>OX421978.1:46984125-47401625 GCA_949128135.1 Parasteatoda lunata | reverse complement strand
ATATATGATAAATTTCTCTCAAGTACTTTTAAAATAGAATTTGGGTTCATGCGCTCAAGTGGTACGCTTTTTAAATAATCTGCGCAGACTACGTATAAGAAACCGTGTGGAGGCTTTCTGATGTAAGAGGTGATGGTTAGTGTAGCACTTGAGTTATTTATAATATTGGTAATAACGAATGTGTAACTCCTTTCAAAACAAATGGGAAACTAAAATAACTCTTAATTGAATTAATTTAGAGGAAGTTAACAATCTATAGGATTGCAATATTTCTATCAGAATGTTTTTTTCTCACTATTGTGGTATTAAAATAAGAAATCAAATTTCAACTTCCTACGCTACGAATTTTGCATGGGTAAAATTCATTTAATTTTTAATACCTTCAAACTGTGCCAACAGTTTTGCTATGTAAAATCTTCCGGACTCTGAGAAGGAAAATAGTTTACATAGAATTAAGCGCTTCCATATTTTTGTTTAATCCCTGTAGGTGCCGTTTCTTACGTTTAATTCCTTTTTAGCTCAAATTCTTTGTTAAGGTAGTGATATAACAATTTATTTTAAAATTATAAACAAGAATTATTTTAATTACGTAACACTTTTTATGTGTAGCATATTATAAATCATTAAAATATAAAATTATAATAATTTACGTGTTTTGTTACCAATATAAAAAACAAAACCTCTCGTTAAGATTAAGAGGTTCGAATACCTTCTTTCCACTGGAAATTAAAAGTTTTTTTTTTGTGTGTGTGAAATGCTCGTGAATATAACCTATAGCTTTATAAAACTCGTTACCTGAGTGCGCAGCCCATTTAAGGGCTCTAACACATTCAATACTAAATACTGATTCTAATAAAACATTAATTCGACTAGTTTAATAAATATTATATAATCTAAATTTTATATTAAAAAGTGGTAGTAATAATAATTTAATATTTTTAGTTATTAATCCAAAAAATATGCAATGTCGCTACTTATCTCTTTCCGATTCAGTGTAACCCAGTCTGGCAGCACTAATTCAGCAAATGTTACAAGCTACTAGGTATGTAAAACTCATTGCTTTTAAATGTTTAGCAACCACTATTCCTTAAAGAACCAAGAGTTAAGGTATGTCGCTTCACTTCGAATGTTCTGTTTAAGATCGCACTAGCTTATTTCTTGCCTGACTGAAATTTCCAATCGCAACTTGCTGTTATGCAAAGGATTAAAGAACACAGTTTTGCTGAGCTGAATTTTAAAAAAAGAAAGCAGAATGGATAAGAAGCTGGGTCTGTAAGCTAAAATCAGTATAAAATAAGTTACGAAGCGCTCATTTTTAATTATTAAATGAAATCTGTAGAGTTTTTGCTAACTCTTTAAAAGACTCAGCACGAAATAACTGTAAGAACCAATTAAAGTTCGATTAGCTACATAAAACATTTTATTTTATTTTATAACAGGCATTGAACAGCCGACCGGTTTATGACTATCAATGTTCAATTTCGTAACCTTGTAATTTTGTTGTAGCCAAACCCATTAGACATGGGAACTCCAGGATCAAGAATCGGGAAAAACTAGCCATCGAGGAGGACTTTTTGATGGAATTAACCCGCTTTAAAGTTACATTTGCAAGGAAAACCTACCACGTTGCCACACGTTATTCATTGTTGGTATCTCTGTGCATCAGCAACCACTTAAATGCTGTTAATTTTTACCCCATCCATAACATAACTCTATATATGTGTTCGAGTTATGGCGGAGATACCAACTTGTTCCGGACAGCGAATAAATATTTTTGAATGGTAGTTTATTAATTGTGTTTCTTGGTTTAATAAATTAAATTTATTGAGTTATTATCTACATCACTATTTCTAAATAATTCGGAGGTTTTAAACAATTCACCACTTTACAGATTGTATGTTATGCTATGCCCAGGGATGCCAACTGCTCCGCTTTTTGGATTAGGTTTATTAAAGTGATAGCAAAATTCGTTAACGAAGTATAGTTACGCTTACTTTTTAATAGAGTACCCAGTGTATACTTTAATGTTGCGTTTTATATAATACTTATAATTTTTGATATTTAGTGGTAAAAAAAATTACTTAATGTAACTTGAAAAATACAAAACTCGAAGTAGCTTAAATTGCGCTACCACTAGAAAATACTGTTTTACAAAGCGGAGCAAGTTGGCATCTCTGTATACCTTTTAAAAAGCAAGCAAAAAATAGTCAAATATTTGGAAATTTTAGTTTGTAGTTATTTACCGTTTTTAAAATTATTTAGACGTGCCAGGAGCAGTTGGCATCTCTGTTATGGAATTATTGCGGTGATCACAAAGGTTTCATATTAACTTTTCAAAAACATGAAATACATTTTAGGACCAAAAATTACATACATTTATAATAATTTTGAGGGACCACTGGAAGGCCCGCTTCCCATATAAAAAGTTTCACGGTAAAAATAATCATTTTACTTTCCTTAAAATTAGAAAGAAAATATCGGAAAGTGATTACCATTGGGGGAGAAGGGGTAAACGGTAATCAGATGCGGATTCGGAAGGATATTTTACATTAAAATCTTTTTTTTCCTGCTCAGTTTTATTTATTTTTTTTTTCTTCTTTTTTTCAATGGCGTTTGGTTAAGATGTTAAATTTCGTCCATTGTTTTACACTGTTTATTGTCATTTAATTTCTTTTATTTTGAACTATACTTAGATAATTAAAACTTAAAGTCTTGTATTTATTTTTTCTAGGGATCAATTTGTAAGATTAGAATGGGATGTTGGTCGAAAAAATGTCAGGTAAGATATGTCTGTCTGATCAGAATAAATAATAAAAAAATTTTGCGTAAAATTTAACGAAAAAAAATGCTAAGTAGGGTTTTATTTTGTTTGATGTGTATTAAAAAAATGAAGAACAATTTTCATGGGAATTTTCAAAATGAAGCAGTTGTTAGAATACAAGGAAAATAGGATAATAACGGCTATGTAGTAATCATAACTGTAATCATAACACACTTGCCGATAAAACTGAACCTTATATTTACTTTATTACACCTACTTTTCTCATAATAATTTTACGGTTAAATATATTTTTGTAGATATCTGATTGTTTGATTTAACCAAGCAACTGGACAGATTGGTGTTTTATGATCTTTCCCTATATTTCATAACATTTCTGTTTGTGCACAAATTAATTACCTAGTTTTACTTCAACTTTCCATGATCATGTATGTCATACTTTAATTATTCTTATATTTTTATATCAAAAACAGTGTAAAAAATAACTCAAATCAAGTAATATTTTTGTTTTATTTTGTATGTATATAACTTTTTAATTGTTTTAGTTATTGCACACTGCTTTTTCTTTTCTATTGACTACCTTACTGAAGAGCTTAATAGATAAAGCCAGCAAGTGATATTTTTAGAGGTACATATGAAAGTGACGGGTCAACAAAAAAAGTGATGACTTAAACTGAAAAAGCAACCAGTCACTTTTTCATGTTTTTTTTCCCACGATTGCTTAATGATAAAAGTACATCAATTCAGGAAGATTCTGGAAAACTAATATCTCATTGAAATGTCTCCATTTGAAATTTGGTCCAAAATTCAAATGTCTCCATTTGAATTTTGATTTTGATAATTAGAATCCATCAGCTTGTGGTGGAAAGATTGATGTAGAAGGAGAGTTCTTTAACTATCAAATATTTCAAGTTGTAATGCATGCATTAAGTGTATTTTGTCTCCCAAAAATATTTTGAAATAATGTTCTTTAAAGTCGGCTGTTTAAAGAATGTTTAAGTATGCTTAACTAAATTTT
Organism: Parasteatoda lunata; assembly: GCA_949128135.1. NCBI lineage: Eukaryota > Metazoa > Arthropoda > Arachnida > Araneae > Theridiidae > Parasteatoda > Parasteatoda lunata. The sequence goes on along the minus strand of OX421978.1, from coordinate 47,397,828 downwards.
GCCGCTCATTTATATTATTTTTTAACTAAATCTCTTAGCCGTAGATTATTTCTAGTATTCTCTTTTTAAAGAATAAGTTCTAATCCATACAAAGTTTGCACACACTAGTTGTTAAATGAAAACAAAAAATCGATATTGGTCACAGACACATTAGGTTTGAGGAAAGTTTAAAGAGTCTATCGACCATTGGCTGCTAATCGAATATTTAGAGACATTTATGAGTAAGGAAAAATAAAATAAAGTGATCGCTTTAGTGTGGGTATATCTTATGTTGCAGAATTGTTTTTGCTTTCACTTTAATATTTACATAATTAAATTACATTAGTGTTTAGTATGATTTTTATTTTAAATTAGGTAGTATTAAAAGAAACAAGGTAAAGAATTGTTAGCTTCGCGTACTAAGAAATCTATGATAAAATAGTTAGGATAGATCTTTCATTCCTCTAACCTTGATTATAGCCACTCTGAAAGTGTCACTTACCTGGTTCACCTGGTTTACCTTTACCTGGTTCTGAATAACTGCGAAGAGGAACATCAATTCTTTGCTATATTGACCTGCAGGAAAATTGTGACTCAAATAATTAAACAAACTCTCGAGGACATTTTAGCCCCAGATCAACTGACCCCAGTCATGAATCAACAATAGTGCATGTCATCGTTTATTTTTACTAATCAACTTTTAGCCTTTCATTTTGAAATTTTATCTACTTTTGATTTTAGATTTCATCGACTTATAATCAGACTTTTACTTTAGACACTTACACTTAGGACTTTTAGATTTCATTGATTTTAGTTTTGAGATTTTTTATCTCTTGTTCCCTACTATTGTAATCATTTAATTCTCGACATTCACACAGGCACCATTGGATTTCATTGTCTTTAAAACATGTTTATAAATTGTCAAGTGTTATGGTTTATACATTTTTAACTGATCACCACCACTGTCATTTGGCAAAATTTTATCGTAATTTTAGTTTTTAGAGAAATGTTTATTGTGATGATTTTACTTTTATCTCCGTATACCCCCCTGGGGTGGGTCGGAGTTCAACCTATTATATGTTTATATGTTTACCTGGTTCATCCACTAAATTCCTCAGTTATAACTTAAATTAATATTTTATATAGAAAAGCAGTATTACAAAATGAGTCTTAAGTTTAGAATTCGTTATTATATAATTTATTAACATTTTAACTTACATAATAAATTCCATAACTAAAAATTTAGCGCATTTTAAACTATCATAATTACAGGGATGCCACAGATGATGACAAACATAAAAAGTGGTAGAAATTCAATTTACTTTTATTCATTTATTATTAATTATTCAATTGTAACTACCGCTATGAATAATGTTTTAAATTATTCATATTTAAAATAAAATCATTCAGATTTAGAGATGCCAACTTGCTCCGGACAGCAAATAAATATTTTCAAGTGGTAATTTCGCAATTGTGATTCTTGGTTTAATAAATTCAATTTAGAAGATTTTTATCCACCACTATTTCTAAATAATTCGTAGGATTATATCATTCTCCACTTTGTAGTAGTTATGTTATGGTAAGCGTTTTAAAAATCAAGCAAAAATAGTCAAATATTTGCAAATTTTAGTTTGTAGTTACTTACTGTATTTTAAATTATTTTGGCGTGTCCGGAGCAGTTGGCATCTCTGCAAATTTAAAACAACGAGCGAAAATTTCCTTAATTATTATAATTTTAATAAGCTATTATAATATTTGCTGAATTAAATTACTTTTGATAATATTATGAATTTTATAACCACTTTTTGTTTTTTCACTCAACGGAAACAGGTGGTTACCTAGTAATCATTATTCAAAAAAAATAATAATGAACGTAGATGAAAAATTTTTGAATCGCTAATTGAAAAAAGAAATGAATTTTATTTTCTTCCCCAAATTTAACTTTGAAGCTTAAAAAAACTACTAACGAAATTTAAACTATAGATTTTGCTAGTTTTTAAAAGGGTTAGCGTAAATTATCTTTCTTTCTTTATTTATCAAAAATTGGGTGCCTGGGCCGCGCAGCGGCCCCCAACCCATTCATCATGAAATATTTACAGGTTGAATTAAAAACATTTTGAATTATGCAGCATTAAGGTGGCAAAAACAAGAGACCAAGCATATTTGCTTGATAAATTAAACATAATTTGAAAAATTAATATGAATCATGATTTTTGAAATAAACAAAAATTATCATAAATATAAATAGCACAATTGATATTTAAGCATTGAAAATGAATTGCATTATGATATGTACAACAAGCACAAATGACATATGAGCATTGAATAGAATAAGCATTTAAACAAGCACCTTGCTTGTATAACTGAAAGAAAATGAAAATAATAAGAGCAACTTTCTGTTAAACTGTGGATGGCTGTGGTTTGATTGTCAACGTGAAGTAACATAAGTCAGGATTTCAGTATTGGTAAAGTGTTTGATGCTTTGGATTATTGATGTAGACTATAGATGCTGGAATTGATGACTATTACTTATGCTGATAGTTGTTGTATGAGGAGTCGGAGGTGAAATGAGCGGCTATTGGTCTTAGTTTTTCGTCTTTTTTATAGTTCTCGAAGTTAAAAATCTGATTGAAGTTGGCTGTGCTGCATTTTATGGCTTTATCGTAGAAGTCTGCATTTAATTTATATATATATTCGGATAGAAACGGAATTTTGAGATCTTTATGGATATTTGAATTACGTATGAACCATCTGGCACGAGTGATTTTTCTGAGTATTTTATTTTGACATTGGTTGAGCTTTTTCATTAGGTGTTCGGGTATAGTAGTCCAGGCAGGTGAAGCATATGTAAGTATAGGTCGGATCATAGAGGTGTATAGTAATTTTCTGATTTTTAGTGAGGCATTTTGGTTATAGATGAGAGGTTGGATGATATTAACTGCTGCATTTGCTTTGTCTATTATATTTTTAATATGGTCGCTCCAAGTGAGTTTGCTATTAATTATGAGTCCAAGGTACTTTGCTCTCTTAACTATTGGAATTTGAATGTTGAACAGTTTCGGTTTGCATTGAGGTGAAATTTTAATTCTTCTTTTTTGTATGATGAGGATTTGTGATTTGTCGGCGTTTACGGCTATTTTCCATTTTCTACACCAGTCTTCTATTTCATCTATTTGTTCTTGTAGTTTTATTAGAGCTAAGTTTGGATTTCTGGATTTGATTATTATACCAGTATCATCTGCGTAGAAGGCTGTAATGCTATTGTAATCTGCTTTATTTATAGGGAAATCATAGGTGTAAAGTATATATAAAATTGGTCCAAGTATGCTGCCCTGAGGTACTCCGGCTAAGATGTTTCTTTTTGATGAGATGCAGTTTTGGATAGTCACTTGAAATGTTCGGTTTGAGAGATAACAGGATAGAAGTTTGATGAGTCCAAGAGGAAAATTTAGTTGCATTAGTTTGAATATTGTACCGGTGTGCCATACTTTGTCAAATGCTTTTGAGATGTCGATCATTAGGAAAACTATTGTTTCTTTGTTTACTATTGCTCTTCCGGAGTAGTCTATTATTCGAAGTAGCTGTTTGGTTGTATTTAGTTTTTGTCGGAATCCATATTGTTCATCGGGAAGGGCTGTTAAAAGTGGCTTGATTCTGTTGTAAATTAATTTTTCATAGATTTTTCCAAATATATTTAGTAGGCTGATTGGTCTGTAACTCTGAGGGCAACTTGGATTTTTGTTTTTCTTGAGAAATAGAATAACTGATGCATTTTTCCAGATTTGAGGGTAGTGATTTAATGCAAGGCAGCTATTGATGATATGTGTGATCTTCTGAATATAGGTTGGTGGTAGCAGTTTTATCATGATATTTTTGATTCCGTCTTCACCTGGAGCTTTATTGTTTTTTAGGTTTCGGATGATATTACAGATTTCTTCATTGTTTGTAGGTTCTATTGTTTCTGGTATAGGATGATCTTCATGGAAGTTGTTTACTTTTTCGGTGATTGAATTATGGTGATTTAGATCTGAGTTTGAATTTGGCGAAAATTGGTTTTGAAAGGAATCTCCAAATATTTCTACTTTTTCTTCTATTGAGTATGTTGTGCCAGTTGGTCCGTTGATTGGTCTGTTTATTTGCGGTGCTGTTTTAAATAATTTTGCCATTTTCCAGACTGAGTTATCATTGGTACAGAGGGACGCGACTTTGTTTTGCCAGAGTTGATTTTTGTATTTCTTACTTTGTTTTTTAATCTGTTTATTAAGTTTTCTGATTTCACTGAGGTATGAAGGATCTGCTGTTCGTTGATACCGCTTTCTGTAGTAGTTTCTAAGTCTGATGATGTTTTTAATTTCAAGTGGGAGTCTGTAGTGATGAGCAATTTGTTTGGTTTCAACTGTTGATCTTTTATAGGATTCTAGGATTTCAGATTGTACTTGTTGAATATATGTTTCTATTGTAGGCTCGTCTTCTAGGGTTGGTAAACTGCTATTGTTAATGGTGAGTATGTTTTTGTAGAGATTCCAGTGTGTTTTCAGTTTAGGTTTTTCAAAGTGTTTGATGGTTAGCCCGACGAGCAATTGTACAGGCAGATGGTCAGATGACAGGTGGTTTAGGGTGCAGGCGACCATGGGGACTTGGATGTTGGTTATTGCAATGTCTAGAATGTCAGATCTGTGGTTGAGAAGATTCGGAATATATGTGGGAGAAGTAGGAGCTATAACGGTAAGTTGATATTTTATGATGAGGTTTCTAAGCAGAGTTCCAGTATGGTTAGAATTATTGCAGCCCCATATTGTATGTTTAGCATTGAAGTCGCCTGCTACAATTGTTGGCAGATTGGGTGGAAATAGGAGTCTTAGGTCGTCGTCTGTGAGTTCATTCCTTGGTGAGTTGTAGATACCTGTGATTTTGATGTTCTGATTTTGATATTTTAGAAGTATTGATATTTGCTCATAGCCACTGTCATCTGTAGAGTTATATTCTGTTGTGATCAGGCTGTTTTTTGCTAGTAGTGCTACGCCGCCTCCTCTGTACCTTCTATCACATCTATATGTTTTATAGTTTGCTATTGTAAAGTTGAAGGTTGGGTTGAGATGAGTTTCTGTAACTATTAGGATGTCCGGGTTGTGATCTAAAATAAAATTTTTTAGTTCGTGCTGTTTTGCTAGTATTCCGTTGGCATTCCAAAAATATATGTTGATGAAAGGTTTTTGTGCTACTTTAATATTCATCTTCTTCTTCTTGTTGGTTTGATTGGGCTGCTTTTTGAATTCTTTTGAACATGTTAAAACTCTCGTTGTCCTGCATAAATCCCACAAAGAGCTTTAATTCTGCAAGTAATGATCTGGCTTCTTTTATTGTTGTTGTGTCAAGTTGTAGAGTGTTGGTGCTTTTTTGGTTTGATGACTTTAAAATATCCGCATAAGAGTTGGAATTGGAGTTATTGTAGCCAGGATCATTTCTGTGATTTGAGTAGCTAGGTCTATTGTTGATGATGGTTTTGGAAGCTGGATATTTTGGGCACTGTCTATAGTTTGCAGGATGAGCACCTCCACAGTTGGCACATGTTGCTGGTGTTGTTCTGGGTTTTTTACAAAGGTGAGTCAGGTGCTCCTGGCCACATTTGAGACATTTTGGTGTGTGCCGACAGGATGCCTGCACATGGTTGAACTGTTGGCACCTGTGGCACTGAGTGAATCCACGGCGCCCTCTGTAGGTTGATACAGTGACAACGAGATCCATAAAACGTGTAAGATAAAAAAATATCCTTGTTACTTTCGGTTTTATCTAGAGTTATGATGTGTAGTGGTAGATTTATAATGCCTTGATCGGAGTATTTTTTCATTTGAGAGACGTTTCTTGGTGTATATCCATAATTGATTAAGTTTCGGTGTACATCATCTGAGGTTATGTCTGTTGGAATACTTTTAATAACAACTCTTAATGGCTTCTCTTCATCCAGTTGAAAGGTGTGATATTTGACTTGTAAATTATCTAATACATTTATTGCTTGACGCCTCATATTTATATCAAAGAAATGCAGTTTAAGGTATTCCCCAGTGTGTTTACCTTCGAATCCTGTAATTTTCTGTTCTCGTAGAGTTTGTTTAAGTTGCATCCATTTTACATTGTTATCTTTTATTATTATTGGTGGTATTCTTGATTTGCTGGGTCTTTGATACTGATAATCCTCATTGTCATCCATTTCTTCTTCATCGCTGGTGTCCTGTTGCTGATTAATAGTATTTTTTTCATGTTCGTAGTGTGTAGTCGTTACTTCACGTTGACGTTGCGGTGGGGTGGTACTTGTTGAAGGTTGGTGTATGGTGTCTCCATCTGCTGGCATATTTGGGTTTGTAGTTTGTTTTTGAGTTAACAGTTTTTTATTACTGGCTGGTTCCTCTTCATCTGTGCTGGAAGATCTATTTCTTTTGGTCACTGTTTGTTGTTTACTATTGTCCACTTCGTTGTTATTCTTATTATTTGTAGATTGTTGTTGTTCTGTTTTGCTTTTAGATGTTGTTTTCTTTCGGTTTTTACTTCTCTTTGGTGATGTTGTTACTGGAGTTGTAGGTGTATCAGGGATTGTGATTGTTGATTCTGCATTTTGCTTGTTGATTTTTTGTAGATGTCGATTTTCTTTTTTTAGTTCGTCATTTTCAGCTTGAAGTTTATCGATACTATGTTGCAATGCGGACATCTTAGTATCAAATATTGTTTTGATGTCATTAATTGCTGAGATAAAGATTTATTGAGTTCAGTTTGTTGTTGGAGTTGTTGTTTAAGTAAATCCATGGTGTCCATTACCCAGCTGGGAACCTCACTTTCACTGATTTTGATAGTATTGGACATTATGTTATTATAAGCACAGAGATTGAATTATAAAGTTTATAAAATACAGTTTATTTGCACTTACTTGAAAATAATGCAGCTACCGCTGCTCGAAAACTATATCCAGTAATATAGAAAGTAAAATTGTAGCTCAGCATACACTTTATGCTGGTGAGAAAATAAAATAGTGCAGCTCGCACTATGAAACTGTATTTCGGGAATCAGTTTATGTATCACTGTTGTAGCACAAATGAATCAGTTTAAATAATAGTTCACGGAGATATGTTTACTATTTCAATTGTTGTATACGTGGCATAAAAACACGTCATCAATACTCATCACAGCGTCATCAACACAAATTATCAGTGAATATCAATGGCGATTCAACTTACACATAAGAGCAGCATGCTTTCACGTCGATTTGGGTCCAACTTCCTTCACGATTTCGGCTTCGTAATCGCAAAATACGCATCAATCTTTGGTATTCCACTTTTTCACAGTTTGACCCTTCACATCCAAATCAAGGCTTCTATGATCAATTTTGGTAATCCTTCAAAAAACTGACTCATAACCTCTTCAGACCTGATATTATCCATTTGTTAAAGTGGTAGCTATATTTTGAAAAATATACATACTTTAAAGTATTCATATCTGCTGAAAAATAATTTTATTTCGTTTATTGTTAGTTGAAAAATTCAAAACTGATCTTATAAAATTTATTGGAAGTAAAGTTAATGAAATTTTCTGCCGTCTTGAGAAAAATTCGTCACCACTCTATAATTTTTCCCAAGTTGGTGATACATTGGGTCTGAAGAGGTTAAGCGACTGACCTTCTATACTATCAAAGCTCTCGCACGCGATTCGTCTTCATCGAAGAGCTCGCTGTTGACTGTTATCAATCATCGAAGTCCGCTATCTACGAAATTGATTTTATTAAACCAAGAATCACAATTAATAAAATACCACTTGAAAATATTCATTCGCTGTCCGGAACAAGTTGACATCTCTGTGCATATAAACAAAACTATTATTGTGTGTTCTATATTGCATTAATTTCTTCAAACCATTGTAGTAACGGTAATAATATGAAAAAAATTTAAAATTTAGACGACTTATGTGTTCCTAATAATCTTGGCTTCACCGGACCCACGTGGCGCTACGAACAAACTCAGTGCCGGTCACTGGCAACGCCTCCTATAACTGAAAGCCTCCACACGGTTTTTTATAGGTAGTCCGATCAGACCACTGTGAAGGATATCCACTTTCCGAACGAGTCACTTAATACAAAATCTAGTTAAAATAAGAAAGTGGTAGCAAATACATGACTAAAAATTTGTTTTATTTATGAATATTATCGGTTTGCCTTATTCACTTGTCAACCACTATAGATTCAATTCTCAAATATATATGACGAATTTCTCTCAATTGCTTTTATAAAAGGTTTTGGGTTCATGCGCACAACTAGTTCAGTTTTTAAATAGTCTGCGCGGACAACTTATAAAAGACCGTGTGGAGGCTTTTTGATGTAGGAGGTGATGTCACTGGTGATCCCCATGGCATTCAACGTGTTAATTATTAACTCAAAATGTTGTCTTTATGCTGTATTATGTTCATTTATTACTTAAATTTCATTTTATCATAAAATTCAACTCAGAAAGCTTTAAATAGGCTATCAAAAAGCTAATTCTTGTTATTAAAAAAAATGTTCATACCTTTGAGTTAAAAGTCAGATTAAAATTCATGTCAGATATCGTTAAAGTTACAAACATGTTGAGTTAAAACTCGTTTTAACTCAACATGTTGCTTTTATGTTGTAATTTGTTCATTTAATTTTTCAAACTATATTTAATCATAAAATACAACATAGAAAGCATACTACCATAGAACTATTTACTAAAACGACATGTTGTCTTTCTGTGAAATTTTAATTATATTATTTTAATTGATAATTAATTGTGGAGTTTTAATTAATTATTAATAAACATTTTAACAAATTAAAAATTGTTTAATAATACTATATTGTGTATTTTAAATGCTATAGCGCTGATATTAGATCAAACAGCTTTCAAAAGTACCCTGAGTGCAAGGGGTTAATTATGACATAGTCATATCATTGCACAAGGCTTTTAGGTCCCGAAAAGGCCCTTTACCTTTCCACAATGATTGAGAAATCATGTAGTATTTTTCATCATGAATTTTACAGAAAAGAATAAAAATAAAAGAATTAATGCAATCATGAGGTATTTAACTACATCAGCTTTGACAATCACAATTTACCCAAATAACAGGACTACAACTTATTCGGAAATAATAAAATCGTGGTAGTGAGAATCTTTCGTTAAAAAACTTAATTAATGAACTATTATAACCATGAGTCAACTATTTGTAACTACCAATCTCTATTAACAGTTATAACAACTCTCCACTTCCTGCAAAAGGTTTAATAAATTGATAGCTCTTTAAACAGTAAAAATCGTAGAATAAGGATAATTTTACACCTACTCTTTATAAAGATCACCACACTGTAACATGCATTTCATGTTATACTTAGAAATTTGGATACGAAGTGCTGAAAAAATTACTTAAAATGAAAAATATTATACTAATACTATTTCTTTTATCATTTTCATCGAATTATGAAACTTTTTATAGCTGCCAACATGAAAATCTTCAATTTTAATATTACTTACAGGAAGAGCCTGACCATGAAGGCAAAATTTATTCTTGGCTTCGTCGTCTTTGTTTTCATACTAGGCCTTGCACTCATGATAGCTTACTTTGTCATATCTACAAAAAAGGATAAATGGTTGCCGGAATATGTATCCAATTCCAAATTAGGAAAGTACGAGTATGCAGCAGTATCAACAGATGCTGCACCTTGCGCTGTAATTGGAAAGTAAGATATTTATCTTGTTATTTTATATTATGTAAACTATATAATTATTATAATGTAAACTAGGAAGAAGTCTTTAAGATAAGTCTGTGCCGTTGTGACTCATGAGTCAGAGAGTTCGCCTCTCAATAAGGTGAACCGGTTTCGATTGTCCCAGCGATGGTTGGTCGATACGAATTTCGCACCAAGCACAGTGCTGATATAAAATAACCTCGGTGGTAGACAGAACATGGGTTAGAGCAACGTCTCCTGAAACTGAAAGCCTCCACGCGGTTTCTGACAGGTAGTCTGATCAAGCCTCAGATGAAGTTAAATCAGAAGAGCCCCTTAGTAGAAAATCTAGTAGAATTTAGAAAGTGGTAGCAAATATATGAGTATCTCTAGAAATTTGTTTAATATATGAATATGATTGGTTTGTCTTATTTACTTGTCAACCACCCCTTCTTCCCGCGGATAATCGGAACTTTTCTGCAATTTATTAAAATTTGTGCTTACTACTTCTTATACTTACTATTTGTTTGTTACAAATATATGATTAATTTTTAATTTAACTTGCATACCTAATTATTAAAATTTGATAATTTGCAGGGATGTTCTGTTTAATGAGGGATCTGTGGTTGATGCCGCTATTGCTACTCTTCTTTGCATGGGAGTTGTAAATCCCCAAAGCATGGGATTAGGAGGTGGCTTCTTCATGCTCCATTATAATAAGTAAGTATGATAAATCTTCAAATAAATGCATATTGGCTTACCATCACAAGAGAAACTCCCTTAGTAAACATAGAAAACTAAAACTAAAGCAGTCAAATACTACAATTCCAAAGTAAAGTTGCGCAATGCAGTAGAAATTCTATAACAAAATTTAAACCAATAGAAAATTTTAAAGAAATAAATAATGAAAATATAAGAATGACAACCGAAGCTGACGTGGTCAGGGGGTACTCGCTACGGAAGTCATAACACCACAAAACCTTTTCTATAGAGAGAGCACGACAAATGTCTAAAAATTGCTCTCTCTCTGTACCCCAAAAGTTTTGTGAAAAGTTCATGAAATGAGAAAAGAAATACAAAATGCATAATACAAAATGCATAATACAAAATGCAGAAACAAAATACAAAAGTAAATTACATAAACTGATTACAATGGGAAAACATTGTTGAAAAAACCTACTTAAAAATAAGCACACTCTTTTCTGAAAATCTTTAACCAAACCTTTCGGTTAAAGATTTTCAGAAAGTTTTTATATTTTTATTATTTTCATTGTTTTCTTCTTTAAAATTTTCTATTGTTCCCTTAGTAAACTTTATTCGGAAATGAGTAAAAAAAGTGTAACAGAACTATTTCATTTCTAGCATGTTTTTAAAAAAAATAATAATATTTCCATGATTCACTAGGTTGTTTCTTGACTGAATATTTCAGGGATTCCATAGACGACTATATATGTAAAAAGTGGTAGAAACTCATTTCTTTTTTATCTCTTTAAATATTCAATCGTAACTCTTCCTCTATGACTAATATTTCAAATTACCCATATTTAATGTGAAAACATTCTTTGCATACACTTTCAGTCAAAAACTGAACTATAAAAATTTAGTTTTAAGTTGTTTTAGTTGGAAGTTTTTAGTATAAGACATTTCTTATTTCAATATAGCCACTTAATCGTTAAATGGTTCAGAAGCTGGACTTTTCACACATATATACTTTCTATCGAAAACAATTTTTTAGTCGTGGATACGCTGAAATTAAAATATCAACATTTGTTTTATTTTCGTTACCACTCTTTAAAATTTTCAAGAAACTCGGAAAACCTGGTATGTAAAAATAAGAAATATCTTTTAGCATTAACCTTAATTTACTACCACAGCTAAAATTTTTCAAGGACCGTGGGAACCCTGTTATTTGAGTAAGTGTAAGTTATATATCATTATTTCACAAATATTCTTCACATCAGTGCAAAAAAAAAGTGTTTTAGCAAAGAATAACGTGACGTTTATCGAATTAATTTGTTATAATTCTCAATCTAGAGGCATTTTTTTAAAGGGGAGCATATTTATTGCAATAAATTTTCATCAAGTGATAATTGCATCTTTATCTTTTATTATTTCTAGAGAAAAAGACAGGACCACTTATATAGATGCTCGAGAAGTCGCTCCTCGTACAGCAACTGAAAACATGTTTCATGGCAACGCATCTCTGGCCAAACTCGGTATGATGTTATGAGTAAATATTTCGGTAAGATATAACGGTTGATTTTTTTTTATATAACCAAAACTAATTGTTAAATTAAGTTGTATGAAGAATATTCCTTACTCATTGTTATACAATACCAATGTCCCGTAACTACCACCCTTAATCCGTCCTTATTCGAAAAGTCGAAAAAATATCGACATTAGGTGTTGCAAAATTAATATCAATGAAGGAAAAACAAAAATGCTATCGAAATCTGCCGAATCACTAATGAGGGAAGAGGAATATGAAACCTCAAAACCAGTTTTATTGCCTGGTAAAACTTAGAGATAATTCTGATAATACTGTATTTGATTTTTTAATTTCTGTTTTTTTTTTTCATCAATCAAGCAAGCTCTGTTTTTTTTTTTCCTTTTTTTTTTTTTTTTTTATTTTTATTTTTTTTTTTTTTTTTTTTTTTTTTTTTGGTTTTACCTTCCTCAATAATGACTAGATGCAATTTTGATAGCATTTTTGTTCTTTGCTTGCTTATATATAATTTGCAATGTATGAATATATTTTTCTGGATTCATTCTTTGATAAGAACTGAAAAAATATTCATCATACTAGATAATATTGTAGGTATTACACTTTTCTTAGTTTTTAAAAATTCTTAAATTTCATAAATTTTTTAATCATTCTTAATCCAATTCAAATTAAACTAATCCACTTATTTAATTTTTTTTTTCCACTTTTCATAAAAAGTGAATAGAAAATACTTTCATTCTTTCCTTAACAATCAATGTAACGGTTAACTTTTTAATTCAATACAAGTGTAAAACTCATTAAATCACTGCCGCGACTAAAACGAACATCAAAATCTATTTTCAACTTTAAGCTGCTTTATTTCTCCAACAACAAAAATTGTTTCATTTACGGAGTTATTTTAATTTCTCTCGATCCTTTCTGGTGATTAAACTGTAACCAAATTATTTAAAATTTAATATTAATAACGCAAGTTGGCTTTGTTTTTGGCTACTTAATATATCGAGAAATCTCCAACTATGGATGTCTTCCCATGCTCTTAAGCGTCCGTTAGTTACTATTCATATTCTGCTTATTTAAAATTCTCGGCGTCAGGACTGGGGGGGGGGTAGGTTGGATTACCCTCAGCCCCCACAGTACGATCGTTATACCCTCAGCCCCCACAGTACGATCGTTATACCCTCAGCCCCCACAGTACGATCGTTATACCCTCAGCCCCCACAGTACGATCGTTATACCCTCAGCCCCCACAGTACGATCGTTATACCCTCAGCCCCCACAGTACGATCGTTATACCCTCAGCCCCCACAGTACGATCGTTATACCCTCAGCCCCCACAGTACGATCGTTATACCCTCAGCCCCCACAGCACGATCGTTATACTAAAAATTCACAATATTAAAATATGCATATCTTCGTCTTATGCTTACCGCATTTTTTATTTTTAATTATATGTTTAAAATCAGTTCTCCCTAATACAGCGTTTGATAAATCTATTGGCCTTTCCTCCTTAACATTAGTAATGTACAGTGCGTCCAAAAAAAAACGGACCACCTTGAAAACCTTTTGATCTAATGATCGGATCTTCACGTTCTAGGATTCAATCTTAATAGTTCAAGAGGGGGACCTCAAATATGCTAATTAATTAGTGCTGGCCATATTTTAAGTTACGAAATCAAACACAAAAACGTACTTTCTCTGAATAAGCAAAACCTTTTTTCAACGGATTTCGAATCGGTTAAATAATTCCTGAGAAATCGAATTTTAAATATACGATACTTTTAATTTGGGGGTCAGAAATCCGAATCAGAGACGAAAAAAGAAATAAATAATGTTTATTCAGAGAAATAATATTTTTGTGTCGTTGTCGTATATTGTCTGCACTAATTAATTAGCATATTTGAACGTAGTTTCAAAAACTATTTTTTTTTAATAGTTACAAAGACAGCGTATTAGAAATTAAAAGAAATTTATCCACCACATCTTCACACTAACTTATCTTACATTTAAAAAGTTATCAGGTTAAAGCTGTCAGATTATCTAGATTTGGAATAGAAAAAATTTAAAAAGTCATTTAATTTTTAAAAAACGGGTGGTTATAGCATACCTGCCAACTTTAACTTTTACCCAAAATGATTATTTTAAGTAGTAATTATAAGATGACAAATAAATTACAATTTTGAGCAGATATATTTTTTCATATTGTCAGAAATTCTACTCACCATCATCAAATAATATATATATATATATATATATATATATATATATATATATATATATATATATATATATATATATATATATATATATATATATATATATATATATATACCTTCAAAGTACAGTGAACAAAGTAACTGGGGTCTCATCATCATCATCATCATCAATATTTATCTGGGCGCCTGAGGCCGTTAGCGGCCTTTTTCCCATTCATCTTGAATTGTGGTCTTTAGGGTGGCTCTTTCTGGTAATTGGAATGCAATTGGAGTAAAAGGAATTTAAATATTTTGAGTTTTAGATAAAATTACGTCACTACAAAAGTAAGCTGCCATCGGCCTGAGGTTTATGTCTTCTCTTAGGTTTTCAAAAGTAAAAATTTCGTTGAATCCTGCGGTGTCACAGTTTATGGTTTTTTCAAAAAATCTGAAATTTAGCTTTGCAATATGATGATCTAAAAAATCTATGTTAAGGTCGCGATGTATGTTTTTATTTCGGATAAACCATCTTGCTTTTGTTATTTTCCTGAGGATTTTGTTCTGGCATGTTTTAACTGGGGTCTCGACTTGAAACACCCAGTCTTTTATAGGAATAATAACGGAACAGGAAATGATATATCAGAACATTCTAGAAACTTCTAGAAGATATAGAGATAATAAATAAAAGCTTATTTTAGAAAGTTTTAAATTTTCTTAGAGTTCTGAGGATCGAACACTGCATCCCTGTCTTTCCAAGACGACGACTCCAACCTCTCGGCCAAGCTGACACGTCCATATATATATAAAGCCCCAAATCATTTCATATTAAATTATTAAGTTTATTAACTCAAAACAAAATATTCGTTAATACCAGAGATGCCAACTTCTCCGGATAAGACAAAATATTTTAAAAAAACGGTTGAGAACTACAAATTAAAATTTGCAGAATTTCGGCTAATTTTGCCAACTTTTTAGAAGGTTCAACACGGCTTAACAGTAACAAAGGTGGACTATCATATAAGCCTTTGAATTATTTAGAAGTAGTAATGACTAAAAGCCATATAAATCGAATGTACTAAACCAAGAACCATACAATCAAAGACTACAACTCGAAAATATTTATCCGCTGTTCGAAACAAGTTGGCATCTCTGTAATATCCCAGTTGCACAAACAAAATTCCACTGTGCAATTGTGTGATTATGAAATAAAATACACACATTAATAAAACTCTTCTTATTCAGATGGTCTCGCCATAGCTGTACCAGGAGAGTTATCAGGATACGCCACGATGCACCAGGAATTTGGAAAACTTCAATGGAAAGATCTTTTCCTTCCAACAATCAAAATGTGTGAAGAAGGAATTACTGTCAATCGCCATCTAGCAAGAGCACTAATAAAATACAGAGAAGGGATATTATCCCGAGAGCACATCAGGTTTGATTAAAATTTAGTTTTGTATGAAAAGGCCCCTTTCCTCCCGAGCAAACTTAACCGTCAATAGGGAGTACGTTTTACTCTAAATATGTTTTTACTCGATTTAATTTTCACAAATAAAGCGTCACTCTACTATAAAAAAAAGTTCTTCATTCCCGCAACAGCTTTTTGTGAGGTTATGGTGGTTAAGGTTCCATAACTTCGTGATCAGCGGCATTATTTTAGCAATATGCACAAACCGCTTTTACTTCTCAGTAAACTGATACCCATCGATCTGAAACTAGGCGTGCTTCAAGCTGCCCCGGAAAATCGAAACTAGACCTTCACAATTACAGTTGGGCGACTTTGAACACTGAGACATTGTCACTCAATCTATTTTGAAATATTTTTTTCAAAACAAGGGCCCGCAAAACGCTATGCGAAGCGTGGAAGTAGCGGGTTCAAATCTCGCTCTTATCTTTGTGCTGTCCTCTGTATGAAGGTTTTTTGAATGTATGTTGAACCAATAAACAACTATCAAACTAAACAGTTAACATTCAAGATCTTCACTCATTAAGAATGTGGAAAATAAAGCTTGCTTTATTTTCAAATATTAGTTTATTTTGTAAACAAAATAATACCAATTGAGCAGATTTTTATTTATTTATATATTCATTTATTTGTGTATTTATTTATTTATGTGTGTATTTATTTATATATTTATTTATTTTTATTTATTTATTTTTCTTTTTTTCAGAGGCAGATAAATATTATACATGTCTCTATCGAGCCTGTTTTTAGAGCTTTGATAAATATCTTTGGTTTTAGTGTTAAAAGAATTTTTTAGCAGCATTCAAATTGATTTTAGTCAGTTAAACCAGCAATTAAAGTAACTTGTAAGAAAATCTAATTTTATCTGAATTGCATCGCATTAAATTACTTATTTAAATTTACTAAACACGTAATTTTATTGCTTTATATTATTTAGAAAAAAATATCCATAGGAATTCTAAAAAATACAAAATGTTGTTTATCCGAATCTAATTTGACGCCTTTCATGAAAGGTATGGAGCTGACAAATTATACTGTACCATTAAAAGTTTGAAAATCAAAAATTTTACATAAAATAAAAGATCGTGAGATGGGAGATATCTTAATAAACAATAACTAACAAGAAAGTTTCTCTGTTTCATTGAATTAACCACTTCACTTAATTTCAAAATTTACCATTTTTTGACTTATAATTGATCTATAATTAACCCGTCACTTATTAACAAATGTATTTTAGAAAAGTGTTTACAAATCCTGACACAGGAGCTGTGTATAAAGAAGGTGATGTCTACAAAAGATTAGATTTAGCTGAAAGTCTAAAAATTATGTCTGAAGACAAATATTCCGCTCTGTACGGACCGAGTGATATCACAACTCGATTTTTAAAAGATTTAAAAGAAGCAGGTGAGGATGATTTAACCATACTCGTCAAAGATTTTCCCTTGTTTAATTTTTTTTCCTTCTCTAGCAAAAGTTAAGCTTGTGGTTAAATAAATATGTTCACAAGAAATTAATTTATAGATTTGTGTAAAAAAAATTTTCGTGATTTGTAAAATCATTTCACGTATGAAATACTTAAAAATTATATTACAAGGAACTACTTCCACAGCTTTTATAGTATATATTTTAATGGAAGAATGAAAATAAAAAAATTTAAATGAGTAAAAGAAGACATAAGTACATATTTCATAAATATTTTTCGAAACATTTTTATTCTATTTACTTTTACCATTTTTCTTTTTCGCATTTCTTAATTTAAATAAATTGTTTACTTTATAATACATCATGCCTGTAACAAATTCTTTTAAATTTGCTGCCATCTGTATGTAGTATAAAGAATCATCGCTCGGAATGAAGTTAAATACTGTTGAATTAAAAGTTCATCGAAAGAAAATTTAAAAAAGAAATGATTGGAACTTCAAAAAAAGGTATTGGTTAAGTAATATATCCCAGGTAATATAACATAAAAATAGTTACAATTATCATACAATGAGAGCATAATTGTATTTAATTTGCCGTAATTTCTTAGTTAACTCTGACAGTATCTTTTCGTTCACACATGCTAATGAAACAAAACATTTCTCTTTTAATTATCGTCTTGAAAATAGCTCGGACACGTTTATCTTTTAGAAATTTTGTTATCTTCTCTTATGAAATAGAAAAAAATTAAGACATTCATCGGCGAAATATCGTATTTAGTCCTCAAAAATTCATCATTCCCTCCAAGAATGAGGTTTTTCCCAAAGTTCTAAAAAGATTTCAACGCAATACAGAGAAATAAAACGTTTATCACTCATATGAAGAGCGGGAAATCTCTCAATTTCTTGCTTTGGAATTCGATTAATTTACTCTTGAACAAGAGCGATTAGATTATTGAGCGCCATGTTTAAAATCATAAACAAATCCCTTGATTCCCTCTTGGAACGACAATTCTAGGTGCCGGAGACTGGTTGGAATGAAACAGGTGTTCGTGGTGAGGAAAAATAGTTCCCATTCGAACGTGAAGTCATTCCCAGGTGGAATTTCATTCTATGGAGCTCATGGTAGGGCCCCTGATAGGTAGTTCGATCAGACCACTATAAATTATAAACCAGTTTCCAAAAGAGCCCTTTAATAGAAACTATTTCTAAAAATTTGTTTAATATATGAATACTATTGGTTTGTCTCACTTACTTGTCAACCACCACAAATTTAATTCTCAAATATATAAGATAAATTTCTCTCAATTATTGTAAAAATAGAATTTGGGTTATTGCGCCCAACTGGTTCACTTTTTTAAATAGTCGTGCGGTGGTTTCTGGTGTAGGAGGTGATGCGGGTAAGCAGTCATTGTGGTTGCTTTCTATGCTGAATTTGGCGTATCACATAAGCCTTTAAATCATTTAGAAGTAGAGATGAGTATAAAATCGAATAAATCGAATTTACTAAACTAAGAATCATAGGTTTAAAGACCACCACTCAAAAATATTTGTTCGCTGTCAAAATCAAGTTGGCATCTCTGGTAAAAGTATGCCTAACTTTTGGACTCCAGTATATATTAGCTTTCAGCACGGCATTAGCTTCTTGCCCAGTTGCCCATGGTCAAAAGTCAGATGAAGAAGTGAAATGAGCTGTTAGAGCTAACAGGTATTCCATACCACCACCAAGACAAAACGCAGGGTTCCCGGGGGTCTTGCAAATTTTAAAAAATGGTAACGAAAATTAAACTACCATAAGTTGAGACATTTAAATTAGACAATCATATAAGAGACATGTGGCTTCTGTAAAATTATTAATGTTTTTAAATTGTTTTATCACTTTATTGCATAATATAAAAATAAGTAAAACAGTCATTAATCATAAAATTGACAGTGTAAAATATCTTTGCATTCACGTAAGGGTAATAACTCATTACAACATAAATCTTTAATAATTTTTGAATACTGTTCCAAATAAAAATAATTAAGCAAAAGTATTTTTGTATAAATACTTTTTGTCGAGATTCGCCACCGAAATTGAGATATTTATGTTCTTTGTCAGTGAAATATATGTTTATTTGCATTCACTTTTTCCAAAGTAGTCAAAACTGTATTGCACAGTTTACATACCATTTTATCTTCCACAGAAGTAAAGAAATAATCTTTCATTCTCCATTAATGTCCTATTCTTCATTTCATTTTCTTCTCTAACAATTTGACATGATGAGGGAAAAATCAAATATCTTTGAGAAAGCCTACTAAAAATACAAAAAACAGTGTTTGTTAGTAAATATGAGAAAAAGTTAAACAATAAATAAATTTTCGCAATGCTGGTAGCAGTACGAAACAAGACTGTTACGAGCACGCTCAGATACCTCCTATAACTGAAAGCCTCCACACGGTTTTTTATAGGTAGTCCGATCAGACCACTGTGAAGAATATCCACTTTCCGAACGAGTCATTTAATACAAAATCTAGTTGAAATAAGAAAGTGGTAGCAAATATATGACTAAAAATGTGTTTTATTTATGAATATTATTGGTTTGCCTTATTCATTTGTCAACCACTACAGATTCAATTCTCAAATATATATGATAAATTTCTCTCAATTACTTTTATAAAAGGTTTTGGGTTCATGCGCACAAGTGGTTTGCTTTTTAAATAGTCTGCGCGGACAACTTATAAAAGACCGTGTGGTGGCCTTTTGATGTAGGAGGTGATGGTAATACTCGGAAGTGCTACGCAGAGAGAGAAAAGTAAGTAATGTCTGTCTCTCAAAACAACCACCGTCACGGTCTCTGATGGGTCCGTGGTTTTAATAGCAACAGGGTTAGTGTATTTCAAGTAGGTGTGAGCTATAACCAAAAATCAAAACAAAACAGAAGAATTTCTATCGTTGGATGCTGGCAAAAGAATTTTATACTTTGAAAGACTGCAAGAAGTAGAACACTGCAGCAATCTAATTCATGTTTGCTCAATAGATGGCAGCATGCTATTTAATTTTCACTTTATCGTAATATATATAATTAAATCCTAATTAATACAAGATCTAGAGGGCACACACGAAACTTACGGAGTTCGCACGTTCCTCTCCTCTGATAAAAGCCAATAAGATAAACAATATATGTTCAATAAGATTAGATATATTTTACTCTACTCAAATAGGAAGCATCATTACATTAGATGACATGGAATCTTACACACCGGCAATCAGAGAACCAAGCAAAGTGAAAATACGAGGAAACATGACTGTGTACAGTGCTTCACTTCCCGGAAGTGGACCCCTTCTAACATTTATACTTAATGTTTTGGATGGATACGATTTAAAACCCAGTATAACAAAAAGCAGGGAGGAAACAGTTTTAGCACTACATCGTATCATTGAAATCTTCAAATTTGCTTATGCCAACCGAATGCACCTAGAGGACAGTTATTCGAAAGAGGTACTAGAAGTAAGTATCAAAATAAAATAAATATTCACATAAGAGAAACAGCGTATAAGTAAATAAAATTGTAAAGTTTAACATTGGCTGTGCCTCAGATACTTTAAACGAATTACACTGTAATTAAGACGCGCCACAAACCGATTCATTTTATTCTTTGTCCTTTGCTCTGGAGTCATGAAGGAATAATCTTATGCTGGTTATTAGTTGGGGAAGATATCCATAGTCAATATAAAACATGAATAAATGAAAAGTAAAATAAAATACACTTTATAATAAATTATACACTGTATAATAATGCTAAATACAAAATTTACATACAGATATGATAAACATAGTTCAAATATGAATAAGAAGATTAATAGTACTAATAACGTCGAAAATATTTACTAAGTATTTGCATTAAGTAGTCCTCCGTTAAAACAATGACCCGGTGTACTCGACAGCTTGTGCCGAGTTGTTTACTGTACTATAGTTAATAGTCCTACGGCTTAACCGGGTTTGCCGTAATCCTAGAGTTTGTACATTGTGATCTTGTATTAGATTAATTATTTGACGAAGCAGTTTTATATATATGCTATTATTGCAAAAATATCTTGGTAGTTACAGAAATTCAATTTTTCTAGAAAGGAAAATACTAGAATGAAATGTCTTTCGTATCACTTTCTACTTCTTTCCGTCTGGATATATGCAGGCTTTCAGCCCTGTACCAGAGTCACCATCACCTTCAAACAGAAAGTCCTACACGGTTCCTTAACCCTTTACAGGATCGTGGTAATTACACTTACGACGAACTTCCTTAATTTGCAAATGCCGGTGGGAAGTTATTTTCCCACCCATGATATGAACTGTACGACTATCTTCTGATAACCGCAGAAAATGCAAAATAAAGGGTATATAATGTAGGGTATAAATGTGTAGGTACAAGAAGCAAAAAAAAAAAGGGGCAATACTGAACTGCTGTATTTTTTATTGCGTGTTACGAAATGAATTTTAGGTAGTAAACTACACGAATTTCTTTTTATAAGTCAGTCTCAATACAAAAAAAATATTTCAACATAACATTTCCTTAAAAAAATGGCCCTCTAAAGGGTCAGCGGTAGTCTGTTTCAAACTACTTATAAAGTCAATCAGTTTGCAAACTAACTTCTTTTAAGAAAACACACACACATACGAACCTGCCAACTTTTAATCTTTTCGATGATGATTTTCCCCAGTGGTCGTAAAATGGAATTTAAGTTACAATTTTAGGCAGAAACATACGAGGTATTTTGTTTCGGCTTATGTGGTCTACCACCATAGTATTACATATTAATATATATATGCTTAATTTTTTCTAAAATTGTGGTGGTCAAAAAGTTATAAATTAAGTTTATAAATGCAATCAATATATAGAAAGCATACATTTTACTACCACTTAAAATGTAGAAATAAAACCTTTCGCC
This sequence comes from Parasteatoda lunata, assembly GCA_949128135.1. NCBI lineage: Eukaryota > Metazoa > Arthropoda > Arachnida > Araneae > Theridiidae > Parasteatoda > Parasteatoda lunata. The sequence continues at coordinate 47,375,905 of OX421978.1, read as the reverse complement.
AATACGGAAGAGTTGTCAAGTATATATATATATATATATATATATATATATTAGACGTATTTACACATAGTGATTAACAAGGAAGTGAGAAAAATTATCAATTCTTTTATAGAATTAAATAGATTTTAAGATACATATATACTATCCTGTTTTTACTTACTATCTTATAAAAAGAAGCATAATAAGCACATCTTTTTAGTGATCTGATCAGACAACTTCTAGGAAACCGCATGGACTCTTTTGTTTACAGGAGGTAATGCTCCAGCAACGCCTCCTATAACTGAAAGCCTCCACACTGTTTTTTTGTAGGTAGTCCGATCAGACAGCCGTGAAGGTATACCAAATAGTTAAAGAACCATTAAATACGATATCTATTAAAAATTAGAAAGTGGTAGCAAATATATGTCTAAAAATTTTTTAATTTATGAATATAATGGGTTTGTTTTATTTACTTGTCAACCACTACAGATTCAATTCTCAAATATATATGATATATTTCTCTCAAGTACTTTTAAAGTAGAATTTGGGTTCTTGCGCACAAGTGGTTCACTTTTTAAATAATCTGCCCAAACTACTTATAAGAAACCGTTTTGAGGCTTTCTGATGTAGGAGGTGATGGCTCCAGCATATTGTTAAAAGAGAAATGACGAGTTGAGCCAACGCCTCCTATAACTGAAAGCCTTCACACGGTGTTTTATAGGTAGTCCAATCTGACCACTGTAAAGGATATCCACTTTCGGAACGAGTCACTTAATACAAAATCTAGTTATAATAAGAAAGTGGTAGCAAGTATATGACTAAAAATTTGTTTTATTTGTGAATATTATTGGTTTGCCTTATTCACTTGTCAACCACTACAGATTCAATTCTCAAATATATATTATGAATTTCTTTCAATTACTTTTATAAAAGGTTTTGGGTTCATGCGCACAACTAGTTCACTTTTAAAATAGTCTGCGCGGACTACTTATAAAAGACCGTGTGGAGGCTTTTTGATGGAGGAGGTGATGGTTGAGCCAACGCCTCCTATAAATGAAAGTCACCATACTTTCTATTATAGGTAGTCCGATCAGATCACTACAATTGTAAACAAAGAGCTGTTTAACCTCTCCGAGACGGGCGAGTCATATGTCTGTTCTCAGGATGTCGATAATCAGGGTAACAAAGATAAGTCCTAGTCTTGTTAGATTTTAAAAACATCGGATAATTAGTTGATCAAATAATGCTGTTCCAAAAATTGATAATAACAGAGAGGCAAAATAAAACCGGCTTGAGGGGACAAACGTTATATGTTACTGATCATTTTGTAAAGCCTGTAAGAAGTTTGAAATTATTATGATTAAACCTGGCAACAGTGACAACGAGTGTTGTAAAGGATCGAAATCATGATGCAATCATTTAATATTATTTGTATCATTAATATCATAAGTACTGCAGACCTGCCAATTAGCAGATTTTTCACAATTGGTTAAAGTGGTAGTAAAACTAAAGAATCCGATGTTAGCTGATTTTTCACAATTGTTTAAAGTGATATTATAACTAAAGAATCCGATGTTAGCAGATTTTTCACAATTCTTTAAAGTGGTAGTAAAACTAAAGAATCCGATGTAAGCAGATTTTTCACAATTGTTTAAAGTGGTAGTGAAACTGAAGAATCCGATGTTAGAAGATTTTTCACAATTGTTTAAAGTGGTAGTAAAACTGAAGAATCCGATGTTAGCAGATTTTTCACAATTGTTTAAAGTGGTAGTAAAACTAAAGAATCCGATGTTAGCTGATTTTTTACAATTGTTTAAAGTGGTAGTAAAACTAAAGAATCCGATGTTAGCAGATTTTTCACAAATGTTTAAAGTGGTAGTAAAACTAAAGAATCCGATGTTAGCAGATTTTTCACAATTGTTTAAAGTGGTAGTAAAACTAAAGAATCCGATGTCAGCTGATTTTTCACAATTGTTTAAAGTGGTAGTAAAACTAAAGAATCCGATGTCAGCTGATTTTTCACAATTGTTTAAAGTGGTAGTAAAACTAAAGAGTGCACAATGTATACAGAGGTTTGACAAAAATTTGGAAACACTTCTATACTAACTTTAAGGATGCTATCTTTCATTTAGCAGCAAATGTTTTAGAAGATTTTACGAGACAAAACGTTTATTGCAATATGAAAGATCATGCGTGAAGCTTTTAGAAATTGTGTCCTAAGTTTCGGAGGGTTTTTTTTTTTTTTTTCTAACCTTATTGTGTCATACGGCAGCAAATTAGCACTTTGTAAAATATTCTTAAATCCGGATCCAAAAAAAAAAAATAATAAAATGAATACGAGAATATTATTTTTTGTGCAATTTTGCAACACAACTATATCTTGCTTACTTTTGTTTTCGTCATTCCAGTTAGTTAAACTGTTAGAAAGCAAAGATTATGCTAACCAAACTCGCCACAAGATCGATGATAAGAAAACTCATGATCCAGACTACTATGGAATAAATGTCAATGTTCAAGAAGATCATGGCACAGCCCATATGTCCATAATCGGACCAAACGGAGATGCAGTATCAGTAACGTCTACTATAAACCATTAGTAGGTATTTCTCTTCTCTTTATCTTTCTTAAATGAGATTTTTTTATTATAATTTTATAAGTAGCTACGGAAGGACAGCATGTATAGCAGAAATATTACTTTTGACAATACTTTATGATACATAGTTCAATACGATAAATATTATCATATTTAACATCAATGGCAAATTTGTGAAGGATTTTGAAATTTTATTAATATTATTATTGTCATTAACAAAGTGAAAATTTTAATAAAGTTTTAAAAATAAAATCAAAGCTAATATTCAAAAGAGAGCTCGAGATCTTTTAAGATATAATAATTCAACATACAACCTAAAACATAAAGTATGCATTTTAGAAAAGGGATTTTAAAATTTTTAAATATAGTGTCCTACTTAAAAGTAGTCGAAATTTTATTTCATTCAGAGCTCATCCAATTTTTTCAAATACGATCAGCACTCTTTTTTTTTCTTTTTTTTCCCCTTTCTTTTTTTTCTTTTTTTATTATTTTATTAAAGAATGTAATAATTCTTAAAAATTTACGATTCTTATAAAAGAATTATTAATATACTATTACCTCTTATATGCATATGTAGATATTATTTTAATAAAACTCCCACAAAATTTACAATAAATATGTGATAAATTTTTCGAAAAAAGAAAAATCATTAACAATAAAAGATTATGTTGGAGAGAAAGCTGTTTTTAAAGATTTAAAATTTGATTAAAGGAATTCTTCGATTTAATAATTTAATTTCTATATAAAATATATAATAGAAACCTCTCGATCAAAAAAAAAAAAAAAAAAAAACATTTCTGATTTGGTTTAGCTCAATAGTCAATAATTAGCTTCATTGACACCTTACTCACCCAAACATAGCCAAATACTGTTTGTTGTTGTTTCTAATGACACTTGAATAAGCCAAGATCACCAGCTATTGGCTATTATGAATTAAGTCAGAAAGGTGTGTCTTTTGTTTGACAAGGAGCACCACAAGGGTGAAAGTACGTTTTAGCTCCGAACACCACTGATGAGATAGCAACACCATTCATTTGTGAAGACACTTCCTCAATTTAGACATAGATCTGAAGAGGAAGAAAATTTTCTCCATACAGCTGTATCCATGGTACTGCTCAGCGACCGACCACAGTTCTTTCGATTCCAAAGATTTTACGAGTACGTATATCACATGTACTCGGCTAGTGGAGTCGAGGAGTACGATTTTCTAACCACCAACCTACTACAGCTCTAATCCAAATGCTAGTTGCTCTTAAATCACAAAAATATCATACGCGTCATGGATGCCTTAGGTTGCCAACTCATTGAGTAAAACGCTCAAATTTGTCACATTGTTAATCGCATCTCTTTCAAAAGAATGGCAACTCAGGGTTCGTGCAGTCCTTAAAAATTTAAAAAGTGGTATGAATATTATAATAAAAAAGTCATAAATTTCTTTTTATTAGCTTTTACTTTTAAATTATATACACAGAATATGTACAAAACATTATATTCTGTGTAATATTATGTTACTAGGAGGCTTCGCCCCCTGCTCGCTGGCGCTCACCAACTCCCGTTGATAGAAAGTAAAAAGTCTTCAAAATAAAATTTAACGAAAATAAATTCTTTAAATCAGTTATGATAAAAATTTAAAGTTCAGCTTACTTAAGCTGTTTGATTGAAAATCGTAGTATTTAGATTTAGAATATTCTCCTTGAATGAGAGATATGGAAGTAGCGGAGGAAACGTTTTCGCCAACCAAATATTTAATTGCTTTTACAAGGAACTCAAATTCCCTGAGCTTAGAACAATTGAAAATTGGCCAAACAATTCTCAATATTTTAGTAAATCAATGTTTTGAAGACAAGATCTATCGTGATCATCAAGCTTTGCAAAAAGAGCATTTTTGAATAAAATTGTTTGTTACTTTATTTATGTCTACCTATTTGTTCCTAGATGTATTTGAAATTATTTTTTATGAATTATTTTGAGCAAATTCCTTATTTTTTCAATAGTTTTGGGAGCCAAGTAATGAGTCCTTCTACGGGAATACTTCTAAACAATGAAATGGATGATTTTTCGTCGCCAAATATCACCAATTTCTTTGGAGTTCCTCCAACGGGAAAAAATCAAATTCGACCAGGCCGTAGACCATTTTCATCCATGGTACCAGCAATCATCGTAGATGGAAACAGAAACGTCAGGCTTGTTGTAGGTGGCAATGGTGGGACTCAGATAACCACAAGCGTTGCTCAAGTAAGAATACCATACAGGCCTAACAGCGAGACGGAAAAAGAGAAAAAAAAACTGGTAGTAAAACTACTTTAATAATAGATAATTTTCAGGAGGAGTAATTCTATTTTTAACAATAAACAATTCATTGCTATCAATTTTTTCTCGGGGAAGAAACAATTCAATACATAAATGGTAACAGTTAAAAGAAATTTGGTAGGTATGGATATTTTATTGTTTCCGAAAAAAAAACTAAAAATTAAATTTATTTTTTACCAGTTTTTACTCTTTTCCATCTTGATAATTATTGACTTTCAGCCCTTTTATCTTGTATTCTCGGAGGTAATACCTCCAGCGGAGGCGAGGCAATCAGCCACAAAAACCTCTTCTTTCTCTTAAATTTGTTTGTTTAATCTCGCTACTTTATTTTAATTTTCTCTCAGTAAATGTTACTGTACCCCAACTTAATTATACGTACTATCATTCATGGATTCCATAAGTTTATCCCAATCGGGTGCTTGCAACTCGAGAAGCAGAACACGTGATTATGCCCAACCATGTGATTTAAATTCGATTTAATTGGATGCCTGTAAGACACGTCACGCTTGTGTGACGAACCTAATCTGAATCGACGAATGCTACGTCTTACAAATGGCCTCTTTTGCAGGCATCCAATTGGGTTTTGTGTGTATGTTGTTGTTTTTTTTCAAACTTGATATTACTTTCATTTAAAAAGAGCATATTAATATCTTCCAAAAGTCTTTAATTTAAAATGCGTATCGTAAGAAAATAACATGACTCATTTTTCTAAATTTTGAAAATCATTGAAATAATTTTTTAAATTGCAATCAATTCTCTTTTCAAAAATGATTGAAAACTGTTTTTAGGTGCTCCATTTGAATACTTTTTATCTGATTATTTGATATTGATCATTTTCAGGATGCTATGCTATCAATCAACAACATTTGCTTACCAAGCATTCCCTCTTTAAATCAGTAACAAATTTGTTTAAAAAAAATTCAAGAAAATTCGAAAAATTTCGCATTCTCGTGTGCCACTCCCTATTTTGTCAAAACTTTTCCACCACTAATCGCATAAAATTATGTTTTAACTAAAGAATCATGAATCGTCAATTCATTAGAAGTATAATTTTAAAGTGTCGATATACTAAACTGCATCGGAAATTATCTATGCCTCCACATAGCAACTGATTTGGGATTGAGGTAATAATCAATTTTTGTAAGGAAAAAGCACTTTAAACTCAATTTTATATACAAGCGATGACCTCAATATCCAACATAAATACATTGAAGCAACCATTTACTGTTACTTCCCCTGTTAAAGAGATAAATTAAAACCTCTGAAAAATTGAAGTGTTATCCGCTCAACTCTACAGTACAAAGGAAAATGAGGAAACTACATATAATCATAAATTTTTCAAGTTTATTCTTCTTCTCAGATTTGTCTTAAATACGATGTATTATTAAAATGGAACTTTTTGTACTGTAATATCTATTTGTCTTTTAAGGTAATAATCAGAAATTGAAGTGTTATCCGCTCAACTCTACAGTACAAAGGAAAATGAGGAAACTACATATAATCATAAATTTTTCAAGTTTATTCTTCTTCTCAGATTTGTCTTAAATACGATGTATTATTAAAATGGAACTTTTTGTACTGTAATATCTATTTGTCTTTTAAGGTAATAATCAGAAATTTATGGCTTGATGAAAACATAAAGCAAGCTATAGATGCCCCACGATTCCACCACCAACTTTTACCTAACCATATCGAACATGAAGTCAACTTTCCGGAGGTAAGAATACAAATTAATATTCTTTTATATATTTCTTAAAAAAATTAATATGCGTGATTGAATTTTAAGAATATTTTAATCTTGGTTTCACTAAATTTAGAAAAAAAAAAGCAGAAAAATAATAAAATATGCACTTGAACTTTCCTAGTGAAATCTTAAAGGGTCTGTTAAAAATGTTTAATGTGTATGTTAACGTTAAAAGTTTATTGGACTATTTTTTTCTATCAGTGCTACGTTGAAATATTATTGTGATTGAGATTGATTTATAAAAAGAAATTCATTTAGCTTATTACTTAAAACTAATCTGATTTTTATGACCATTTTTTTTTTGTGACCAGAGGGGTTGAATCTTCAAAATTTTACCTACCTACAGAATTAGCCATAAACTTTAACTTTTGTGCTTATAAATACCCAATATATAAATTCCGTGTGTATAAATATAAGTAAACTCAAGGAAAAATGATCAACGCTCGAGAGAAAATAACTCCCCAACCTTTTGACCACAAGCGAACCTTTACTGTTACCTACATTTATGCAAAAAAAATTACCTTCACTGGTTTTTTTTATGTTTTGAAAGTATGAGCAGCTGGATGCAAAAATCATAGTTACGATAATAGGTTCCTTATAGGTTCCCATCAGCTATAGGTTCCTATAGATATGGGTTCCCAACAGCATTTAAAATTTTATGAAATAGTTCAGAAGTATACTTCCCACGGCCTTATAAAGTGTTAACTAATAGTAGAGTGCTAAAAAAGTAAAGAATGAACCCCAGGTCATAAATCTGTTCTTAAGTTCGCAATACTTTATTTCCTTACTTACAGGATATTTTGTCGGACTTGAAGAACAAAGGACACGAATTAAAAAAGCTTGGTGACAATATGCTTGGCATTATCATGGCTGTTGCAACTGACGAGAGTGGCCGAATATCAGCCAATTCAGATTACAGAAAAGGAGGTGAAGTGGATGGATTTTGAATCATATTACAATTTTTCACTTTTTGTACAAAGTACTTGTAGTATTTATTTACTATCATTAAAATCATTGCGCCATGAAAGAAAAAAAATAACTTTATTCCTCTGTAGCAACATTTTTAATAGATAAATGTCAATAAAGTGTGTAATATAATGCTACTATTCACTTTCATTTTTAACACTATATATATTGCATCGAATGCAAATAAAGACTATTAAGTGCCTGAATATAAGTACTAAACGTAGTGCAAGCATTAGTAGACTGTATTCTTCGAAGATTGGGCGCTTTTCATCTAATAACATGCTACTTTCATATATGTTATGAATCTGCAACAATTAGTCATGACTGTTACTTAACTATAACCTTGTGCAGTCGCTGAGAAAAGTTTTGAAAATTGGCAGTATATTACTTTAAAGTACAAAGAATTTTCTTAAAACTAAGCTAAATCCCCAACTCTGAAAAATTTCCCAACTAAAATGTCTTATATGTACAAATTTGAATTATCGATTTGCCATAGTAGGTAAGACAAATTAACTCTTAAATTTGAGATTTATATGTTAATACTTGAAGGACTGAGCATTGCTGTATACCTTAAAAGTCCAAAGGGGCCAGTTCGGCCCTTCCCAGTGTGTATATATAAATTTGACATCCAAAACTCTAAAATAATCATAATTAATTTAGTTTGAAACACATGTGATGCGCGGTCATCAATATTATTTGGTATTTTATACGATTTGATAAACAAAAACATTTTATTAAATGGAACAATAACTTTTGAATTATATTTATACATTAGTTTCTCTATAATTGAGTTTCATTTTCTTTATAAATAATAATTGAAGATATGTCGAAATACTCTCGTTTTATTAAAGCGTACCTTACACACACACACACACACACATATATATATATATATATATATATATATATACTGTGTGTGTTAATCAATTCATATGTGTTAGCCTGATATATATATATATATATATATATATATATATATATATATATATATATATATATATATATATATATATATATATATATATATATATATATATATATATATATATATATATGTATATGTATATATATATATATACTGCCAGATATAGGCAGTATATAGGAGTGGTGCAGGATAGGAGTGGTAGTTCCACGTAAGAACACTTACTTCAGAATAGTGTACATTTTTGACCGTTCCCTTTTAAAAAAAACTAGTTATTTAAAAAAATGATTTTAATATTTTTCAGAGCTTTCGAAGATTACTATCTGCAGGTAAGATATGTAACTTTTCAAAAAAAAAAAAAAGAAGAAGAAAAAAAAAAAAAAAAGAAAGAAAAAAAAGGCCTTTAATATTATGCGACTGTTAATTAACAAGCTGTAAAAGTTGACAAATTCTTTCCTTAACGACCAAATAGTTTAAATGCAAGTTAGGGGGGACATTACTATGCGATGATTGTAATCTGTTTTTCCAGCTTAAAAGAATATATCTGTTCTGAAAGCAACGGAGAATTTCCTAAAAACAACAACAACAAAATTTAATCAGAAAAAAGAGAAATAAAGAAAATTTTAATTTTTAACTCTGCAAACTACTTTAAGCAATGTCTTCATATAAACATTTCATACATGAAGAAATGGGTACCTATCCGGGGGAATCACATTAAACCCGTTAACCTAGTAACCAAATTAATGTATTAAGTTTGAAATGAATAGTCCCAAGAAACTGAAGTCGAAAGACATGATTGTCAATAGAAAAACTTCATTCATGAATAATCCCAAGAGATTGAAGCGAAAGGACATGATTTTCAATGGAAAAACTTCATTCATGAATAATCTCAGGAGACTGAAGTGAAAGGACATGATTGTCAATGGAAAAACTTCATTCATGAATAATCCCAAGAGACTGAAGTGAAGGGACATGATTGTCAATGGAAAAACTTCATTCATGAATTATCCCAAGAGACTAAAGTGAAAGGACATGATTGTCAATGGAAAGACTTCATTCATGAAGAGTCCCAAGAGACTGAAGTGAAAGGACATGATTGTCAATAGAAAAACTTCATTCATGAATTATCCCAAGAGACTAAAGTGAAAGGACATGATTGTCAATGGAAAGACTTCATTCATGAATAGTCCCAAGAGACTAAAGTGAAAGGACATGATTGTCAATGGAAAGACTTCATTCATGAATAGTCCCAAGAGACTGAAGTGAAAGGACATGATTGTCAATGGAAAAACTTCATTCATGAATTATCCCAAGAGACTAAAGTGAAAGGACATGATTGTCAATGGAAAGACTTCATTCATGAATAATCCCAAGAGACTGAAGTGAAGGGACATGATTGTCAATGGAAAAACTTCATTCATGAATAATCCCAAGAGACTAAAGTGAAAGGACATGATTGTCAATGGAAAGACTTCATTCATGAATAGTCCCAAGAGACTGAAGTGAAAGGACATGATTGTTAATGGAAAAACTTCATTGGCTTCAAATAATTATGGGGGAAAAGGTTAGCAAGTTTTCAGCATTAGAAGCATGTAGACTTTTTTCATTTTAGTTTTTGAAGTTAATGAACTTATTCTATTAATTAAGTATTGTGGTTTAAGTCTCAATAACCACAACATCTATTACCACAACATCAAATGTAACTACCTTTATCAAGTCCTCAGACTTTGTGAGATGTTGTCCAATGCTTTTGGTGATTATATTGTTCGGTATTGCACCGTAGGGACTTTCAGTGTCATCATTAAGTGAGGCATACCTGGATGTTGGTGTATTGTTGAGTCACAAAACAGTTCTAGATCCGATTCTGAATTTTTCAGTCTACAAAATGCGGATTGAGAACGAGTTACCATTCTATTGAAACTGATTCCAGGAGCATAAGTGTCATGCAACTTCCAGTTGTCTTTTTCCTTGTCTTTTAACGTTTTGTCTATTTTAGGCATTTTCAGTTATCTGATTTAAGTAATCTGTATGGGCTAAATATAAATTATATCTATCTGGCTATTATATTTAATATTTCTGAATCTAGCTCCTCTGAACTGCTGGAATTGATTTTTTAAACTTTCATAAGAAAATTATTTAATAAAATCAATTAGTCACGTAAAATAATTTCACCCTGCCGTTTATGTGATTATGCCAGCCCTTAACTAGACTGAAAATCAACTTAAGGATTTATCATAACTGAACTGTAACTGGGATCAGAGTTGTTATATATTAACTAAATCTGGGACCAATTTTATTCAGTACAATTGCAAATCGAGTAACCAGGGCCCGACTTAGCCTAATTGGGGCCCGAGCAAAAACTTCTTTGGGGGTCACCTCTGCTTAACTACTTCAGTAATGAAGGTAATTAATATGGAGGAATTTAAAGGTATTTAATTTTAAGGTATTTAAATTCTTCACCTCATTATAGATAACAAGAAAATTGACTAGAACCGGAAATAGCTATGAAGTCCCTCCCCCTCCAATGGTCGGACGAAATATCGTTCTGTCCATTTCATTGATTTCTGATAATTCTATGTCCATCATGCCGAATGCAGTTTTTTGATTGTTAACTTTGTCATCTAGAAGCGAAAAATTCATATTCTTGCTGACATTAGGGCTAAATTTAACAATTACGATGGCTCAATTAAGCCAATCAGAAGTCTGTATTTTTGTAAACATATCGCAATTTGCAATATGTAAAAATACAGGCTTTTGATTGGCCAAATTTGTCTATCGTAATTGCGAAAATTTAGCTGAATTCTGCCTTAGAAATCCATGGATTTACGAAGAATAAATTGTGTTCACACCATAGATTAATGAATAAGTTAACATAAAACTGACGGATCTTACACTGTACTGATATTTTGTTTAAAAAAAGATCATTAAAGAATGTAACGTAAAATAAAACTTTCTATTCGATTCTGGGGGGCCGGAACAACTGCCCGTATACCCCTACCTTAGACTCTGCTCATACCTGTAAGTCTTTTATTAGCTGCTTTGCACAAAAGTTCAGAATATTCAAGATTTTTACAAAGCCGCGGTAATACATTAAACGGCTGTTGTTACCAGATCAGGTTTAATGAGTATGTTATTTTTATGTAGTTTACAAAACTTTAATCTGCAATCAAGGTTCATAAAATAAAATAAAATATTAACTTAAAGTAAGCATTAACTTACATCCTTACTTAAACTTAAGAAATCACTGTTCCCTTCCTCTTTAATATATTAATAACTATATATAAACTATAGTTTATAAGAGCGGATATACACTTTCATGAATGACAATTTCCAGCTACAAAATTTTCCTAGTTCTCTTGCATACGGGTATAGCACAGAAAAATTATCGAAACAAATTAATATTAGTCTAACTTATTGTTTTATCGATAACTAAAAACAAAATTTTAGATTTTTCTTTTAAATTAAGAAAAAAAAAACAGTAAAAACCAATAAATCAAAATAAACATATTGTATAATCGCAGAAAATGAATCTTATATACATGTTGAAATATCGCCTCAAAACAAAACAATACAAGGTTGTTATGCATTAGTTAAATACAGAAAAAAATTTATAACTATGTTCATCCCTTCCCCTTGTATCCTTCATATAAAAATTCTTTATTATTATTATTATGAGCCAGATGGTCGCGAGAGTATGATATCAGACTACGACACAAAAAGCCGCTTTTTCGTGCTTTAAAGTCACTGAGAAGACTCAGTGCTTTCAGGCCTTCAGCATTCAAACCTAAATTTAAAGGAGGTCCAACTTCACTATTAAAAACCATCTACCAGGGCCCATTGTCCTCTGGCTAACAGATTTTCGTTTTCCTATCATATACCATAATTGCATGTCAACTTTTAAGTCCTCTGTGAAAGTAAGTTCGTTCCCCATACTTGATGTTCTTGCTTTATAACGTTTATTTATAGTTTTGATTTATTATATAATAAATATTTTAACCTTTTTTTCATTTATGAAGTGATCGAACCTATGGTTAGAAATATCTTTTGTGAGTTATCCTTATGTGGGTGTCTTCTTCACTAGGATGCACTGCAAGCTCTTTACTGCCTATACTTCCGGGTTACTGTTTCCGATGTATTTTGAAGCCATTTGGCTCACAACGTGTCATTGTGTTTTGAGACTCTCTTGAGTATTATTTCTTGAATATGAGTATTTGTTACCTGATTTATAATTTGAGTTTTAAAAAAAAAAAAAAAAAGAATCTTTTTACTAGAATCGTCATTTGAAGACCTGTCATTTCAAGACGTAAGAATAGTCATTTGAAAAAAAGAATCGTCATAAATACTTCTTACCATGTCAATAATATAACAAATTTGAAATATAAACCTAAATGGTAATTTGTAGAATGAACTTAACTCACTGCTAGAACAATATGCTATACGTATGATGAGATGGCGCACGGTTTGCAACAAAAATAAATAGTAATAAACGAGTAAAAAGTGGCCAAAATGGGACTGCCGTGAGAGCTAGTTCTTTTTAAATCTAGTAACCATGTCACCTTTTTCAACAGTACGTCTATAAATAGCTAAAACTAATTTTAACTTCAAACTCACCAGAATTACTTAATATCATTATCTTATAATATACAGCAGAATTGAGCTCAGAAATTATATAATTTTTTTCGTTCCTGGATGGATGGATGTAGTTAATTTACGTCGCACTAGAGCTGCACAATGGGCTATTGGCAACGGTCTGAGAAACATCCCTGAGGATGATCCGAAGGCATGCCATCACAATTTTGATCCTCTGCAGAGGGGATGGCACCCCTGCTTCGGTAGCCCAACGACCTGCACGCGAAGTCGAGCACTTTACGGCAGAACAGTTTAACGAGGACCAATACCGCACACCCTCGGTCCCTACGCAGACTGATCCAAGTGGTCACCCACCCGCACACTGACCGCAGCCAGTGATGCTTGACTTCGGTGATCTTCTGGGAACCGTGTCTTAACGATCAGTCCACTGCGGGACTTTTTTTCGTTCATAATAAAGCTGAAATTGGCTTTGTTGTGACTAAGAGTAACGACATTATGTACTCTAAGTAACTTGATCAAAAAGAGTTGTAAACTAAATCTGATGCAAAACATAAATAGTACTTTATATAATAGAATACTTTATTTTAATTGCAAATCGAAACATGTAGTGTAGTATTGGGTATACAAATAAGTCCCCGCCGTTCGTCACACCATGGCACTACCAAAAGGTTATGTAGAAATTGACTGGTGTTAAACGTCCTATTGTAAGTTTGTTCATCTGGTAACAACATAACCTTAAAGTATTAGTGATTCCGTATTAACATTACGTAACTGTTTTCGTATAAAAATGTCGAGTTCTGAGCCAAATAAGCGTCATTTGCGGGAAATTTTGATTTACTTCTTTAATTTGCAGAAATCTGCATCTGAGGAGCATCGATTGCTTGGCGAAGCATATGGTGGGTCTGCTTTAAGTGAGAGAAGTTGTCGTGAGTGGTTTCAGAAGTTTAAAAACAGTGAGTTTGAGGTGGAAGACAAAGAACGCAGTGGAAGGCCGAAACTGTACGAAGGCAAGGAATTGAAAGAATTATTGGACGATGTTTCATCCCAAACGCAAAAACAACTCACTCTTACATTACAAGAGACACATCAATTTCACATCGTTTAAAATCATTTGAGAATGAGTTGGGTTTCATACGAACTGAAGCCAAGAGACATTGAATGTAGATTTTGCTTGAAAATTAATTTTGCTATTTGGAAACACTTCAATGGAAAGTCCTACCCCACCCACCGTATTCGTCAGACCTTGCCCCTTCGAATTATCACATATTCCGGTCGATGGCACATAGTCTGTCTAAACAGAAATTTACATCATTTGATGATGTTGTAGTTCATTTACGTCGTACTAGAAATGCACAATGAGCTATTGGCGACGGTCTGGGAAACATTCTTGAAGATGATCCGAAGACATGCCAACAAAATTTTGGTCTCTGCAACGTCAAGCATCACTGAAAGCAGCCAGTGATGCTTAATTTCGGTGATTTGCTGGGAACCGTGTCTAACGAACAGTCCACTACGGGACTTTACATGATTTGAAGAAACCAAAGAACGGGTCGATTCGAGGACATTCTCGAAAGAAGAAGAGCTCTTCCGACGTGGTATCCGAATGCTCCCTGTAAGATGGTAAAAAATGATGTCTAGTAGTGGACATTATTTTGAATAAAAGATAACGTACCGTTTTTTCACAATAAACTTTTTTTTTTATAAAGACATACGTTAAAAAATATGCCTCACCTGCCCGTCAAGAAAAAATTTAATTCTCCCACTCAAAAAAGGAGGAAAGTAGGGTTTTTGAGTACCATTTTTAATAATATAACAGCTTTCTATGGAGAAAAAAAAATCTGAGGCATTATTTTTTCCGACGAAAAAGTAACTATACTTGGCTAAAGTTGAAAATTAAATTTAATTTTAAACTTATTAATACACTACTAAGTTTTAAATACTTAAACGCAACCACTGTATATTTAAAATATATATAACAGAAGTATTAGACTCCCATTTTAAATTCAATTTGTCAACACAATTTCAGAACACCACCGCATGGAAAAGTTATAGCTATGTGCTTGAATTCATTGTAAATTTGCACTTTGATTTGAAGTCCTTAGCGCGGGCCCTGACGCTCATTAGTAATTTTGATAAACAGCTGACTTAATATACTAGATAAAATTCTGGTAAGTTTTTAACTCCTAACAACTTTTAAATAATAGAGGTAGATAAAGTAGCCACCCCCTGCAATAATGAATTACATACATAAATGGTACAGTACAAAAAAATTTCTCTCTATACATATATCCTAAAAGTTATGAAATTTACTGTCTTTTAGCAAGAGTTATCACCTTAAAATGTCACTTAAATGCAAGAGTTATCACCACTAGTATCTCCATAACACAAAAATCATAATAGTGTTGGTTAAAATTCAAATAAAAAGTTGAGCAACTTTCACAACCATAATTTTTCAATTTTGAGAAAGAAAAAAAAACATGCATTTTCGAATGCGAAAATGTAGACAAGTATATCCATAACTCAAAAATCATAATAGTGTTGGTTAAAAGCGAAATGCATTTTCGAATGAGAAAATGTAGACTAGTATCTCCGAAACTAAAAAATCATAATAGTGTTGGTTAAAATTCAAATAAAAAGTTGAGCAACTTTCACAAACGTAATTTTTCAATTACCTACAAATAAAATCTTCAGATTTTTGTGTAGATATTTGCAGGTATTTTTTAAACAAATATTATATACACTGAGGAATTTCAAATATTTAGAAGAAATGATTTTTAAACCATTGTAATTGAAATCTAAAATGAAGAGAATTTGCCAATAATTAAAACCTCATACCTCTTGTTTGAATTTATTAATTCTTTACAACCATGTCACATAGATGTTCTTTTATTTTTCTGATAATTTATCATTTTAAAAAAAAAGCCCCAACTGCAAAATTCTGAAAAAGCAATGAAACACCGTCCTTAAAATTTGGAATTCAATAAACTAAGAACGTTTTGTTGGTCAAAAATATAAGCTAAATTCTTCCAAACATGTGAAGAGAAACTTTTTTTAATATGCCAGATTTTAGCAAGATCATGTTGGCTATCCTTTTTATTGGCTGGTAATCTACAAATATGTGTTAAAAAATAGAATAATTTCACTATCAAACAGTGCTCCATGAAATACCAAAATCTTTACCTGTCACACAAATATGCAACAATAATATGTTTTAATTTCCTTTTACCAGATTTTGCCAAACAAGATATTCAGTTTGTCTCTATATTTCTATATTCGAGTATTTAAATTCTGAATCTGAACTGAGATGGCTCAATTAACTTATAACTCGAAATAGTCAGCTGTTGGCACCTATGAATTAAATTTCATTATAACTAAATTGAGGACAAAACTTTATCAATTTGAAGTGTAATAACCAATAAACAAGAGAAAAATTCTTTTAAAACCATTTCCTTTGCCTTGTGATAATCCATATATCAATCTTCAATAAATCTATCCATGGTTATCTATCCAATCTATATCTATCCAATAAACCAACCATCAATAAACCATGTTCAATAAATCTATCCATTTTTCTTATGAAAAACCATGAAAATTATTAACAGTGTAGATTGTAAACATTATTAGATCTGTCAAAGAAACACAATTTATCCAAACAGGGAGATAAATAATCTTTATTTTACAAAAACAAATATCATACAACAGCTAATTATTTGGAATTTCTTTAAAACATTAAGTACCCTACAGTTTACATGTATTTAAAAGAGATGTGCTTTATCAACAAATCTTTAATCAAGCTGGAAGAGCGAACTAAATTTTCTACAATGAACCTTGTACAATCTATTTTAATTAATAGAAAAATATTAGTTTTTGGTTATGTGACAAATTATAATAAAATCATAATTTAAACTCTGTTTTTACCCTTTTAAGGTTCACCAAACATAATAGGATCTAAATAGCACAACACACATAAAATCAATGAGTTCTCAATTGATAATCGCCGTTTTGAGTAATGTATCTAACCCAAGGCAGAGCTTGATAACCACTTTTTTCAATAATTTTAAGATAGCGAACTTGAATACCAGAGGTGGTAAAATATGGAATTTCAAATTTAACTTGAATCGGTGGTTTTCCTTCAGACTCTTCGCTTTCAACACTGGGAAGGCCAAAATGAGCTCTCATCAGATATTCTTTACCACCAGGGAAAGATTTCACACTCCAGATTATGGCACTCGATTCAGGGGCATATTTTACATTGCCAACAGTGGTTTTAAACTTAGGTGAGTCTGCATCAGTCGGTACTGGAATGATTATTTCAACATTATTTGCAGTGGAACGTCGTTTAAATTGGCTTTTTGCTTTTACCATATATTCCACACGACTATGAGCGTGGCGTTCAATCACTGACTCGATCCATATTAATGGTTTAACATGAGTATTTAACCGGTAAGACATCAATTCAAATTCACCATCAGGAGGAATGAAGGAAATAGTGCGATCATTTTCAAACCTGGACAGCCGCACGCACTGGTGGAATTTTACATCCTCCAATTCAACAGATTTGCTCTTACCACGACCAGTACTTTCGAAAAGTACTTTGTCGTTCAGTCCCAGACGCAACTCAGGCATACCAGAGAGATAAACTCGCATTTTGATGCAGCCAACAATTTCACTTCGTAAAACATTCCCATTAGCATTCGCCAAAAGGTTGACAGACTCTATGACATCCAAGAAGACTTCATTCTTGCGGTACTTAATGCCTTCTGACCTCCAAGATACTGCATTGGTAACAGCCATAGGTGGGCGAGGCTGGGCCTCCATTTTATGACTCTCTTGGGTTATAAATTCTTGCAAAATCTTACTATCTGTAGTTTGTGGATAGCCAAAATCCATAAGTTCATCTAATAGCTCATAAATTATAACGAAATTATCTCTAATACTCTCTTCTTCAAGCTCCTTAAAGTATTCAATGAAAACCTGCACAATTTTATGCAGAAATACAAATACCAAAGCAACATTTGCATTTTTCTTAGATGTCGCCACAAGATACAAATTGTTATACTTAATATACATGAATGTCACACCATTGTGAGATAATATTGGGGTGATACAACCTTCTTCTTCCTTTTCCATCAGTAAAGGCATAAACTTATCAACAGCTGACATATCTATATCTCCCCGATAGTTTCTAGAAATTAAGACCTTACCCTTAAGGTCGAGCAAATATATAGCAGAGGCAGACATCTTGGTATCTAAAATGAAATATGCAATATTAACAACTGATTTAAGACAGAGTTTAAAGGCATGAAAGCCTGAAACAGATTTTTAACATAATCAATTAAGTAATGGTGAACAGTAGGGTAGACATAAAAGTCAAAGTATTTTAAAACACTTTTAGTGGTAATACAGAAAAGTTATCAAATACCTTAACATAATTAAGAAGCACACGAAATCTTATAAGCCAATATTGATATCTTTTTGGTGCCTCAAAGGCCTAAAATTAGGAAAATTTAACTAAAATGCTAAAACTTAAAAAAATTATGAAAACTCACGCCATTTCTATTCAATTTGTGCAAAATATTTGTATAAACATTGATTAAATAAGAATATTTGTAAAATTTTTTAAAATAATAACTAATAAGCTGTGCTTGTCCACGTCCTTGAAGTATGAATTAGTCCATCAAGGCACCTGAATTTACTCTTTTGCTGCCTTAAGAATTTATCCTGGATATGGTGGAAGATATCAATTCAGGATAAGATTTTGCAAACTTCTTAATAATTAGGAAAAAGATTAAACGACGTTTCAGCCCACACTAGCATAGAATATCGTAAATTAAGTCTAACAAAAAAATATAAGAAAGAGAATGAACAAACAAATTAAACAAAAAATTAACAGTGCGTAGCCAAATCTTTTAACAAAAAATAAGCACCTTTTAAGTACTTTTTAAGCACACACAAAAAAAAATTTAAGCACTATATACATTAAAAAAATTCAAAATAATTTTCAAAGACTTTACATGATCATGATAAAATAATTAGTTTCTGACAAAGAACTTGATTATATTAGCTTTATAAAATGATCGAGAGATTTTTCGGTTTGATATCAGAGGGTGGAAAGTGAAGCAAGAAATCGAGAATATTTTGCAAAATGAAGCAGAGTTGCACATGAGAGTGCTAGAATCTCACCAAACAAAACTCATTAGTACAGGCGGATTCACAAGTATTTCATCAAAAATGTCAAATGATGGGCTCTTTCATACATTACGAAATGACAGTTTGCCGAAATGAATAGTGGTACAATGAATTGTGAAAATGTTGGATAGAACAATGTGAAAAGCACGTTTTAGCAAAATATGTGGCAATAATCGAAATATTAAAGAAAGAAGTTTACTTTTAGAAAAGGGAAAAAATCTCACTTTTGAAAAACGTCCAATGAAAAAAGCACCTTTAAGGGCTTATAAAAAACAAAAATCGAAAATAAGCACATAAGTACTTTTTAAAAAACGCTACGCACATTGAATAAAAAATTACTGGTAATGGGTAGAAATTATGGATGCCATTGGCAAAGGGACAGTGGCTATTTGTTCCCCTCAATAATTAGAAATCTAAGTCCCCTGAATATTTAAGACAAAGAAAACTTTCAGGAGTCTGTCTAGGTTTTGCTGAGAGGTACCTATTTTGGGAAAATTTAGACATAATTTGTGAAAAATCAAAAATTATAATAAAAAATCAACACAAAAATATGGATTTAATGTTTCTTAAGAGACACAAAAATAAATTTTTAAGACAAAGTATTTTGTAAAACTACCGTTTTTCCTTAAGCTAAATTAGTGAAGGTACCGCCAAATGGTAGTAAATTCAGCCTGGACAGACCCCCGATTTTCATCAAATATTATCAAATTAAGCCCATCAAAGTTAAAAACAAGAGATAAAAAATATATGCGTATTTAGCACAGATAAGAAGTTTTATTTCTTAAGTTAGAGTGCTATTATAACTGTGTATTTTAATTTTGTAACCTATAAAAATTGAACCCCTGCAACACCTCTAGCAGAGATACCCACATTACAAGAAATTAAACCTCTTGAGGGTATCTAACCAAAGTTAACAACAAATTTGCATTTAAAAACTATTCTAACTTTTTTAAACAAGTCAATTAACCAACTGAGCATCTGCCACACCTAAAAGCATTCTTTTATCCCCTGCTTTTCTTGGTAAAAACCGAGTCTCCCAAGTTATTTAAGGAGTAGGTTGGGAATTACAAAGAAGCTTCAATACACACTTGTTTCAATACAAAACATAATACAATACTCAAATAATAATTTTATTAAAAAAGTATTTCAATAAGTCTAAAAAATTACTAACTGAGTGTCAGATATACAAAATAACTCAAACATCTATTTTATTTTTAAAAACAAAGTGATCCACTGATAATACTTTTCACGCAATAAAAAGTCACAAAGAGATTAAGTAATTATAATTCAATAATAATTAAGTAATTATATTTCAAAGTTTTAAGAATCAAGCTAGAAATTACTTGTAAGAGTAATTTGCATCATCTATGACTATAAAGAATTTAATATAAAAAATATTAGCTAAGGTGAAATCAAAGGGAAAAAAAATTTTCTTTTGCTTGAAAAAGTCAAAATATTTAAAATATAAATGCAAGACAAAATATCAAAAATAGGGAAGCTAAATTTAAGTAAGATTTTTAAAAAAAGGAATTTAATAATTGCTTTTTTTAATAAAATATTTGCAAAATTTAAATTAATTTATGAAAAGGAAAATTAAACTTAACACTTCTCTTATATATACAGAAAAAATAAAAACAATTTTGATTGCTAATATGCGTTACCAATAAAAAAAAATAAAAGAATAAAGTATGCTCAAAATAAATTTGCCTCATTTACGCAAAACAATATGTACATTTTGCAAAATTTATTTTTAAAAATATACCTAAAAAAAGGACCACTGGCACTTAAGTGCTAATACAGTAGGAACCGATTATCTAGAACGATCAGGACCATTGCTATTCCGGATAACTGATTTTTCCGGTTTTCTGAATCACTACAAAAAGCAGTTTTTTTATTGTCAAACCCAACTAAATAAAAAAAATATTTAGAAATAATCTTAAAAAGAAGAACAAATGGTAGAGTAATACACTAATGATTATTTCTAAAATGATGGTAAGGTAAACATCTTTTAAAAAAGAAAGAAAAATCCTAAAATCTTATGATGAAAAAATTTTTTTTTAAAAAAATGGCTAGAAAATTTATCGAATTTCGTTCCGGTTTTCCGATTTCCGGATAAGAGGTTCTGAACTGTACATATATAGTACCTAAATATATATTTTTTTCTTCAGTACTATTAAAATAATGGAGTACTTTATTTCAATAACTATGCAGACTCGTAGAAAGTTTAGGAATTTAACAATTGTTTCTTTACTAAAATATATAAAGAATTTAAACTAATTTATATATAAAAAAAAAAATCAAACTTATCACTCCTCTTGTATTAACAAAAAAAAAAAAAAAAGAAAGAAAAAACTCGTTTTGATAGCTAATATGTGTTACCAATGTAAAAAATTAAAAGAATAAACTATGCTTAAAATAAATTTGTCCCATTTAAATAAAATAAAAAATGTATATTTTTTAAAATTTACTTTAAAAAATGTACCTAAAAAAGAACCACTGGCACTTAAGTGCTAATACAATTATCTATAATATTTTTTTATATGCTATTAAAAATAATTGAGTACGTTATTTCAATAACTTTACAGACTTTTAAAGTTTGAATAAATAAAAAGATTATAATAAAAGTAATGTTTATTTTTTGTTTAAAGAAATTACTTAAAATCTAATAAAAATTATTAAAAAAAAGCTAATTGTAACTTTTTATTTTAAAATAATTCACTGCTTAAATAATTATTACACACTGGTAAAATTAGCTGTGTTTTAACGTTTGATTCTGATTACTATTACAATTATTTACTTTATTAGGATTATTATCAATTGGTTAAATTTTTATTAAGTTTCTCGTATTCTTGGGAGGGGCATATTAATGAAGTGATTTTAGGTTTTAAAATATTTTTTAATAAATATTTTCTTAAAAAAAATTAAAAATTCATCTTTAAATGGTCATTTTCGTATTTTCAGTTTAAATTATAGAAAAAAGCTTTTAAGTTGCTTATCAAATAAGAATTTTTTTTTTTTTTTAGTTTACCTTCTTTTTTCAAAACATTTACGCACAGAGACTGTCTCTTAGCTTGCCTTTTAATATTTCTTTATTAACTACAAATATTTCCTTTAGTTTGATAGTGAGTGAGAATTAAGTTTTGAAATATACACATAAAATAACATAAATGGGTAGTTAAAAAAATTTGGAGTATCAAATTAAGTTATTATGTAATATAACACATTTTGATACATTTTTGCAGTGTTATGTGAGTGCCCTTACAAGACTCTAAGTGCCCTTTTTTGAGTGGTAGCACCCAGCCATTTTTTATTCCTATGAAAAACTCTGATACCAATACGGAAATATTCCCCCCATAGATAAATTGCAAAAATATGTTAAATGGGCTGACATGTACCTTACTTCCACTACCAGAGAGCCTTTCAAAAAAAATTAGTAAAAAGCACAGATTAAATAGATCTATAATTCTTATTTTTATACAGCTTTAGAATGAAAGCAATAATGAGATTTTGAGCAATGAGCAATGATAATGAGCAATGATGAGATGAGAAAAACACATAACAGGTAAGGGAGATAGACATCACAACAGCAATGGTATAGCAATATTAAAACAAGACCAATTTCATTAATTGCTTTCCTCTAAATCTTTACACAACTTATCTTTCTTGAAAATTAAAAAAGTTTCAGATTCAAATAGCGTATTATTAAACCTAATTCAAACTGTATTAAATGACTATACAAATGATGGTTGTATTTAAGTCTTTACAATAATTATTAGAAAAACTTATGGCATACCTTGATGATTTAAAAGTAAAATTTCAGTTAATATATCATAAAAGTTCACTTCAATACAATTAACACAATCACAAATAATGAACAATATGTCATTTTAAAATTTCAAAACTAAGTAGCCCATTTCATATGAGCATATCATATCTTAACTTTCCCGTTTGCATGTTTTTAAATCGTGATTTGATTATTTCTGGCAAAAGGAAAAATTCATAAATAATTATATTCTTTTCTTCAAAACATATAATTTTAAATAATAACAAGAAACATTAAAAATATTAAAACTTTACCAATGAAACGTCTGCCGCAGTTGGAATTTTGAATTCACTTCACATCTATTCTCAAAATTTTTTTTTATGTATTTAATTTAAATAAATTGCATAAACAGAGTTATTCAAATGTAATTTGACAGAAAAAACTATTTTCAGTTCAATATTTCATTTAAATTTCATTTACAAAAATTAATTATTTTAATTTTAAATATGAAAAATTATAATCGATTAATCGAAATCTTTAACTAAATGATGGCTGTCTGGAAGCTTGTTGGTAAACAGCTGTAATAGTAAACAGTGTTTGCTGTCCAAAATTTATTATTAAAATTAAAAAGAGCTTTATCTGTTACTTACACTAGTAAAGAGCAACAAAAAGTCTTAAAGATGTGATAAAAAACTTATAACTTAACATGAAAGTTAAAGAGCATTTATTAATTTGTCTCATAATTCATTTGTAACTAACCACAAATGTTTACTATCTCTTTAAAAGCTTTCATATAACTTCTTCAAAGCTAGAAATGTACATAGACTTATTTTCAAGCCTTAAAAAGGTATGGATACCATGAAATCGTATGCATGTATTGATGTTTATGATCCAAATTGTTCAGTTGTCGATACATGTAATAACTTAATTCAAGATGATAATGTAACTCTGACAAATAACTTAAATCATGGAGATTCTATAACCCAGGCTACATATTTAACTGATTCGAATAACCTTAGTTTATCTAGTAACGAAGCTGTCCCCAATGCTGATTTTATAAATTCTGCACCTACAGCTAATGAGGTTGATCCAAAACAGCAACACAAGAAAGAAAAGCGAGTAAAATCAAATAAAAGTCAATGGCGCAAAGAGAAGGGAAATAAGTATCTCAACAAGCCTTACAGAAATTACAAAGGTATAGAAATCCAAAGCAAAGAATTTGTTGACTATGATTGTAAATGTCAAATGAAGTGCAAAGAAGTGCTATCGGCAAGCGAGCGTAAGCAGGAATTTCAAAAATTCTGGGAATTAGGATCGTATGAAGCTCAAGCTATATTTTTAATAGCTAGAGTGGATGAGCAAGTAACCAAAAAAAGTACAAAGAAGAAAAAAGACAAGAAAGATGATAAAGAAGAAGTAATTACTCCCGATGAAATTCCAGAATCTTCTACCGACCATAGTTCAAAAAAGTGCAAAAGACAATATTCCAGAACTTATATTTTAAAATCCAAACAGGTGTGTCGCAATATGTTTGTCAAGACTTTAGGTATCACATCTAAACGTATCAATACCGCCTTGGTGAAAATGCGCTCTAAAAGCCTTATAGATCACAGAGGGCTTTCACAAGGTGGGAAAAACAAAATAAGTGAAAAAAGGTATGATGAGGTTGTTGATCACATCAAGAAGATGCCCCGGTACAAATGTAGTCACATACAAGGCAAGTTCGACTCCGAGTTCCTTCCTCCTGAACTCAGCTTGTCTAAGATGTATGATCTTTATGTTAAAGAGGTTGAACAGCCTGTGAGTTTGTCTATGTATAAAAAAATATATTATGGAAAATTTAATTTCAAAATGAAAGGTATTAAAAAAGAAATATGCAATGTATGTAAAAGTGAAAGGAAAATTAAAAGTGAAAACTTGAAAAAGCAGCAAGCGCGTGAAAAACTTCAGATGCATTTTCCAACTCATCCAAATAGTCAGGTTATGATCCAAGAACAATATAGGGCTCATAATTTTATGCCTCCTCCTCCTCCTATTAATTGTAATCAATCATGGCTACCTGCTCCTAATTTTCAAATGCCTCAACATAATCCTACACACTATTTTGAACAACCAATGACCTATGAAGCAATACAGTAGTAAAATGCATTAACTTAAAAAATTATTTTCTACTTAAAGCCAACTTTTACAAGAAGTTGAATTATTTTTTAATTAAAATTCCTAATTGTGTGCATTTTTATTTCTTATGTAATTAAAAAATCAGGTACTGAATCTCTGATTCAAATCACTACTTTGCAATGGATTTGAATCATCATTTTAACACTGATTAGAAAAAATTGTTCCAATCAATGAATCATTTTATTTTAAATATTTCAGTTTTCATCAGTAAATTGATTATTCTATTTTTATATGTATTATGTTTATTAAATCTATCATATAAATAATTAAATCTATCCTATAAGTTAATTGAATATCCATTGATTTATATAAAGATTATTGATTCATTTTGACATGAGTGATTTGAAAATGTAATATTATTTTGAATTGCCACAGTAAAACTTTATCTTTAATAATCAACTTTCTTTTTATTAGTTATAACTTATTCAGTATAAATGTTCATTTTAATTTAAAATTCTGTGCTAGTACAATAATCATATAGTGTAAAATAAATTTAAAATTTTCATAACTAATTAAATTTTGTTTCTGTTCACCTGATAACGATTCTTTAGCAATAAAAATTATTCATTTTACATTAATTATAATAATTTTCTGATAAATAGAAAAGCACAATTTAAAAAGAAATTGACATTAAATAAAATTATTCCAATGTTAAATAATAGTTCATTTATAAAAAATAACTTTTAAAAATATTCTTTTTTTTTTCCAAAATATTCAAAAAATGATATAATTTAAAAATAAAATGTATGATTATATAGCCATAGGCAAAAAGTTAAATTTGTAAATACCTGAATTTTGAACTAACAATTTTTAACTAGTCATTGTCTGTTGGATTGTTGAGACTTTCACTGTCATTGATTTAAGGATCTAATATGGTATACTATTTGTACTTTTTGAATATTTGCACCAAATACCTTTGTTGATCCCAAGATACTTGGATGTGAAGGTGATAGAAACAACTTATGGGTTTTTCTAAATTTTTTTTCCATTAAACTTAACAATGTTTTTTTTATTTTGTTTCAGAAAAGAAAACCAGATTAAATCTTTTCCTCGGATTGTTTATTTTGTTTAAGCTCTTAAATATATATTTAAAAAAGAACTAGTAGCAAAATTATTAATAATAGGTATAGCTTATATCTATAAAAGCTTTATTTCCAATTGTTAGTCTATAAACAATATTATCAAAATTATTTTTTTTTTTAACTAGTAAGTATTAAAACAAAGTTAAACTATTGTTATTTATTTCATTCCTTTATAATAGATTGCTGATTGCAATTTAGTAAGTAGTGTATCACAGCCATAAATTTCAATGTATTTTTAAATCAGCTCTGAAAGCAGTTAGGAACATAAGTTTTATTTTGAATATAAACAGACAACTAAACTCAATGTTACTTATTAAGCTAAGTATTGTGGCTATTATGATCTAAAAGCTTGCAACTAAACGTACATATTAAAATCAGAATTTTTGAAAAATTTGTTGCCTCTAGCCAACTAAATTTCTAATGCAAATATAGACTTGCAATGCATATAAACATAACTTGCCACAAGAGAGAAAAACACTAGTGATAAATTTATGATTAAGTGATATGAATATTTTCTGTAGCCATTTCAGGAAATTTTCTTAGTTTATTTATGTTATGGCTAAATGCAAATGTTATATATAGTGAACAAAATCCTATCAAAATTTACTTGCATTTTTATTCAACTTTTTATTTTATTTTTTTAATTAAGGCATATCATTGGTTCACAATTGGATTGACTGTTGAACTTATTTCAAAATTGAATTAAGTCCTGAAAAGTCGAAATTGAATTGTATTGTGAGAAAAAAAAATTTCTGAAAATTAAAAATTTTAAGATTTATTTTATTGAAAATAATATAATTATTTGTTCTTTATTTTTAAAACTCATATCCATTGGATGATGAATCCAATACGATACAAAATATTTATACATCATTTGTAATATCAGTTGAGTTACTAATCTCAGAAAGCTTCACTCAGATAATAAGTGATTACCTATTGCCAAACATTTGAATTTTCCGTACATATTTTTTATTTATGAATATCACTTCTGTTATCTCTCATAAATGTTAAAAACTAACTCTTTGGTTGTAGACTTGTTTTCCTTATGTGTTATTTTTATGTGTATTACTTAAAAACCATTCCATTTTATAGTTTGTTATGGTTTTATTTTTCCAGAATGTTTTTTCTGCTTTGTTTCAATACAAAAATAATTTCTAGATTTAGTTTTAAACTATTAAATATTTTGTTCCAATATCTGCTACTGTTAAACCTCATTTTACGAAGACTTATTTAAGCAGACATTCAATTTCAAAATCACTAGCAGTCTTTTATGAATAAACCATTATGTTCCTTTTAGTAACACTACATTTACACGAGATCTAACATTAGATTTGTGACATCACCAAACGAAAACCTTATTTTTAACCTCCCATTCTCCTAGACTGCTTTCTGGCAATTACAAGAAATACGACTTCGAGTAAAGCCAGAATTCTAACCCGTGATGATTAGTTCTTGGTGTTATTATCTACCAATGATAAGTTTCATTTTATTGCGAACTATTTGGCTGTGATCATTAAAGTCACAAAATCCATTTAGTGCTTTGATTTGACGCTAAATCTAGACATTTCTAAAAGAAAGAAAATCAATTGAATTGTGTATTATTGTACATAAACATAATTGATATAAGTTAGTTAATAAACATATAATAATATTATTTCTCACTGTTCCCTATAACGTTTGACTAACCTTAACAACTTCGCTTATCTGAAAATGAATAAATTATATTTCCAAACGCCCTCAGCTACTGATCTAAATTGAACAATTGAATTCCTTTGTAGTAGACACCACCAACAAAATAATACTCTAAAAAATTTGGAATTTCAACAAAAAATATATATATATTATTCATTGCTTATGAAACAAAACTCTCCAACTCAAGTTAATTCCTGTTTGTATGATAGTTTGTTGGTTAAATTAAATAAAACTACAGAAAAATCAAAACTACTGACACGAATATTAAGTAACATTCAGAAATACTTTATTTTTGCAACATTCTTCAGCTTTTCTTTGAATCCCACATTTTAAATTTAATACAAAAACTATACGAATCCGTTGTGAGCTTGTTTGTACTTATGGATATAATATTTTTAGCAGAACCACTTTTATTTTAAGCTTAACTTTTATGACATTCTATATTTATCTATGTGTGATAATAAATGTTAAAAGTATTGATCCCAACAATAACTGAAAAATGTGTTAAAACTTAATTTTTTTCTGTGGCAAGTCATCAATCATTTATTAATTTAATTGAAGGAATTGCTAGAAAGAAAAAAATTAATATTATTTCTCTCAATTTAGTGAATATATGGGTCATTGTCAATGATATTGAAAAGTGTAAAAGGGTTAAAAGAAGTTGTAAGCTTTCATATTTGTAGCAGAAAGGCATTTTTCAGTTTGAAAAACTAACAATTGATCGTTAGATTTTCAAACTTTTTTAAATGCGTTTAAAAAGTTATAAGCTTTCATATTTGTAGCAGAGAGGCATTTTTCAGTTTGAAAAACTAACGACCAATTGTTAGTTTTTCCAAATAAAAAATTTTACAATTTGGATAATGCAGTCATCAGCGATGACCCTGATTCTAATTTTAATGTCCTAAAGCCTAATATGAAAATGTATTATCCATGCAGATCTTTTAAAACTAGGAAATTTTGAAGTCGTGAAATTTTGTTTTTAAAGTCAGACCTTGAAAATATTTTTTTAACATAATATTTTTCAGAAGGACTGTCAAAATTCCAGTGCAAGGTTGTATTTTACATTAATGTTGCATTTTACTTTATTGTATCTATCTGTTTGTTGGTATTAATTTAAAGATAGATTTTGTTTATTTTATTGTTGATTATATTTATTTATGTGCCAATTTGTTTTATTTTTTGTTTTAGACCAAGCTATTTAATATCATAGTAGTCTGGCAAATTTTATTTTATTTAACTGAAATTATACTTCGTTAAAAAAGAAACAAAAAGATTAATCTTACTCTTATGTTTATTATAACAGCTGTATTTTATATTTTTATGACATATATTTATGCACTATGTAATTTATAAGAGGTGTTCTTGAACCATTTTATTGTCATAACTAATTTTAAATCATTAAACATGCCATAGTCATGATGTTGCTTTTAGTACATTTTTTTTTTTTGCCTTTCCTTATATTTTTATTCTTTATACAATTTATAATTTAAAAAGCTATGTATGTATGAAGACCAGCTGTAAAATTTATTTTTAGTGCATTTTCTTTCTATTTTTAATAATTATTTATTTCTGTTATTTACTTTTTCATTGCATTTAATAATATTAATTTCTAAAAATAAATTCGAAATTCTCATAATAATATGACTCTTATGTTTTTGAAGTTTTTTTCAACCTTTTCATACATTTTTATGAATTATATTTTTACTCTATGTATTTTTTATTTATTTATTTATTCATTTATTTATTTATTTATTTTTATGTGCATTTGAAGCATAATTAATAATTTTCTGAAAGCAAATTTTAAAATGACATGTAATTTGATTTTTAGTGCAGTTTCTCATTCTGTTTCCAACCAACAACTAAATTATGCTTTTAAATTCATTTCATGCATTCAAAAAATATGCTTATGTGTTTATGCAACTAAACAAGAATTCCTTGAATGTAAATTAACCTTTAAATGCAATATTAAAAAATATTGTTTCTTAATATGTTTTTTAAATAAAAATCAAATTGAAATTTCTTTAGTTTTACCTTTGTTAGTGAAAATGTATTAAATTTACTTTTGATCTCTGTTTTGTGTCTTATTTTATTCTCTAACAATTTCAGTAACCTGCTAAAATAATTTTTTGCTTGCCAGAGTTTGCCTGTTTAAATCAAATGATTTTTAATATATATATATATATATATTGCAACAAAGACATGATGGTCTATCAATATCTGGTTTTAAAATTTTTTATTTGTATTTAATAGACAACAGATTCGGTCAATATCCGACATTTTTAAAAGATGACATAGGATCCGAGAAATACGATGAAGACTATTTCAAAAAGCAAAGGACGTTTTTCCATAACGTAAACTAAGGCGGCTATTTTTGAGGTATCAAATAACTCTTCATGGGTATTGTTTCATTGAAAGTTAAGGGATGCTTTAGAATCAATCTTAATCAGTTAAATGCATGGAGAAAAAGAATTGTGCAATTGGGAAAGGGTAACAGTGATGATTCTTGTAGTTCTCTAAACACTTGTTTTATTTTTTATGCAGTGTATTTTTTTTTTTGTGTATTTTATTTTTAATAATTATTATTATGTAATATTTGCGCTATGTAAGGAAAGGGGAAGAAGAAATGTAAAAGATATAGATAATATTTTCTCAAAATAATGTACCCTAATTTTCCAAGTATTGGGGGGGGGGGTTCCGGATCCTCCTGGTTACGATACCTGTGGCCGTTCTTCAAATTTTAGAAAAGAACGAATAAGAGCTTCTGAAAACTAGACTAGATGGCCGTGGTTTTCTAAAGAAAATGAAGAAGATGGAAAATATTCTGTTGACAGAATTTTGTGGTGATATGTTACCAAGACTAAAGAATTAATGAACATACAGAAGAAAGGTCTTCCTTTCGAGGATAGTCTGAAATTGATTGAATCCTTAATTGCGTTTGTGAGCTGAGAGAAGTTCTCTACTAATGAAATCATTTTCAAGGAAAATTTTAAATATGATTATGAGACGAAGCGTATTTCACCATTAATTTCTCAATAGACATTTTATTATGGAGATGCAGATGATGTTATATTACAAAGTAGTGAAATATTTAAGTTTATATCCCAGTAATGAACACTTTGATTAGTCAATGAAAATCTCTTACAATGGCGTATAAGCCAGTAACTTTGTCCGGATTTTTTAAATTTGAAGTCTATGGAATTAATGCTGAACTGTTACAATTTTATGTCAATGACATGAATGAAAAAGAACTTGCTCTATAATTAAAATACTTCAAGCATTATTTGACCAGGAGCATAAGTTAGACCAATTAGGAATAGATGAGATGTATAAAATAGTAGAAAAACAATCTCGATGTCACATTTACATTCATTGACATTTCACTTTGAGTTTTTTTGTCTCTCCCATGATAAATAAATGTAGTGGCTCATGTTTCATTCTCCAGACTAAAATTAATAAAAAAATGCACTAAGAAATAGTATGACTTAAAAAAGAAAGAGTCATTTGTCAATCATGATTATTGAATATGATGTCTTTCAGGAGACTGATTTTAGTGACGTGATAGAAGACTTCGCCTTTTAAAATGCGTGAAAAAATATTGATACTTAAAACTTTCTATGCAAAGAAAAGTAAGCTTTCTATTCAAAAGTAAATTTTTTTTCTTTAAAATTACTCATAAAAGGTCCCCAAATAAAGACAGGCTCAGGACCTCAAAAAACATTAAAAAAACTCTGTGATCTAGTCTTTTCGAAATTTTGTCTCCCCCCCCCCTAATTGGAAGGTCAAGAATCCAAATATGTAAAAAAAATATATGTTTATTCAGAGAAAGTGCATTTTTGGATCTGATTTCGTTACTTAATTAATAGTCAGCACTGATTAATTAGTATATTTGAAGTCACCCCCAGGAACCATTAAGGTTGGTACTTAGTGCGTGAAAATCCGATCATTAGAACAGATTGTTTATTGAAATTACATACATTTGCTGACTTGTGTGCTCAATATAGGCTTATAAGTCATTGTCAAGTAGAAAATACAGATAGAACAATTCAGAGAAAGACATCACAAAGAATACATCCAGGGTTACGGCGGGATTCGAACCCGCTACCTCCACGCTTAACAGAGCGTTTTGACCGGCGATACCACTCGGCCAGGGAGGCCCCATTAGAACAGAAGTTATTCAGAGTGATGTCTCTTTTTATTTAGCGCACTGTACATCTTCCGAAATCCTATCTCACATTTTTGGATAAAACTATTTTAATGAAAATTAAATAGGGATAATCTTCTGAAAAATTATTAATTTTTTTGATGAATGAACGAGAGTAGCCAAAAGTTATCAGTATCTGCCAGTTAGCAATTTGGCGACAGAAACAAGCAACCATACATGTTGCCATCTACCAATATATTATTTACTTCCTACTAAATTCAAAACTCTTTTCAGTTACTTTCATCAGACATTGTTTATGTTTTATTAGAACACGCTGTGCGCATCTTTTTGGTAGCGCTAAGATTGAAATGTGAACGAAAAGCGATTATTTTATTTTATTACATTTGAACCTAAAGAAGCATTTCGTTTTTTAAATGCCTAATTATATAGTTTTTAAAAACTTAAAGGTTTATAAAAAATTATAGATGGCTTGCCAATACTTGTACTCTTTGAAAAGTTTTTCAAGTCAATGAACGATGGAATGTTACTTAGCTATCAAGAATGTAAGTGTTAATTTTGAGAAATTAATATTTTTTATATTAAAATAGATTTCACATGGAATCTTTAACTTTAAAAATCCTTTATTTTTCAAAAGATTTGTTTCATTTTGATAAACATAAATGGAAATTATTTTCCATTAAATTTTAATTAGATTGACTAATGAACTTTTAGCTAATGAGTATTTATGTACGTATGCGAAGGTTCTTAGAAAAATATGAAAAATGGAATTTTTTAAGTCTCATATTTTCGAATATGATAAAAAAATTGTATTTTACCGTGGAATATGAGATGTAAAATTATGATTACTCTATGTTGTAAATGGAAAATAAGCATATGAATTTTAAAGGTTTTAAAATATGTTTTGTTCGTGGATTTCAATTGGTTTGCACCAATGTTTGCTTAATTTATTATTATTATTTTTTTAATGTACCTATTCAAGTAGCTGTGATAAATTTCATGTGCATATTTTGAAAATTTGATAAGTAGAATGATGAGAATTATAAATATTTTTCTATATTACATT
Source organism: Parasteatoda lunata (assembly GCA_949128135.1). Classification (NCBI taxonomy): domain Eukaryota; kingdom Metazoa; phylum Arthropoda; class Arachnida; order Araneae; family Theridiidae; genus Parasteatoda; species Parasteatoda lunata. Next base: position 47,342,672 of record OX421978.1, on the reverse strand, counting down.
CTTCCTATTTAAACTTGAACTTTTAATTTTTGTTGCGCATGGATTGTATGTTGCTATCAACATTCATCATTTTATTGAACTTAAATTTACATTATTTATAAGAAATTTTTCAGGCTTATTTCTATATCTTAAATTATTTTAGAACTTTATTTTACAAAATATATAAAATTGACTACTAAGTAACTTTTATCTAATTCTATGCGAATGAACCCGAGTGGAACTGTAGTGATATATTTTTAAATAACAAATTTTTTACTGAATTAATCTTAGTTGTATATTCCATTAAGTATTGCGGAGTCCCGCAGTGGACTGATCGTTAAGACCATCAGATCACTGATGTCAAGCATCACTGGCTGCGGTCAGTGTGGGGGTGGGTGACTACTTGGACCAGTCTGCGTAGGGACCGAGGGTGTGCGGTATTAGTGCTTGTTTAACTGTTTTACCTTAAAGTGCTTGACTTCGCTTGCAAGTCATCAGGCTAGCAAAGCGGGGGGTTTTATGTTTTATAGAGTGTAACTGTATTTTCCTTCCTTTTCTTTAAAATTTTCACCTCAGCAGACACTCTAGATTTTTTACACTTCTCATGACAAATACCTATTTTTAATATATTATGATTTTTAAGTAAACATAAGATACAAATTATTGTTTGGGCAAAAAGCCTGTTACTTTTTTCTCTTTTGCATACATTATGATATAGCTAATGTGAAAAAGTTTTATAGTTTTTTAGCATTTATGTTAGAAGAAAGCTTTTTTTAACTATTAAAGTTAAATTATCATGTTGATATTAGTTATTGAATAATAATTTAATTTTAATACACCATTACAGTGAACAAATATGAACACAATGTTTGTAGAATGTAAATAGGACTTGCTAATAATTGTACATTACTAATACAATTAGTAAGCATACATAGGTTCAAAAATGTCATTTTCTGTGAAAAGTGAAATTGAAAAAGAAATAGAACAATTTAAATATATCTTGTTTATTTGATCAGTTTGATAGCTATATGATTTAAATATAAGGTTTCACTTTAAAAATGTAATCATTAATAAAATTTAAAAAAAAAAAAAAAAAAAAAAAAAAAAACATTGTCAGGTTTAGCATTTTGAATTCTAACTTCTGTAGAATTAAAGCTTTCCTGATATAAATCTATAGCTTCTATAAATTTTTGTTATTAATAGGCAAACCCCTCACTCTCTCATCACTAATTCTCCCACTGTCCCTAGTTCTTCCAATTCCCATGAAATTAAAAAGTAAAAATTTGAACCATGTGTTCTTCATGAGATAGTAAATGAAAAAGTTTCATTTCGATATTTTGTTATTAAACCAATAGAATAAATCAATCCATTGGGTTAATTAATATGGTAATTAATCTAATGATCAACATTGTTTAATTTAATAATTTGTAATTGTTGAGGTAATAGCTAAATTTATATCCATGTTTTCTTTATTAGGTAAATAAAAAAACTAAGAAAATTTCAATCTTTAATTTTAAAATTATTGGGATAATTATCCCAATTAGCAAAGATGCTAAATAGCATGTGTTTAGTAAGATAAGATGTCGCAAATTTTGGACTATGTGTTTCTTATAAGAAAACTAAATGATATAATCAGGGGTCTGTTTAGAAGAAATTTGGGTCCGTTAACGGACCCTTCACAAAATATTTTAACTTAAAAACGGACCCTTCACAAAATAATTTATCATTTAATCGGACCCTTCATTGATTTGTTTATCTTCATTATTGTTTTGTTAATCGAATAAATTCTTCCCATAAGACAGATGTAAATGAACTAAGTTTTGTCTTCGGCAGACGCTTCTTCCTTTATTCTTCCGAAATGAATATTTTGCGTTCAGCAGTATAGGCTAAATACTAAATATTTGTAGGTTGCATCTCTAATTTAGTAGTAGCAATTGTTTATCTTTTAAAATTTAATTTTTTTTAAAAATTATTTTTTACAGTGTTGAGCATAATCTTGTATCTCTTTACAATTTAAAAACTCATTGAAAAAGTTTTTTGCAATAACAGGACCCTATTTGCACGAATTTACAAAAGCAGGACCCTGTTTGAAAGAATGTTACTTAACGTTTATTTTATATTCAAAAATCACGAGTAATTTTTTCACAGTTTTACAAAAACGGACCTTTCACAAAATGTCTGGACAGACCCCTGATAATATTACTTATTACTAAGAGAAAACTATAAAAAAAAAAATTTTTTTTTTAAAAACTTACGAATCGATAATTTGTAATTATCAGGGTAATTAAGGGTTAATTAGCCTAATCCACAGGAATGCTAAAATTAACCCGTTTTTACCAAGATTTTTCATGTATTCTTTATAAGATAAATGGAAAATCTAAAAAGCTTCATTTTGATATTTTGTTATTATCGCGTAATTAGCCTTATTGACTGTAATGCTAAGTTACACGTTTACAACGCGATAGAAGTTTGAAGTTTGCCACAAAGTTTTAAGCCCTGATTTTTAACCATGTGGTCCTTATCTGGTAAGGGGTAAAACTAATCAAATTTTCTTTTGTAATTATTTTAGTAATTAGGTGCGACCACCCTAATTGACAATTATAATCAAGAGGGGTAGTTAATAATCACTCATTGTAATGACTGGTAATCATCCCTTATGATAGTTGACAATTGACAAATTAGCACAGATAACATAATAGCCAAAGCAAAAAGAAGGTAGACCTCCACACCTTGTTAACCCTCAGGCTATTCTGAGAATCGTATGTCTGGATTCACAGTCAAGATCTGTATAGTAGAAAGCCATCCGCTGGATTGGTATTTTTGTGCAGCTTTCTAAGAATTTGGTTTTTCTCTGGGGTTGCAACACCCACTTCTTTTTATGCATCTGAAATATCTGGTTAAAAAAGGGGATAAAAAGAAAAATAGAGTATGAATTTGTGATGTCATGGTTCCGTGGCGGTCACGCAGTTCTTTTGTTATCTGCAGTAAACCATCCCCTTACTCCTTTTTATTTATTTTGCTTCATAAAATCACGTGTTTCTTTAACCCGTTCTTATCAGTTTAGTTGTTTACATAAGATTGTATAATCTGCGATTTTAGGGTAGGGAAATCTATACTGGAATTAATTCCTGTTGATTATTCAATATGAAAATTAGGAATTTTGAGCAGAAGAATTATGACTTGCGTAGCTTATTTTTTGAAAGTATGTAGATGTTTTCTTACTTCAAAATCCCATTTTTTAAGCATTTAAAACAGTTTTTCTTTTATTCCCGAAACACTGTTTGCTATTTTTAAATGTTAATTAAATCAACGTCAATATATTCTTCCGATTGCAGTGATTTTCAAATCGCAGAGAATACCGACCCTTCTTTTGGATTCAATAGTTTCTCTAAGCAGCTTGTTCTTTCTGCTCTACTAGGTAGGGTTTGGAGATAAATGCACAATTTCGCATTTTATTTTAGTTATTTACTTATTTTATAGATCCATGGTTTGAGGGTCATTAAACAGGAGCGAAAAATCAGTCGCATCGCTAAAAAAGGCTATTACATTCAATTTTCTTGCATATCGATTGAATTGCATTTTTTAAAAAAAATTTCTCGATTTTTTTAATTTTTAACAAGCTTTGTAAGGGTAGCAGAGTAAACAAATATCATGATTTAAAAATATTAAAAAATCGTATTTTAATATTTTATTTTAATATTTTTTTATTGCAATTACAAAGTTTTGATAAAATATATTAATAATAGTACTATTTAAAATCATTACTATAACTAAAATACTTAGTATTTCTGACTAAAATTGTTGAACATTTAACTATCTAACTTATTACTAACTGAACAATGAAAAAATGAAATCAATTACTTTTATTTAAGTTATACACCCTCATAAATTTGTAAAGACGGCAACCAAATTTATCAGTAGATTTTAAATGAAAAATAAATTAATTTAGATTTAAAAAAAATCATTATAAAATATTCTAAACTTCTTATGGTTAATAAGTAGTTTTCTCTATTAACTAATGCAAACTATTTATTTAAATTTTAAAGGTACTTGTATGTAAATAAACATAAAATTAAAAATCGTGTTTACGAAAGTGGATAAACTGCTCAAAATGCGTATTTAAGAAAATGAACAGAGCATTTAATCCGGTTTTTCAAACTTTTTGTATGCGTTTCTCTCTTCTTCTTTTTTTTTTTTTTTTTTTTTTTTTTTTTTTTTTTTTTAATTGAGCTATTGATTCCAAACAAATTCATAATTTGGTATCGTCCATTTGCATAAATCACTTGGTATACTTTTTTTTTAAAATTAATCTCTTAAAAAAAAAAAACACAAGTCAACAGTCATTTTTGCACGGTTGATACGGGTGCTGTTATAGAGACTGTTTCTTCTGACAAATTCAAGGAAAAGTTATTATATAAATTAGTGTATTAAAATCAACTTTCCTTATTAGTTTTATTAACTTATAAGTCAGAATAATTTATTAGAAAAAAAAAGAATGAAATATTAATATTGTATGTAACATTGAATGAAATTTATTGATTAAAAAATATTCCCCTGAAAAATAATTCTGTAACATTAAATTAAAAAAGGAAAATATTCTTGATTATGTTCGCTATTTTTAAAATAATTGCACTTAAAAAAGCGATTTTTTTTTTTACATATTACATTAAGAAAACAAAATTAAAGTAATTAAATTACAAAATTATATGGGGAAGAGGAGTGAAAAAAAGATGAAAAGCAAGGGATTAACAACGATAAGCGATGTTGATCACTCGATTAATTCTCTCTACCTCTTTATCCATATATTATTATGAACACTTATAAGTTATAACTCTCCATTTATTGATAGACAAAACAAGGGAGCTTTTATATTTTGTGCACTTAGAGCTCTTAATTACATCTCAAAAGAAAAGAAGAAAAAAAACTGCTGTTTTAATTCAGTGATCAAATATTTTTCAACTTACGCTAATTTTTTTTTATTTATTTTTTTTTTTTTTAACTTTTCAGATTCAGTGAAACCCATGGGATTTAAAAGTTCATAAACAATTTCTTCTCCCAACATAATTTAAATGGAGCCCAAGAGACTTAAAGCTTTACGGTGATCTTTTTTTGTGAAAGTCACGACGCATTTGGAATTATCAGATTAAGGAATTCGATGCAATTAAAGAAAAAAAAAATTAAACGTTAATAAATATTTAAGAGCTTTAATTTCTTTTTAGAATTTTTATACGTACATTTTCTTTATGATTTTTAAATTATTATTAAATTATCTTTTATATATAAAAACACCAATGCGTATATGTATGCATCAGAGTTAGGCGAAAATATAATAGACTTCGTGATTAATTATTTGTAATTCGAAGTTATTCTTTTTGATTTTAATTAATATTTATAATTATTTGTTATATAAAACACTGATCTGTATGCATGTGTCCGAGTTGGTCAAAAATGTAATCAATTCCAAGTACTGAATAACCTGTAATCATAAATGCTCGTGTTACAAATAAAATCGAAATTAACTTATTACAAGTAATCATGATGACTTGTATATAATTTGCATATGATTGCCTGCAATAAAAATAATATGTAATTTTGTGGCTTACGCTTCGTCGTATTTCTCTCCCCCCCCCCCCCACATTTAAGTTATTTTTGGCTTAAATGGGATCTGTTACTGTAAAATCCCGAAGTCTGGTAAATCCCTGGTGTTACCGGTAAAATCTGAAATTTACCAAAATGGCTTGGTAAAAGTACGAAGTATGCATTAAAATTTCATTTCGGACTTCTACCAAGTCTTTGCGGTAAGATCTAAGACGCTTTCCGGCAAAAGCCCGAAACGAGGGATTACTTATGATTGACTTTTCCATTTACAGATATATATTTGGTACCATTAAAGTAGGCCGTAAAAATAGCCAACTTACGGTATACGAATTTCTTAGGGGGGGAAAAGGCATATCCCTTACAGTGTGGGGAATACAAAAAACAATGGCACTTGACTTTAAAAAAAAAAAAAAAAAAAAAAAGTGTCTGGTGTACCGAACAAACGTTTACAGAGCAGTGGCACCTATTTTAAAAAATGCTAAGTATACCAGGCAGTTATATTTAACCTTAAAACATCAGTGTAGAGTTAACTGGTCAATAGCACTAAACCTTTAAGAAACATTAGTTTATCGGGCAACAACACTTAAAAAACACCTTAAAAAAACATCAGTGTAGGGGTAGGGTATACCTTTGATGGCAGTTAACCATAAAAAAACGTTAGTGTAAAGTATGACCTTGAAAATCATCAGTGTAGGATAAACCGGACAATGTCACTCGCGTCTCTTGATTAATTTGATAATTGAAACTAATAAACAACAATTATTATTGATTGATTGTTATGTTTTATGTTTGATTTGGCGGAAAAAAAAAGAAAATTTAACCATCGTCAACGGCCTCTTTAAAGGAACAGTACGGTATTGTGTACTTAGAGTGTCTCAAAAAAGTTAAAACATGCTTTGATATTTTTATTGAAAATCTAAATTGTTAAAGTTATCTAAATAAGGTATGATTTAATATTATGTTGAAGGAACTCTCTTTCAATTATTTTTCAAAACCATTAAAAAAGAATTATGCTGTTTTTCAAATATGATCCCATCTGTAAAAGTTGAACTAAAGCTCAATTCTCTTGATAACTACTGAAGAGATTTCAATAATTAAAAAAAAAAAAAAAAAAAAAAAACTCTTGTTTTGGAAGGCGTTTATAACTACTAGGTTTAACCACAAAGGCTTGGTTAAATTTTGAAAAGGAATCATGTTAGAGCATATTTCGGACTTTTACCAAGCCCCTTTGGTAAATCCTAATCGGTAAAACCGAAGATTAACCGAATTTCGGGCTTTTGTTGTAACATATCGACTTATAATTCATGCTACTTCTATCTTGAATTAACGGGTCTGTCTAGGCCCAATTTACTTCCGTTTAGCGGTACCTCCACAAACTCAACTTTAGGAAAAACGGTAGTTTCCCAAAATACTTAAAATTGTATTTGTGTAGTATCCCTTAAGAAACGATAAATCCATATTTTTACCATATTTTTGTATTGATTTTTTAATATAATTTTTAATCTTTCACAAATTATGACTAAACTTTCACAAAATAGGTACCCCTCAGAAAAACCTAGACAGACCCCTGAATAATAATCAGTGTTTCCTTTTGATTTATTCAATTGATTTAAAAATGCAATGAGCTTATCATTTCGTGAAAGAAAAAAAAATAGCTTCATAGCTTTCATTTCAAGAGCAAAATAATTCTTAATTGTTGTCATTTCATTAACTTCAACTATATATATATATATACGTACTTCATTAGGTAAAGTTATCTTTATTCTATCTCTCTTGAATAGTTGTTGAATTTTTCATAATGCTAGTGTAATGTTTTCTTAATGGTTTATTTTAAAGAACATCAAAAACACGTGCACATTTTAATCATATCTAAGAAACTATTATATAACTTAAGATTCCATTGAAATTAAAATAGTCTTTCGATATTTTTCAATCAGTTAGATGCGGAACTTAAGATTATATATATCTGAAAAAGTTTCTGAATATTAAATATCTCCTTAAACCCGCTTGAGTGTATGTTTTAAAAATTTTCAAATAAATAAATAAATAAAAATATAAAAAATAGCCTCGGTACATTATTCTTTACATGGGTAATCTTAACTATATTATGCTATAGAAAGTATGTTTTTGTGTCTGGTAACGAATTAATAACTAGTACTAATTAATTAGCATATTTTAGGTTCCTCCATTGAATCATTATGATCGGCACTAAGTTCGTGAATATTCGAACAAAATTTATTACGGGTGATATTTTTTTTTTATTATGCGTATCGTATAATAAATATATAAAGTGCCTTGATATCATACGGGGAAAAAAATTTCATCGCAACAAAATTATGAATATTTGCTCTAAGAAAATATATATTTTTAAACAATAGTATGCTTTTTAACAAATTTAATAATACGTGTTATGCCTTTTCATGCGAACTCTTCAAAAGTAATAAATTTAGATACGGTGTAGACTTTATTGGAATTAAACTAAAAATAAAGACAAAGCATTTCAGAGAATCCCCGAAAAAACCAGGTTTCTTCATCAAAAATTTGATAAAACCTGAGTTTTTGAAGAAAAATTCAAGTTGGCTGGGCAGTATATTACTAAAAAAAAAAAGCAGTTTTTCTTTTATATCTAGTTTTAAAGCATTAAATGAATAATAAATTCAAATGCTTGTAACTTTTAAGATTTTGTTTGAGATAATAAATTTCGCACCACTGAGTTATATCCGCTTACATTTTTATCAACATCTATCTTTTTCAGTTCTTCTATTTTTTACTCGCTTTGATTTATATTTTACAAAATGTAATCGTGAAATTTAGCCATCTAAACACCTCCGCGTGCCGACCCCCCAAAAAATCCTTACAAATGACAAATAAGCCGCACAAACTTGAGAGCGCTGCATTCGAACACAGCTATATATAGTTGGCAAATAATTAAAATTTTAAACTTGAAAGTGGTTTGCGTTTCATGGCGAAGGAAGGTCTTATCAAGCGTTTCGTTGGAGATGTTGTTTTGTTTTATTCTCTAGTCCTGCTGGTAAAGTTCTTTGAAGAGTTCAGCGAGTAGAAAAGTGTTTGATATAGGTAATTAATAAATAATATTTATATGTAATAATTAATATAGTTTTAAGTTTTTTAAATAATTTAAGTGTGACAGATATTTTATTTATATTATATTATATATATATATATATATATATATATATATATATATATATATATATATATATATATATATATATATATATATATATATATATATATATATATATATATATATATATATATATATATGTATATATATGTATATATATGTATGTATATATATATATATATATATATATATATATATATATATATATATATATTACATAAAATTCTGCCATGCAAATAAAAAAAATCAATGCAAACGAAGAAAATTCGTAATTGAAGTTTTTATATACTAATAGTATTTTTGTATAGTAAGTTATATATTGCAAAAAAAAAAAAAAAAAAATTTTAAATTAATTGTATTTATCAGTTTTCTGAAATTCCACTTTAGCTCCAATAGCATTCCAGTTGAGATGATTGTGCTCCGGAAATAATCCGGATTTTTCACTAAACGCGATCCGGAAGTTTCCGGAAATCATCGATCACATTTATGTATAAATATTCTTGTGTATTTTATTTTAAAATGTTATAACTAAAATTTATACTTGGCACCTCTTTCATTTGTAAATATTTTTTCTGATTAAAATTAATAAATGTGATTAGAGATAAAAGTAAACTTATACATTCAATTAAATTATTCTGAATATAATTTATTTAGAATTTCATGTTTTGAAAATATCAATAATTTAAATTTATATCGACGTTAATTTTTTTAAATGGGTCATTAATTATTTTACTCGAAAAAATTTCGGATTTTTGAGTCAGGCTCACAATCACCGTTGATTACAAGGTTAGACAATAAGTGGTTTTATTGGAAATTTATCAATATTTTCCTGATATCGATATTGGAAATTTATCGATACTTTCCAGTTGCCCACAGAGTCGCGTAACAATACTTTTCCCTCAAATTCTTTATTTTAGATAATGGCTTTTTTTTTTTTATTTTTTTTTTTTTAATTTTAAAATTGCCACGCAAACTTATAAGGTTATTATTATTTTAAAAGAAAACGATTAGAATTTTTTTTAAAAACTATTCTTTGGTTGACTTTAAAGAAATTTAATTTTAATATCTCTACATGAAGTTGTCTTGCTGTTTCGGATAAATGTAATTGTATAGAAAAAATAAATAGGATCATTAATAAACAAAAAAGATTCAGATAGTATCTTTGTCACAAGCATAAAATTTAAAAAAGAAAAAGTTATTACGACATTTTACTATAAATTGTTCATTTATCTTTCATTTTTAATATTATTCACTGTTATTGTGTTTTTTATTTATATATATATATTTGCAAATGATATTGGCTTTCCAATCGGTATTGAATTGGTATTTGCAAATGATATGTTTCAATGCAATCTTCATGTCACAGATTTTCATGAAAATGTTTTGTAGAAAAGGTCTTGATGAAAAGGACTAAAATAATTTATTCGTAATTTTCGGACAAAATGACGAATTTTGACTCACTTAAAGAAAATGGCTTAACTGCAGATGGTAGCTGCTTGTATTTTAAATGTGCGGCATTTTTTTTTATTTATAAGCTAATTTTCTAAATTTTGGTGTCATTGGGACGAAAAAAGTCAACTAGTCGTAATTAAGCCATTAAAATGCTAAAAATATTTGTATATTTTTTAAACAATTTCAGTTAAAAAGTTTTGGGGGGAAAAAATGTCTTGCAAGTTCAGTAAATTTTTACTGAAAAGTAACAATTTTCACGATGAATTTATTTTTCTCTCATAATTTTATAATTAAAATTATAAGAGAAAAATAAATTCATTGTGAAAATTGCAAATCGTACCGTACTTTTCAACATAAAAAAAAAATCAAGAGGGTGTTTTTGGCTTTAAAATAAAAGCTGGATTTTTGCTAAAATTTTTCATGTTTGTATTTTTGTTATTTAAAAAATTAGCCGTATTTAGCCAAAATAACTTCAAGATTTTATTATAACACACAAAAACAAATTTTGTGACCTCATTGTTTTTTCTCGTAATGTTATATGTCAAGTTTTTCAATAGGAAAAAAAATTTAGTGGGCCTTTGTTTTTGGTCATTAAAAAAATAAATAATGGATTCTAGACAAAATACTTTAAAATTTTTATGGCACAAAAATAAAGTTCTTTGATCTCAATTTTTTTATACAATGCTATATTTTTGCTCATTTATATGCTATACTATTCAGCATGAAAAAAATCCAATAATCCATTTTTTTTTTTTTACCGTTAGTAAAATAAAAAGTGGTTTTAAGCTACAACATTTTATTTTTATTTTTTTTATTAAATAAAGTTTTCGGATCTCAATCAAAACAAAAAGACATCTCTTACATTGAAAAATATAAAATTTAATATGTAGAGTAAAGGGGAAAAAAATCAGGTCAAGACATTTTGTTTTTAAGCTGGGAAAAACCGCTTTTTATTTAACTTTTTTTACTGACCAAAAACAAAATCCATCATCTTGATTTCTTTTATATTGTAAAATAAAAAAAATATGACCTTTAACATAACGAAAAAAACTTAATGTCGAGAAACTTTTTATTTTTAATGACGAAAAATATCCTTTTGATTTTATTTGTTTTTTAAATTTAAAAATGATAATTAACATTATGAGAGAAAAAATATAGATAGTGAAACTAAATATTTATCCAATAAAAATGAATCTTGTAGTTTGCGAAAAAAAATTCTCCAAAATTTTTTTTAATAAAAAGTTATAAAAGTTATCTCAATTTTTTCAGCATTTCGATAGCTTAATTAAAGTGTTGACTTTTTTCATTTTAATGACATCAAAATTTAGAAAATTGGTTTATAAATAAAAAGAAATATGGATATTTTTAACGTTCGAGCCATTTACCATATGTGTTATTTTTTTTAAATGGAATCAAATTTCAAAATAGCAATTGATCGTAGTTTTTAAAAAAATACTTTTTTCCGTTTTCTACCAAAAAAAAATTATGAAAATCTCAGACATGTTGTCATTTTCATTTAAAATAAGCCTAGTATTATTATTATTATTATTTTTTTTTTAATATAATGGGATAGTATTGCCCATAATATTAAAATAAATATTCTTTTATATGCAGAGATGAAAAAAAACAAACAGTTATTACATTTGCAATTAAAAAATTTTGCATACAGTTTTTTTCTTTACGTGTAGGCTTTTTTGTAAGCACAAAGCAGTTTTTGCTACTACGCATCTTTTGAAATTTAACCTGTAAGACTTGTAAGTATTTTGTACATACAACTTTTCCTTAATAATCTTTTTCTTAATAAATGTTCAGTAAAAATTATAATGGAATCATCATTCTACAGAGAAGCTTATTAGAATTGACTTTAGTAAAAATTAGATGCATTAAAATTGAATTTTAACTGATTGCCTAAATCATGGTAAATTAAATTTACTCGGCACCACGCCATGACATATATATTTGTTACTAATAAAAATATCTTGCAGAAAGATATAAGTGCTAGGTCGGTTTTCGCAGAATGCCAGAAAAACACGGGGTTTTGTATAAATAAACGGGTAAAATTGTTATAAATTTGAAAAGTAACTAAATGGACATATATATTTCTTATAAAATTCAGATTTAATTTCTAGTAGTCTAGCATCTCATCTATTATCTCATTTATTTTAATTATTATTTCAAAAATATAGAGGGAAAATACTTCTAGAAAAAAAAAATATTACAAGCCCCTAATGCAGAAAGTGCTCAGAAATGAGGTGTCGCAGAAGGTTTGGGGATAGAACTTTTTTTTTTTTCAAAACAATTTAATCTGTCTAATTTGTGATGAAAGTTATACGAGAGTATGATGTCAATGATTTTTGTTCCATTGTGTAAGCATACATAATTTGATAAACTAGACTCTGTTGCAAGCTAAGAAAAAACCATTATCACTATGGAGAGAGCTTGTTGATGAAGTGCACCCGAATGTATGCCAAACTCCCAGTGTGCCAACGTATATCAACAACGCTATCGTTGCACAGTATTATTTTTGCTTGCTTTTCTAAATGGCATATAATGAGGAAAACCAGACTTATTGAATAAAAATTATTGTTTTGTTTCCCGTAAAATTAGAAAGTTGTTTTATATTTGAATACTACTTTCTGTTCGCATTTAAAAAAACTGATGAAAGAATAATAAATATTGTTACTTGCAAACTATTTTCTTCTACAGCGAAACAAAAGTAGAAACACTTTATCTCGTATTTGATTCGTTAAAGGCTTGCCTGCAAAAGAAGTACCATTTTCAGTGGTCCAATCAAATCCAATGCTCTTGCTACGCATTATAGTTGTTTCTTTGTCAAGAACGAATATTCTCCTTATTTATCGAAATGTGTCGCCATGTCTAGGATTCCAGTATGATTACGAAACTATAACTTTTTTTTAATAATTCTATGAGATTATATCGTAAAAGATAGCACGCGAATTAAATTTCTGTCAAACGTGTTTAACTTTTAGAAGCTTTTATATTGTTTTGAATGCATATATGCATAATTTGATAACGAAATAAAACGGAACTATATGCAGTCACGGATGTCTGTCTAAATCCTATACCGCAATGATATTTTCTTAACTTGCAACTGAGTATAATGAAGATTCCTTGTTCCGAAATTCCAATTATAAAATTTTTCGTCATATAAGCATAAAAAATAGTAAGTCAATTATCGAGATTTGTTTGTCCTTTCTTTACGATATCCATTTGAATGTTAGTAATAATCAAAAGTCTTAATGATGAACATAAGGCACATTTCTGCTCTTGAAATACACGCGAACAATTTAACGCAGAGGAGTTGAAATGTCGGAGTTCGCAAATAAGACGATATAAATTACCAGAGTTGTGTATTTTAGGACGGCGATTCCTAGTTTTTTTTCGATTATAAAAAAATCCTGTAAGTAATAGACTTTCTTTTGACTGAACCCCGAATTTATTAACAAAGCTTAATAAAAATTGCTGGCATATTTGCCAAACGAAGACATTTCACCTTTGGCACTCCCGGCATTTTAATAATATGCTGTTTGAACTGATGTAAATACTTACTTATTAAATCAAAGTGCAATATTATGATACAGTTCATAAAATTTGTAAAATAAAGTGGTTACTACTTATTGAGATATAAACATTTTTAATTTTAGTGTGGTGGCTTTCGATTTCTTTTCAGAGAACGATGTCATCGTAGTTTTCACTACGATTAATTGTTTTAAAAATATTGAAAATGAATGAAATTTTTTCATCATTTTATCGATAACTGTCTTAAAATTAAGTTTTGTGACAAATATTTGAATTGGGCCTGAGTGATATCTTATATGTAGTTCTAAATCTATTTTTGGTGTATGTATAAATTAATAAAATTAAGCTGAAGTTTTCGTTGAAATGAAAACGAAAAAGAACAGGGTAAAATCATGGGTCTTAATTTTTCATTACGGATATTTTATTTTGAGTTTAGAAATTTGGCGGAAAATACTAATACAATTTTTTACAAGTGCGTTTTCTTTTTTGTACTTTATTCAATGTAATTAAACTAGAAAAAATACTTTTTTAAATTTTGCATTTTTTTTTTTTTTTTTTCGTTGGTATTTTACTTAACTTCATGAAGACAACTGAATTATTAAATAATTAAAAAAATAATTTAGTGATTAGATTCACATATAAATACTGGTTTCACAAAGAGTCCTAACACTCGGAACATCATTTGGGAACAGCTGTTCTAAGATTTAAAGTTATTTATTAAGGTTAGTTTTTTCTCCCTGAGTGGCCATTTTCTATATTCACCCTTACTCTGTATTCCGAAACTGCCTATATGTGATAGCCAGGTGGATTTATGTGGAGAGGGTTATTATTATTGGCATGCATGACAGGATCCGGTCAAGGCTACTCTATTACCGTATGTTTTTACAATGTAAATATAACAATAATTTCTATATAAAAAAAAATGTGTAATTTGTGATCGATTGAAGATAGTGGCGTGGGTGACCAGGACAGAGGATGTGCGTAATTTGCAGAGAGACGGTTGTGATTGCACCAGGCATCCGGAATATTACTGAAAATGGAAACTATCTTAGTTCGTTCCTCTTATATAATATTATTTTTTTTTAAAAATTTGTGACATATATTTTGTAAATTTACATATTTTATATATTTTGTAAAAATACAGCTTTTTTGAAAATATTTACTCATTAATTATAGAAAATACATTTTAGCCAGAAAAAAACTTTTCATTAACACGTTGAATGCCATGAGGGTCACCGGTGACCGGCACTGAGTGTTCGTAGCGCCACGGGGTTCACCAGTGTCCGGCACTGAGTCTGTTCGTAGCGCCATGGGAGTCACCGGTGACAGGCGAAGCCAAGATTATTAGAAACACATAATTCGAGTTAATTTTTAAAACTTTTAATTTTTTTTATATTATTATCGTTACTAAAATGGTAACTGAGAAAATCATTTTGACCAAGTGGGCAAGCCATGTAAAATTAGCCTGGCATTCAACGTGTTAAAAAATACTTTTTTTTAAAGTAATGTAAAATAGTTATAGAAAAATTATTAAAAAGAAAGCGAGAAGCTTTTGATTTATTACGACTAATTCACGATTTACGTAAGATATAATACACCTAGAATTAAAATATTGATCTTAGGTTAAAGAGAGTTTACTAAACTTTTAATCCCGCCTAAAATTTTGCCATAATTGCTTAAAATTAAATTGTAATTAAAGCTTATCAAATTTCAAAGAGCCTGTTAGCTTAAAAAAGTTTTAAAAATATTTAAAATCTTCAAACTAAAAGTTTTTTCAGCGAAACTTAATATTGCACATTTGAAAACGTTAAATGAAGTTTTAAAAAAAAATTGGTTTATGATAATTTCATAATTTTAAAATCTATTATTTCTAAGCTTTCCCAATATTGCTTTTCAAGTGCATTGTTATATTAAAATATAAAATAGTGAAATTTAAACTTGATCATTTAATTTGCTAGTATACAACGCGATGTTTTTTTTTTTTTCCTTTTTTTTTCTTCATATTTTTAATTTATTTTTAGACTTTTTTAACTACATAGCAGACATCTATCTTAAGAAGGGACCTCAGCCTCCACACGGTTTTTCATAGGTAGTCCGATCAGACCATTGTGAAGGATATCCACTTTCCGAACGAGTCACTTAATACAAAATCTAGTTGAAATAAGAAAGTGGTAGCAAATATATGACTAAAAATGTGTTTTATTTATGAATATTATTGGTTTGCCTCATTCACTTGTCAACCACTACAGATTCAATTCTCAAATATATATGATGAATTTCTCTCAATTACTTTTATAAAAGGTATTGGGTTCATGCGCAGAACTGGTTCACTTTTTCAATAGTCTGCGCGGACTACTTATAAAAGACCGTCTTTTTGATGTAGGAGGTGATGCCTCAGCCTTCGAAGTAAAGCTATCGTACTGTCACATGGCGAAAAACGTCAGAAAATGAAAAAAATTTCGAAAAAATCGAGCACAAACCACTAGTTAGATCAAATTTTGTTTCAGTCGCATAAGGCTGTTAGATGTAGCGAAAGTGCGCCTAAGACAAATGAGGCTTGTAAACAGAAATGGGAGTGAGAAGTTCAAAATTACCTAATAATACGCTTAAGATTGTAAATTTAGGCTTAATACGTTATTTAACCCTTAATAATCTATATTTGTCGAATGGTTTTGGTAATATTTTGTACAATTGTTCTAACCAGGTTGAAAAATTGCCATTTGAATGATTCCGGAGTTGTGATTGGCTAAAGATATCTGAGACTCCAGCTACAAATTTTGTAGTACCTAAAAATAGACTTGAAAATAACCACTTGCCACGTCAACAAATAGAAAGTGGCGAATTAAATTAAATAAGCAACCGGTCACTTTTTCCCATCGTTTTTTTTTCTTTTTTTCTTCTTCTTCTTTTTTAAATATTTTTTGTTGCGCTTCGAATTTTCTAGCACTGCGAAGTCAAATCAATATGTTTAATTAAAT
Organism: Parasteatoda lunata; assembly: GCA_949128135.1. Taxonomy (NCBI): domain Eukaryota; kingdom Metazoa; phylum Arthropoda; class Arachnida; order Araneae; family Theridiidae; genus Parasteatoda; species Parasteatoda lunata. The sequence continues at coordinate 47,325,977 of OX421978.1, read as the reverse complement.
TTTGTCACATATTTATATTATTTTTATTGTTGAATTAAATTTTTATAGCCGTATATTATTTCTAATATGAATTTTTTCAAAATATTTATACAATTTAATCCAAGCAACAAAAAAATATGGCTACTAAATTAATAAGACCTATGTGCTAAATTAATAAGACCTTCGTATGAATGATCTAATGTGCTTACAACAACTTTTTATTTTCAGTGATTCAATTGCTGCTAAAATCTCTTCATACATCATAAAAAGATAATTGTTTTACCTTACCGTGCATTCTAATTAGACAGTAAACTTGCATGACAAGATCAGTTATAAACAAAGAAGATTTTGCTATCATTAGTGTAAACTTAATAAAATTTCTTGCAGTATACAACTGTAAATTATTCTTGTTTTTGTGTTGTTGGTCTGAGAAGAAAGAATTTAGAATTAATTAAAATAAATAATTAAAGGAGTTAAAAATTATTTGCATCTCTTCTAAAAAGAAGAAATTTCGAAGTGAATAAAAGAAATTTCCTAAAAACTTATAATTCTAAATCTTACACATTTCCATGTTCTCTGTCTAAAATCAAAATTTATATATATATGTATATTTTACACACTCACAGAGTTCTCCCTAGGAATAAAAAAAAGAATAGGGTGCTTCCTCTGCCGACTGAAAAGCTAGGCCAACTAGCCTAAACTTGACCAGCGGTCAGAAGTAACAGTTACAAACTCACAGCAGTTATAAAAGTAGCATTTTATTAAGCGCTATTTTTATTTTGGTTTCTATCTAGCTTTTTCTTTTTTAAAGATTTTGTCTCGTTTTTATTATTACTGGGCAATTAGAAGGTTTCTATTAGACTTTATTCTTTTTCCTTCACTTTTTCCTCAAAATACAGAAATTGGAAACTGAGATGTTTAGCTTGGAAATTTTCTTTCAAAAATTAAGGTAGATTTTTATTTAATCTGTTTTGCTTTTATATATAATCTTTTTTTCTTATGGACGTTTTATGAATACTTTTTTCCCATAAAATCTTATTTTTAGTATTAAAGTTTTGCTTTAGGAACTAATATTTTCTTTTTTTAAACTTAAAGTTTTTTTTTTTTTTTTTTTTTTTTTTTTTTTTGGTTCATTGCTGTAAGTTTTTTATTTTTATTTTTTATTTATCTCAAATACTTCTTATCTATCGAATTATCTTCATAATCCTAAATATTTCTAATATAGTTTTTTTTTCTTTCTTTACCAATAATATAGCTAAGTTTTATTTTTCAGTAATGACTAAACTTATTTATATATAAAAAATAATATATAAGAATGATTTTTTTTATAAAAAAAAATATGCTGCTATTCGGTCAGATAACTATTCGTTGCATCCCTATCACAAACCTTATCTTGGTCTGTCTTATATACTCAAGCATGCATGGAATATTCAATCAGAAACACTTGCATAATGGTAAAAATAAAAAAATTATTAAAAAAATCGTAAAAACTACCATTTGTAGTTGATATGTAATTTATTTTTAAATGTCCGAAAATAAACTTGCACAGATCAAACACTGAGGACGTAAGTGGTAAGAAAGAAGCATATCTCTTAACTTTAACCAAACAGTTTTTACCTCCCCGATGAATTCCTCGGTTAACAGGATGACGCCAGCAGTATTTTTCCCCCACCTTTTCATTTCTCTTTCATTTGTTTTTAAAAAAATTTTTAAATATTTTAAAATATGATGTGTAAAAAATGATGAAAAATTTTTAAAAAAAAATTATGTGTAAATAAATATTTTTACCTGTGTTAATTTTTGGTTTAAGTTTCAATTAAATATATTTGTTCTCTTTGTTGTAAACTATATTTAAAGGAATTATTTCTGTTTATTTTTTTTGTGCCTCGAGAAAAAAAAAGCTTAGTCACCAAATCGGGCACACTTAATTATTACTTTTTAAATCCACCAAATATATTTTAAATCAGTTCAGCAAATTATTTTTAAAAAAAAATTACTGTTGATACGATATTTTTTTTTATAAAGCATGATTCTCATTCTACTCATTTTATTTCTATTCAGCATTTAACGAGGTTTGCTAACCACTAAATAATTCGATATTCGATTTATATGGTAGTGAAATATGCCTTCATCTTAGCTTCGAATTGATTTCTCTCTTCGTTTTTTATGTTTATTTATAAAATGGTTCATTATTTATTGACTAGAATAAAAGTAAAGCATTCTTGCGAGAGTCATTTGTGTACCAGAGGATTCGTCGAAGATTCGTAAGGCTCACTATGTGGTCAGCATTGCGCACATGCAGCCTTTACTTCCCTAACAAACTGCTACGCATCGATCTGAATTCCTTTAAAGTGTTCGATACTTAATAGAAATTTTAACTCTATCTCTCTTTTCTATTTCTATAATACTAACCACGAATGTCTCTTTTCTGCCGACGCGATTTCGTTGGCGATGTTATGACAAACGCGTCTGGACGTGCGTGTGTGCGCACCACGTCTTGACCGCGACAGGCTGATTCTTTTAGTCTGTTTTGCATTTAAAAGAAGAAGCAAGAAATTATTTTATCCACTGGGCTTAAAATCTTCATTTAATACCTTAAATATACATAGATCTTTTTTTTTTTTTTTTTTTTTAAAAAAAAAAAAAAAAAAAAAAAAACTGAATCAAAGATAGTAAAAATTGAGTAATCGAGAATAATCATTAATTATTAAAGAAGTCCGATTCTTTTGTCTTCAATTAAATTAAAGATAAAAGGATCGGACCTATATAATAATTAAGCTGTCGCACTTCGAGTTACTAAGAAATTGACTGTATATTTATACTGTTTATAATTGGTAACTTAAACAAGAAACAATTTTCTATACATTGAATTCAGTTTTTGCTCTGAAAGGAAAGACTATAAAATTTGGCCAGGCGTAAACACCAGGTGTTTACCTTACGCTTTATTGCTCTCTTATTAAACAGATGTTTGTAAAGCATTAGGTGATATGAAATTTATAATAAATTTTTCCCCTTACGAACACGCGCAACTCGTCAACCGGTTTAATAGTCCTCGTACGTGTCCGTGATTAATTATAAGATGCAGCTGCACAATATCATAATAATAATAAAAAAAAATCCTTGATTTTGTTACTCAGTTTTTGTATTGTCAGAAACTTCCACATTTAACCCTTTGGCGTAGAGTTTTTATTAAAAATAATTTTCATGCTTTGTTTCATAATTTTGCATTCATTTAGGTCAAAATAATAAAATAATTAAAAAATCCTTGATTTGTTTACTCAGTTTTTGCATTGTCGGAAACTTCCACATTTAACCCTTTGGCGTAGAATTTTTATTAAAAACATTTTTCCTGCTTTGTTTCATAATTTTGAATTCATTTATGTCAAAATAATATCATAATAATTAAAAAACAATCCTTGATTTGTTTACTCAGTTATTGTATTGTAAGAAAAATCCACATTTAACCCTTTGGCGTAGAATTTTTATTAAAAGTATTTTTCCTGTTTTGTTTCATAATTTTGCATTCATTTTGGTCAAAATAAGTGAAAACTATTATATTTAGCATTTTAATAATTTATGGTTATGAAATACAGCATTAAACGCTGGTGCCTTTTTCTGCGTCAATGGTAAAATTTTCCATATACGGCCCACTTCTAAACAATAATTTTTCAAATTTGAATTTATATGCAGTTATTTGAGTCGAAGAAAAACAGTTATTCATCTTTAAAATTTCTTTAATTTACAAAATCGATAGTTAATAAATTTTAACATATGAATGAAAATTGGATTTCATTCATGCCTTTTTTTGGATTTTGTGATTTAGTACAAATATAATTCTGCCAATCTAACATTTTTTTTTTTTTTTTTTTAAATTAAAATATATTTTTTCTTGCAATTAGAGCGTTAGAATTTTTTTTTTTTCCAATGAGCTGCACAATCAGTCTTCCCGATGAGCAGACCTAGTGCGTTCTCCAGAAGTGGTGTCCACTCTTTCAGGACCACAACAATGGGTGAGATACCGTTGGCCATGTTAATTTAGACGTCTAGTTTCTGCCACACTAGATGGCAGCACCGAGACTCTATTTGAATGCTAAAGTGCACTATTATTTAATTTTGCCGGAAATGCTAAGAGCCAATAAGACACTAGGGATCTTTTACATGCTGCATAATCATACGACATGGCCGCTGAGGATTTCTGCATCCCGAAAATCAGGTGTCTGGGCCGGGGATCGAACCCGCAGACTTGGGCTCAGAAGGCCGACGACTAACCAGCTGCGCCACCCAGCCACCACATAGCTAGAAAATGAATACGTATATATGAAAAAGGCACCTATGTACCATCTGCGTCAAAAGGGTTTGGTTTAGAGCAGCGGTTCCCAATATTTTCTAGCTACGTACCCTAAATGATCGATCTTCTATTGGCGGAACCCCCGATTTAGTAACGTTCAATTTTTTTTTTAAATGGATTTATCAATAAAGTTATTGTGCGGCTTTGAGGAGAACTCCGTCAGACTAAAAGTCTGGGACTGTCTGCTGCTATTGTAACAAGCGAGAGAATATTTTTAATGGTGCAATGGGGAATAATGTCATCGATTGAGTTACTCATGCTGTTCTATGCCAAGATAAAAAATAAAACGTAACCATAGTAACCGCCAAAACGCGTGACTGATTTCTGGTAAAACTGATTCTAAATAAAAATGCAAGTGGGCCATTAGGTCAACGAGAAAAGAAACTTTATCGTTCTTCTGAAGTCGAGAAACAACCACCGCCGCATCTGGATCAAATAACCATCTGGAGAATTTCAACTGCTTAAAATCCCCAACCCCAAGAGAAGAAATGATATTACATCTTTTTACAGTTCAAAGTAAATCGCCGTTCTTCATTTAGGTGTCGACATGTGAAAGAACACTTGCATCGAAATTATGGGAGACATCTCATCTGGAGTTCCAAATGCTCAGATCCAGGAGAAATAAACACTTTCTTAATAACTCTAGAAGCAGTAAACATGACGAAGCAGCTTCGCGTAAAATGTTTAAGTTAAACTTTTTAATTTATAATTATTAATTTGCAATATGGCATCAATACACTTCATTCTTCTAAAGGGGTAGGGGAGAGTCGGGTAGCCCCGGCCACTTAAGGAGTATTGCTTATATTTCTGTATAATATTGAGTAATAATCAATATTTTTGTATGTTTCTATTGTTTTATCATCTAATTAAATAATGCAAAAAAAAAAAAGAATAGTTTTAACTTAAAAAATTTGACTACTGTATTCAACATGTTTTCAAAACTATTGCTTACCATGTTACCAGCTGCATAAATACTTGAAACTTTGAAAATAATCTTTTTTTAATATAACAATTAATGTCCGATGGCCAATTGACTTGAAAAAATATTCTATACCCGACACTCCCCTAAGTTATTTTTATGAAAAATATTAAGTTTCCAAAAAGAATTTTAATTAGTTTTAAAAGGAAGTACATTTGTTTCGTAGTATGTAATTGAATATTATGTATTAAGTATTTCCTTAAATTATGCTCATTAGATTTTATTTTAAAAGAAAGAAAAAAAATGTTGTTAAATTATAAGAAATGAAAATTCTAAAACATAATGAGCTAAAATGGTTCAAAATATTTAGGTATATTATATTAATATTCACTTATTGTTTGCATTGTGTATTTTTTCATTATTATTACTTGTATTATTATTTATAAAATTTTGGAAAAAGTTTACATATGAAAATAAGAAAGAACAAATAAAACATGAGTGTAATGTCACTGATAATCATGATAATATTAAAGGTAATTGTGGAATATATAGGGAGCCGAAGCATCACCTCCTACATCAAAAAGCCTCCACACGGTCTTTTATAAGTAGTCCGCACAGACTATTTAAAAAGTGAACCTGTTGTGCGCATGAACCCAAAACTTTTATAAAAATAATTGAGAGAAATTTATCATATATATTTGAAAATTGAACCTGTAGTGGTTGACAAGTGAATAAGGCAAGCTAATAATATTCATAAATAAGACAAATTTTTAGTCATATATTTGCTACCACTTTCTTATTTTAACTAAATTTTGTATTAAATGATTCGTTCGGAAAGTGTATATCCTTCACAGTGATCTGTAACACAGTGGAAAAATAATTCAAATGTGACGCAAAATGTAAATGCAATTGAATTTAGAATAGCTTTTTCAGATTTTGAAACAGTTGTTCCACTTTTTAAAGGTAAAAAACAGGAAAACGTTAAGTGGTTGTTCGAAGTGTTTGAAAATCAGGTTAAATCTCCTTTACATAAATTTGTATATGCAAAAAGGTGTTTACGCGATAATGCATTGATACTTCTTCGCGACCATCCCAATATTAATTCGTTTGCTCAATTGAAAGAATTATTAATCGATGTATTTCTTGTTACCTATAACTCAGCCGAAATTCATGAAATTTTAAGAAATAGGAAAAAGCATACTCATGAATCAGTGCAAGAATATTTTTTTAAAATTAAAAGAAATTGCAAATCAAAGTAATGTTGATGAACAATCTTTAATGAAATATTATATTAATGACATACCCGATACAGTAGAAAATAAAACTGGATTATATGGGTCAACTAATTTAAAGGATTTTAAAAATAAACTAAGGATATATGACCAAATTTGCACGGATAGAGAAAAAAATAACACACATGATAATTACGTACGTTATAATACTCCTAAATTACAAAAGCAAAAGGAGGTTAAACATCATTTAAGTGATTATAAAAATAATGAGAATCGGGCGACACATGTGGTGCGAGATTTGCCGCCCAGACCTTGTAAATTTTGCGAAAAAGTAGGCATACGAAAAGCATATCCTGTTCAAATAATCCGGCTATAACTAAAAATAAAGCTGGAACATCAAAGAATAATAAGTTTCAATTACTTGTGTCAGGATACATAAAAAGTGATCAATCCGTACAAAAGGATAAAATAAAAAAGAAAGATAACTCGAGTTGCATGCAAAAATTAATGCTAAACTTGGATACGGGATCAACGATAAATTTGATACCCGAGCATATTGTATTGAAATTGAATGTTCCCGTTAGAAGTTGTAAAGGGATAAATGTTATCCAAACAAAAGGAAAATTAACACTTGCAAAAAAAGTGTTCTCTTAATTTAAAAAATTGGTAATATGGTTAGATCGGCTGAGTTTCTAGTACTAAACAACGATCTAAACTATGCCATATTAGGGGTACAAAACGGAAACACAATTTATCAGAACGTCATCCACGAAGAAACGGAATCGATAGAAAATGTGAAAAATTCTGATTTACTCAGAATTCTAAACGAATATGAAGACATATTTGCGAAGAATAAATATGATGTAGGCAAAGTTAGAATAAAACCACAACGGGTGAGGTTAACTTTGGATTTACCGATCTCTTTAAGGCCATATAAAATATCTCTGAAACAACAGGAAGAAATCGATAGCCAAATTCAGGAGTTATTAAAACATAATATAATAAAAGAAAGTTCTTCACCATATTCTGCGCCAGCAACACTAGTATTTAAAAAGGAGGAAAATAAAAAAAATATTCGTTTATGTGTAGATTTTAGAAAATTAAATCAGGTGACGAAGTCGGATGCTGAACCGTTACCTCTCATGGAATCTTTAATTGATAAATTAGCTCAAAGTTCTTATTATTCTTCTATTGACCTAAATTCAGGTTATTGGCAATTACAAATCCACCCAGAAGACTCAGAAAAATTAGCATTTGCAACACACAATGGCTTGTACGAATGGTTATTAGATTAATTTTATTTTTCTATGATTATTTGACAAAGCAGTGCCTTTAAAAAAGAATTAAAGGCTTCCCTTTTCTAGATTGGGAGATATAGCACATAAAATTAAATTTAGCCATCTTAAAAAGTGTTAGAAATTCATTACATATCATGAAATACTAAATGTATATGCACCTATTTATCAAAGTAAAGAGATTTCAACTAGAAAATTTTCCTGCTGCATCTCTTGTTAATTATTTTATATATATAATACACACACAGGGTGCCGTGACCACAACCACCCTCTTAACTTTTAAACGACATTAGCTTTATTCATAAAAGTGGCTACGCTCTTTAAGGTTAAACACTCAAGTGCCTCCTTTATGAAAACTGCGAAGTTAGCATTCATGTCACGAAAGCTGTTTGGTTCACCAAATAAATTAAGTTCGATATTAAAAATTTTAATACTTGTACATCAAAATTAAAGTTTATGATGAAAAGTTTTTTCCCATTCTATGACCGTTTTGTCCCATCAAAGTGCATAAAATACCAAAGATTAATGTTTGCAAGTTGTATTTTGGTACTTGTTTGAAGATTTTCTACAACCTTAAATACCCTTTTTACAATATATTGTACTGTTTTCAAGATTGGAACGCTAACTCCGGTGTTTTCCAATAAATGGCGCAGTATGTGGTCTCGTCTATAGCACCTAGCCACTTTAATAAATCTAGACACTACTTTTGTAATTGTAAAGAAGCCGTTTAGTATTTATTAAAAGGTTCGTTACAGATTTTATTTATATTAGTGTTATAAATATATTTGGTTTTTATTAATATTTTAATATCAGTGAAATCTAAAAGTGTCGTACTAAAGTTGCTCGCATTTAACATTCATATATATTAATAAAACTACGAATAAATTAGCTTTTAAAACTTGTTGAAAATTTCTTAAATCTTCTTTTTCTCCTCACCACCACAGGTTTTGATCAATAATTTGTATTTGAAATAGTATTTATTTATTTTTTTCACTGCTAATAATGTTTGTTTTTATTTTTTAGTGTTCTGCAGCAGTTGACTTCATATGATCATTCAATTGCTTCGATCCTGCGTTAAGAGATTTTTGTAATGAATACCACTCGAACGATAAAAATATAACTAATCACATCATTCTCAAGATTATTTAAAATGAACCTCTCTGAGATGCACCAATCTGAAATGCACCATCCAGTGAATCGTACAGTTAAACCAAAATCATTGTTGCTTAGCAGTCATCCACATTCATGATTAGTTATTCTAAGGTAACAAAAAAAGTTGAAAAAATCATCCAAATTTTGTGTACCAATGTACAAGTTTCAATGTACACGTGAAGCTTTCTGTGAAATATTCATTATACTACGAGAAACAAACTAAAGCCTGTAGTTGATCCTGGCCTTTTAAAATTATCTAATTCTTTCAAAAGTACCATTAAATATATGACATAAAAATTTACAAGCATAACTTCGTACTACTAGACATGCCTCCTATAAAAAATATAACAAAATCACAGAGTGCAACAAAGTCAGAGCTTGTTGATCCCCGCTCTATAAGTAACAAAGATCCAAAATATAAAATAACAAAACCTCATAAGCCTCAAGAAAAGCAACCAATAAAAAGTGTCTCCATAAATTTATTATTCGAAACTGCTACTAAATCAGAGTATTTAGTTGATCCAAGATTTGATCCAACTCGTACACGAAGGAAAACGCAGGACTCTGTTATTACATTGAAGCGAGTCAAATGGGCTAACAGTGCTTTTCAGTTGAAAAAAGCAACACATAATGATAAAAATGAAAATTCAAATTGTGTACCAAAAAAATTTGAAGGGGAAAACCTATCACCAATCAATCATAAAAATACGCAATCTAAAGATTCTGAATACATAAAAAATTTACTGACTGCAAGGAAATCATTTGAGGAAATAAAAAAAGCAAACCCTTCAGAAAGTTCTAAAGAGTTGTTACACCGTGTTCAGAATGTTAACATTCAAAGTAGGTTTGAAAAATTCAAAAACAATTACAATTCTCTTTATTCGACGCAGCTATCACTTGGAGAAATATTTAATGCCGATAATTCTAACACAGCTACTTCCAAAAAGAATGAGGCGGTACAATCACATGACAGTTTTGTGCCATCTGATCCTAGATTAAATCGCAGTAGAATATTTTCCAAAGCTCCCACATCTTTTTCATCCTCTCAAAATCAGAAAGATGCTTCTGCTGCAAAATCTTTGCAATTTCAGGAACAGCCTACGTGTACTCGTTTTCGTACTAGTGAAACTTCTAAAGATCTGTCCTCAAACCTCCGAAATAAAAAAACAGAAGATACCACTTTAAAAAAGAATATTGACAATATTCCGATATGTGAAAAATTTGTTACAGTTAGTGTCGGGTCTGGCTGTCATAGCAAAGACTTGAAAAGGAATTATCCTAATTTGGAAGATGCTTCTATCGTAAAACAATTTAAATCAAATATTGTTCCCTCTGAAGTAATTGATGTAAAATCAAAATATGTTAGCTCTGGCACTAATTTTAAGTGTTCTTCCTCCAGTGCTAAATTAATTTGTGTTAAATCTGATTCTGATATTTTAAGCTCAAAAGAAAACTGTAAACTCAATTCTGTTCCTTTTCCATTGACTGAAAAATCAAAATCAAATCGAGAACATATTAATAGTTGCAAAACAAATTCTCTATGCCCTGAAAGTGAAAAGAATAATCAGAAGAGCAAAACTCTTCTTCCTTCCCATAAACCTTTAACAGAAAATTTTGCTGCATGGAAAAAATCATTTCTGGGATCTAATATGCCTAATGGAAATGTTAAAAATACTAAGACTCCTAAACATTCTGGTATAACGAATTGCAAAGTCTCTGACATATGCCTTGCTGTTGATAAACCTGGTAAGAAAGATTCTGCTTGCTCTAAAAAAGAGTCTTCCATTTCTAATAAATCTAAACAGAAAATTGAAAATATCACGAAACCCATACAAACTGATAGACCTAGTTGTTCATCAACCACTAAAGTGCTTGAATCAAAAAGTAAAGACAAGAATCGTAATCGTTTATTGGAGATAAATAATGACAACACCCCCAGCTTACACCTTGCTGATAAATCTGATGAAAAGGATTCTACTCCTTATAAAAAAGAATGTTCCATTAAGTCTAAACAAAAAGTTGAAAATACAAAAAAATCTGACAGACCTAGTTGTTCATCGGTCAATAAAAAGTCTGCATCATACAGTGTAGATAAGAATTATAATTCCTTATTGAAGCATAATATAAAGAATGACAAGAGCTCCAGATTATGTCTTCCTGCTGATAAATCTAAGGGAAAAGATTCTGCTTTTTGTGAAAAAGAGTCTCCATTTTCTAAAAAGTCTAAAGAAATAGTTAAAAATTTGAAGAAACCTAAACGATCTGATATGCCTAATTGTTCATTATTTTCTAAAATGACGGAATCAAATAATATAGATGAAGATCACGTTTCTTTTTTGAAAAATGGTAAGGACACTAGAATATGTTTTCCTGCTGATACATCTGATGCAAAAAAGTTTGCTCTCTGTAAAAAAAAGTGTAAGATTTCAAACAAGCCTGAAGGAGAAGTTAAAATTATTAAGAAACTATCTGACATATTTAAACGATCTGACGGGTCTAGCTGTTCAAAAGTCTCTAAAACACCTGCATCTGATAGTGCAAGTAAGACTCACAATTCTTTATCTAAGTGTAATATGAAGAATGGCAAAACCCCTAGCCAATGCCTTCCTGCTGATAAATCTAATGCAAAGAATTCTGCTCTTTCTGAAAAAGTTTCACCAATTTCTAAAAAGTCTAAAGAAAAAATTAAAAATATTAAGAAACCTAAACGATTTAATATGCCTAGATGTTCATCAGTTTCTAAAATGGCGGAATCCAATTGTGTAAATAAAGATCATAGTTCTTTTTTGGTATGTGATAAGAAGAATAGCAAGAGCTCAAGCATATGTCTTCCTGCTAATAGTTCTGCTATTTGTAAAAAAGCTTCTCCAATTCCTAAAAAGTCTAAACAAATTATTGAGAATGTAAGGAAACCTAAACAGTCTAGTAGATATAGTTCATCTTCAACTAAAGTCTTAGAATCAAATTGTGAAGATAAGACTCAAAATTCTGTATTGCAACGTGATGTAAAATGTAATAAGACCTCTGGTTTATGCCCTCCTTCTAATAAATCAGCTAAAAAAGATTTTACTGCAAATAAAAAGGCAGCTGTAACTTCTAATAAGTCTAAAGAAAATGTTAAAAAACTGAAACAGTCGGACACGTTTGGCTGTTCATCAATCGCTAACGTTGGAACAATCAATAGTAACTCAAGTAGTATGAACAATGCTCTTACTTCTTCAGCAGTTTGTGTTAGTAAGAATGTCAAAGACCCCAGTTTAGGCCTTCCTGCTGATTTTACTCGTAAAAAAACAACTCTGTCACCAAAAAAATCTAATACAAGCATTAAAAAAATAACAAAACAGAAAATATCAGGCAGACTTGGTTCTTCACCGAACTCACATACTGAAAGTAAAGTTCACAATTATTTGACAAACTCTTCCATGAAATATTGCAAGGTCTCCAGCTTAAAAGCTTCAATCATTGCTAAAATAGCTGAAGAAATCCCTATATGTATAAAATCGCCTAAACAAATAAATATGAATAGTCATTCTTTAACCTCTGTAATTTCAGAATCAAGTAGTGTAAATAAAAACCCCAATCCTTCATCAAACTGTGATACAAACACTGGCAAAGCTTTTAACGCTTCTCTTTCTTCTAATAAATCTTATGAAGATTTTATTCCAGATAAAGGACATTCTCAACCATCTGATAAAAAAGAGGGGAAAGTTTCAAAAACTAGACCTATTAGTAACTGTATATCTTGCGGAACTGAAAATTCAGATACCAAACACGAACTTCCTACTTGGGAATCCTCCAAGGCCCTATTAAAAAATAAGGAAAACGGCAAAAGCAGCAGTGTTAGTGCTCTTACTGAGGACAAATTTATCGTCAAAGGACAAATGTATAAACAAAAATCTGCAAATTTAAAAAAAATTAAGCAATCAGATAATTACACTAAATCTATGAAAAAACCCTACGATTTTCCAAGATCGACTACAAATGCAAAAAAGGCCCACCGTGTTGATCGAAAATCTAATTTGAACATTATGTTAGATGTTCGTCAAAAGAGGAAAAATAACACAGGTGAAGAAGATAATTATTCTTGGCGTAGACGAAAAAGACATAACATGTACCACAATCTCTATGGAGATGAATCATATGATCCTTCTTATATTCATCAAAAAAGAAAATATAGCACAACTGAAGAAAAGAACTATTCTTGGTGTAAACGAAAAATACTTAAAATGGATTATACTGAACTCTATGATAATGAATCATATGAACCGTCTTATTATTTTCAGAAAAGGAATTATCAGGGCCTTCCAATGAAAAATTGTGACTACCTTCAATTCTGTTTTCAACGAGTCTATAGATTGCCTTTGCCCAGAAAAGAACATTATAAAGCTTGGAGGACCTTTTGTAAAAGATATAATAGTACTACAAAAGATTCAAAGCAATACTGTTATAGAGAAAAAAGTGATTATTGGCATTTTTATAAAAATAGGAATCAAAATCGTAACACTCTTAATTTCTCATCAGTATTTAGAGCTAAAAGATCCCCAACGATTGGAAAAGTTCCAAAGAATAGAATTAATCATCGAATAAATTTAAAAAGTTCCGACATTTTACGAACTCTGAGAAAAAAATATCTTAAAGTTAATAGATTATCCATCAGTAAAGACATTCGAAATGAATTTGCGAGAAGGTTGGTTAATAGGGCAAAGTTGTGTAAACCGTCTCATTTATATCAGAAGAATTGTGCTCAAAATATTAACAAATCTAGTCTCCAAAACATACATTCTCATTCAGGACTCATTACGAAATCTGAGTGCTCTACATCAAATAATAGTTGCCAAGAAGCTTGTAGTTCATATGGAACCTCCAATAAAATTTGTCTAAAAACTTTATGGAAAATCGAAAGCAATCTTACTCCAGGTAAATTCTGTACTTTTGATACCTCTAAATTTAATTTGAATAGATTTCGTAAAAATCTTAAGACTAAATGTGTTGGATCTTCTTACAAAAGAAAAAATGGCAACATATTTCTACGCAGAACTGACCTAAAAATAAAAAAACGGAAGTATTGCAAAATTAGGTTGATATCAATTCATTCTTTTAATATTTACAAATTTATGCACGGTGCTATTTTTAACAATATTTATTTTAAAGCTCCTTTTGCTCATAAACTTCTAATGATAGAAAAAATTTTAACAGAAGATTTCCTAAGTAAATCTCTAACAGTTTGTGTTAAAAATGATTCTTCATACCTTCATCTTCCTAAGCAGTTGCTTATTAAAAACACTTTTCATTCTTTGAATCATATACAGCATTGTAATGGAAATACAAATTGTAGTACGCCTCTTTTAACTCGGCTGAACGAATATGTTCAACTAAGTAATAGACAAGGCGGAAATCAGAAGATTTGTTGTTTAAAAGAAATAAACAACATAATCAATTCTATTTGTTTACTGTTAACAACAGAAAGTGTTGGAAAGTCATTATCATACAACTATCAAAATCTTTCAGAATGCTTTTCTTTAGTGTCTAAACATGAGCCTTATTTTGATAAACAATTTCCAGATAGTTTCAGCAACTTGTATTCTAAAAGTTTTAAGAATTATGATTCCTATCAGACGGTAAGCAATAATCATTTTGATAACGCAAATGCTAATTCATTTCACTTATATCATAATAAAAGTGTTATTTTATATCAACCATTGGAGTCAAAAGTAAGCTCAATTTGCAAAGCGTATTCTTCCAATGTAAGCAACTTTAATTCTGAACGTAGTGGTTCTAATTTTTTGAATGATAAGTCTCTTCTTGTTCAAAAGATAAGTCATTACCCTAGTCACGATGCAAATAATAAATTTGATTCATTTCATTTGAATAAAAATACTCTTTCACATAATCAATCACTTAAGTATCAGAGACACCCAATATATGAAACTAACTTTTCTGATGTAAGTAACTTAACTAACAGTTGGAACCTTTTGAATCCCGAAATTAACGGCTTTTATTTACCTACGAATAATTCTCTTTCTGTGGGTGACTCTTTAAATGAAACCATAAATGTAAAAGATGCTAATACAGGAAATAAGATAAGCAGAAAAAAGGATCCTGAAGTGTTTGACAAAAAATCTTGTGAAGGAGTACATGCTGAAGAAATATTTTCGCGTGTACCTTCTTGCAGGAAGCGTCAAGATGACTGCTCTTCATCTGTTAAACCACGTGATATTTTCAAAAGTGGGGGTGTTACTTCGAAATTATGGTATGAGAAAAATTCAATGTACAAAAAATTGCACAAGTCACCAGCTAAGTCCATTTCATCTTTCACAAAATCGGAAGAATCCAATTTAAAACAGTTTTCTCTCATTGATCCTGTAATACCACCACCTACGTTCCGAAGCATTGAAACTGGCAATGTTATTTTAAGATATGATGTGTTCAAATCAGACTGCGTGTGCAATCTTAAACAGCGTGATATCACTGCCTTTAACCGTTTGTTGAAAGACGAAAATCTGTTTACACACAATTATCATTTGGTGGAAAAATATTTTAAACATGTTACCAGCTTAAAATACCATCACATTGATCTCTCAGCAGCTACAAAAGTAAGATCTGATTTGATTGGAAAATTGTTGGAGGCTTACGACTTTTTATCCAATGAGCTTTCATATCAGGAAAGTGTTCTTCGGGGATTGGTGCATTATGCCTCTAAACCCGATACTTCTGATAATTCTTCTCGCATTAAAGAAATTGTTAAGCAAATGGATATTATTGAAGGTTATGAATTCGCTTGCAAAGCTTTGTTGATATAAAGTTATTCAGGATAGCAATAGAACAGGGAAAAGTAGGGAATTTTATAAATCTGGAAAAATCAAGGAATTAAATCTGAAATATTCTTAACTCTTTCGCGCAGATGGGACACTTGTGTCCCTTTTGTGTATTTTTTTTTCCCCCTGACACTCTAATTACAAACGAAAATATAGTTAATTGTTGTATTCTTGGAATTATATTTTTTCTTAAATATAAAATCTAAAGAAGTAGTTTGAAAAAAATAATTTTATTCATATTTTAAAAATCTATCTATTGATTATGTAATTAAAAGAAATTTCAATGATGAATGACAGTTTTTGTCAGATCTTCAAATGTGAAAAAATATCATTGGAAAGTGAGCCATATTTGGTAAATTTAAACTTTAACACAAGAAGGGACACAGTTGTCCGATACTGTATTTCATAACCAAAAATTATTAAAAGGTAGAACATAATATTTTTTCACATATTTTGAGCTATAATATAAAATAATGGAAAAAAAAATTGTTTAAGAAAAATCCTGTGTCAAAGGGTTAAAGTTGGGGGGAAAAGAATTAAAGAGATTCCATTTTTTTTTTTTTTTTTTTTTCCTTTAAAACATTTCTAAGCTAGTAACTACAAGTATAACCAAAGAACTAATAACTTGTGAAAAACTAATAATAATGTTTATCCACTTCCAAAATAAGGGAAATTCAAAAGTCAAAGAATTTTTACTGGCTTTTTGGTCGTTTTAATTCAATTCCCTGACATTTCCCCGATTTTTGCAGATTTATAAAATTCCCAGCTCTTCCTGCATTGTTAGAGGGAAACGCATAATAACATCAACATCTTTCACGTAGCAATCTTATTGCTCATATTAAGTACATTCTGCGCATGCTTCGTAGAAAATTTTTCTGTGGTAACTGTGCTGCGCAAAACTACGTACTTTTAGCATGCGGAATGCTAGGTGAAAGCATTAAGTCTGTCCTTGTCTTGTTTCTCACAATTTAAGGCAAGGAAAGCAAAACTCATATGCAAATATGTATCTTGGAAGTATATATTTTAATTCGACGTTTAGCGTTTGGTTAAACTTTATGAAATATTATTTTTATAATGTACGTTTTTTTTTATCAATTATTTTTCCAAAAAACACAGCTTTACGCTTACCTTTAAGACACAATAAAAATATGTAAACTATCGGAATGATTCTATTTTACACCTTGGTATGAGAGGATGCCTTTATACTTCTTTATGGGTGTTTCATAACAAAAATATTTCCAAATATGTTAAATCGGAAACATATTTAAAATCTAAAAACTAAAGAGTTTTAAGTTGTAGTACCGAAGTAAAATGACTTCAAATATAGATTAAGAGATATACAATTTTGTAGCTTGTAAAGATTTTTTTTATCAAAAAAATAAATCGTTTCAATATGTAACTAATAAAATGAGATCTCCTATTAAAAGAATCTTTTAATTACATGCTTTTAATTACAAGATAATTTAAACATACATTACTAGTTACAGAAATTAATTTTTGTTTCATCTTGGTAATTTTTACAAGTATGTTACTGGAAAACATAGTTTTAAAATACAATAAAAAAATTTATGCGCAGTTATGCTACATATATTTTTTAATTAATGGCGTGCTTTATTATCTCTTTTTAAAAACCTGTAATAATCTAGTTTTAAAATATATGACCAAGATACTCTTCGTATTTCGAGATATGATTTATGTGTTTCTCTTAAGATGTAAAATTTTTTACTCAAGATTTAGGAAATGTACATATTGTTACATGTTTATTTTGTACAGTAAATTTATATTAATATTATATTTATTAGGAATGTTCAAATATTTTCTGTCCTGTTTTATTCGGATATATACAGTGTTGGTGTCTTCTATAATTTTTAAAATCGAATTATTTCATTACTGTTTGTTGTCACGCTGTATTATCATATGTATTCATATATGCTGAGTGTACAAAATTCTTTACAATGCAGGGATGATTGTGCTCCGGAAAAAATCCGGGTTTTTTGCTTACCACGATCCGGAAGTTTCCAGGTATCTCCAAGGTCCAGAAGTTTCTAGAAATCGTCGATCACAAAAGTTTCTGGAAAACGATGATATTTCAAAAATCCAAGCCCATTAGAATTTATTTTTTCCCCCGGAATATAACTGCAAAGAGGGAGATCTCGTATCTCCTCTAAGGAGGAGATAAGCAAGTGGAGACCTTTTGTTTGGTTCTTGGAAAGAGATGGGAAGGGTTAAATTGGAATGCAAAATAGTGGGCATTTTAGTTCCATTGAAAGAGTTCTCCACACTGTGCGGTCTCCAAGGTCAAGGTTGTAAACTGTCAGTAAATAATTGATGATTAGATATTCTAACTTTCAATTCAGATTCGGGAGTTACTCAATCCTAATTAGAGACTACTCAATTTTTTTTCTTCGCAAATGATATTTTTTATTTTATATTACATTCAGTTTTTTTTTCTTTTAATTATTTGTCCATCTTTATTTATTTATTTATTATTTTTTTTTCCGAAAAACTTTCTCATTCTTTGTTGGCAAGTTGCCAGTTGCTACAAATCCCTTTTTTAGAATATCGCTTTGCGCTATCTTTAGTTTTCATTAGAATTTGTTCATTTATTTATAGAACTATTACTAGTGCGGCCAAAGATATAACTGCGCCTCATAAATATTGCATCAAATCTACAATTTATTTGTAGAGGAAGCATACTTAATTTAATTAATTTATCGTTTTTTTTTTTATTATCGATTTTTTTTTATTATCGATTTATTATTTGGTTTATTGTTTCGTAATTTATTTATTTCGTTTAGCCGTTCTTCATAATTGATACTAAATAAGCTGATTTGAGAATTTTTTTACACATTTAACTCGTCGACTCTTAAGACGACTCTGTGACATGTTCAAACATTAGGAATGATGTAATTAAATAGCTTAATTTAAATGCCTAACTTCATTTTATTTAATATTATTAAATTTAATTATAACTGTATGCTTACACCTCAAAGAAATTAAAAAATAAAATTTTAAGACAAACTATGTGTTATTCACATCTTTTTTATTTATTTATTTATTTATTTTTTTTCCGAATGATTAAACTGCAGCCTTAATGTGGCCGCGCATTGTAAATAGAACCTTTCTTTCTTTATTAGTAACTCGTTAATTTTTCCAATGAGGTTTTTGATTCAACAGAATCGCAATCGTTTTTCCGATATATTTAAATACGAAATTTCTGTCAGTGATTTGTGTTATCGTTATTTTAGAATTTTTTATTCTGGCGCTAATCAAAATTTTGGCAATAATCGATATTACAAACCGCGATGATGTGACAACGCATCAAATAGATTAATTGACATAAATAGATTAAATAAATTACAAATAAAGTACAATAATAGATACATTAAATAAATTAATTTAAATACAAAACTTTTTTTTATTTAATATTTTTCCTTTTATTTATTTATTTATTTTTTCTATTTAAATGCTTTTTCTGACGGGATACCTGAAAGTGACGTAGGGTGGGTATCTCGATCCTGATTGGTTGTTAAAACGTGGCATTGTTTATGTTAGCAACTGTTCTTTCCATTCTATTTCGGGTAAGTCAAGCCCGTCAAGTATCAATTCTTTTAGGCGACACATTCTATATTCCTTGACAAAGATTCTTTTACTAAGATTTCAATTATTTCACTATATTCCTTAAAACAGAGGCAGCCACGTAGTACCTAAACTAATTATACATCGAAGTCGTCGGGTACACAAATCAAAAATATATTCCGTTACAATAAAATGCATAAACAAATAATAAATATAAATTAAGTAAAAGATGTAGACGAAAAAGAATTATATTTCAACAAATTCAATGTGCAATACGACGCTGTATTTAATTAACTTTCTTACTTATGTGGAGAAACTTAGATCCAATTTAACATGCCATTTTGCTTATAAAGGATCAGCTTGGGTCATAGGTCACGTGTTTGTATCTGTGATCTTCTTGAAGTGCAAGTACCCAATTTTCTGAAAAGCATCATTAATGATTTTACTCAATTTTCAGGATTTTTGAGCTGGACTCACAATCACTCCTGACAATTTTATGTCAAAAATCATGTTGTGTGTTTGAATGTAAAATGCTTTTATGAATGTTTTATTGTGTTACTTTTATCTCTCTATTTTACGCCTTCAATCATAACGCAGCAATTTATTAATGTGTTGTCATTTTTTTTAATTTTTTGTCCACAAGTTTACAAACTATGATATATTTAATGTATTGATAGTTTTTTTCCCTCGGGCAGCTAAGCATTTATACTTTACACATTTGTAATCTGTGTATGTGTTTGTATTTGCGATGATTATAATATTATATGCAATTATTATTTTTTCTCGACTATGTTACGTCCTTTTTTAAAAAAAAAAATGTATTGCCTTTTATTTTTAAATGTAATTTATTTTTGTTGGAAATAAGCGAAAACCATGCTGCAATATGCACTTATGCAATAGCACATGTTGAAATATGCACTTGTTGAACATGAATTTTCATTACAATTTTTGGCATAATCTATGTTTACTGCTATCCTAAAAATTCTCATTAATTTTTTGCCTGCTTTAATGAGTACTATAAGTAATTTAAATTATATATAGGGATCATTCTGTGCAGTGAATGAAACGTTTTGTCTATGTTTACTTTTAAAAAAAGCTATTATTTTTCTTTTGCTAAGCAGCTGGAAGAAGTTTGATAAAATTCTTTGATGTTTCCCATCCATACCATATTTTTAATGAGCATCCTAAAGAAATCCATTAACTAATTACTAAAGCTATTAGTATAAAAGTTGGTTTTTTTTCCTCGAGTTTCTTAAATTTTATGTGATTTTTTTTTTTTTTTTTTTTTAATCCAAAGAATAGAGTGCCAAATTTGATTTGATTGGAAACTTTATAAACTATGCCAAAGAGGAATTTTTTTTATACAAAAAATAAGTATTTCTCAAAAAAAATCATTTAAAGAAATGAGCTTAAAATTTTTTTGGAAGTACCTTTTGTCACTTATATTTGATGTTTGAAATAGTTGTTTACCGTGACTTCCCCCCCCCCCCACCTCCCTGGCTCACAGTGAGTTGTTACGGGAGTGCTTTACTTTAAATTGTAATATATATTAGTGCTTTTATTAAATTCAGTTATAAATAGCGTGTGAGACTTTTAGCTCACTATTGAGTTTGAAGAACCTATTTTATTTAAAAAAAATTAACTTTAAAATAATTTAATTTTTAAAGTTTTTATTGGTCATTCTTTCTTTCATTTTTATTGCAACTTATATTACACTTCTTAACCAATAAATATGCTGTTAAATCAGATTTTGCTTGTTAGATGTTGGTTTATGTATTTAAAAGAAATACAATTAAACATTCTTTTAAACTTATTTGCCCCAAAAGTATGCATCAATTGAATGTATTCTCTTTTTAATGAAACTCAACTTCATTTACATTTCTGATGCAAGACACCAATTATGTAATTAATTCAACCTAATTGACGTTATTTAATTCAACTTAATTAGCATGTTCTGATTCATTTGTTTTAATACACTTTCGATAGAGAAGACTTGAATTTTCTGTTTTGTTTCTATATTCCTAGGTCAGCGATGGCTATAACAGTGTTTTCACTACAGCGCGAGAATCGCGCATATCTTTTTCTTTCCTCGCATTAAAAAATTATTAACGCGAGAAGTTCGCGCACCCTATTAATGAATTTCAAAATGCGTGAATCTCGCGAATTTTGGAAAAAATTTCGTCTTCCGCATTTCTAATGAAATCCGCTTCGTTTTTCTTCTTTGATCTTTCATTATTTTCAATATCGGTCCTTGTTATCTAGCTTCTCTATTTACCAGTATTGTTCAGAACCAGAACACACCCCCCCCCCCTCAAACCCCTTTCAGAACGCATTTTTCTGCAACCACGTGTTCACTGTAGGTAAGGTTTCTGCATGTAAAACGTTTAAATTTTTTGTGCCTGAATGTAAGATGGACAAATACATTGTTAAGACAAATGTAGAAACGGTAAAAACGAAACAAATACGGATATTGAATGGATATAGATCAAATACTAGCATGAAGTATGAACTTGGAAATAACTTCAACATACTTCGCGATTTTATAGCAGAAATAATTTAAAATACTGGCTGATGTAGAGGATAGGAGAGTGCTACAAATTTAATTAGAGTTTTCGAATAATTCAGCATCTCTTGCAAGGTAATTTATCACCCAAAACTGGATTAAGACAAAATATCGTAGCAGAATGACTGATGAGCATTTGAGCAACCTAATGAGAATAGCTGATGAAAAAGTAGATATAGAACATTTTCCATATGATGATGCAGCAAAAATATTTAATGCTTTAAAAATTAGAAGATGTTAAAAATGTTTTATAATTAAAGAAATATTTTTTTCCCAAGTCTATTCGTGTTTTTTTATTTTTTTTTTTTTTATATAAATATAAATTTTTAGAAATCTCAAGGAATTATTTGAAATCTCACCCTGTTTTTGAGAAAGGGTGAGAAATTCTCACCCATTTTTTTTCTGTAATGAAAACACTGTATAACCACGCGTGCCACAAAGCAGCGTAGACAGGTATTTTATTGGCACTCAAAAATACATACTACTTTTTTCTCCACTGATATTCACTAAAAACATTTTAAAAATACCATCGACCATCATAGACCGATATAGAAACAAGTACGATTTTAAGCACCATTATGATATTT
This sequence comes from Parasteatoda lunata, assembly GCA_949128135.1. Classification (NCBI taxonomy): domain Eukaryota; kingdom Metazoa; phylum Arthropoda; class Arachnida; order Araneae; family Theridiidae; genus Parasteatoda; species Parasteatoda lunata. The sequence goes on along the minus strand of OX421978.1, from coordinate 47,303,508 downwards.
TTCATGGCGTAAGGGTTTTTATCCTCCTTCACTATGGTAGTCTATTTTATAAAGAAGATGTAAAAAGACAATCCAAACTTGGTTGCAAATTACGAAAAAATTTGCAAAATGGTGTGAACAGTTGCTTCTTGCATAAGTTCTATGCTATCATCTGTAAAGAAAAAAATACCTTGTTTTTTATTTAAATGAATCTTATGTATGTTGAAAGAACAAATTATGACCGAAATATAAATGATATAACTCAAAAACGATGATTTTTCTAAAAAAAAAAAAAAAATAGCAAGTGTCACATTTGGCGCTTGAAAATAATAAACCGTAATTGAACTTCAATATAATAAACCATAATTTAACTTGCATATTAATTGAAGAAAGTTCTTTGTCTCCGTTTTAGATTTATTGTTATTGTGAACTGAATTGCCAATTTTGCTTATATTTTGTTACTTAATGTTGTATGCTTTTACATTTTGTTCTATTACAAATTTTTAACTTATTTATTTATTTTATATTATTTTTGTGATTTCTATGTTTTTATTTATTTGTAACTTGTAATTTTGCTATAGTTATTGTTTTATGTTATTATTATTTTTTTATATATATTTCTTATACTCCTTAAGTTAAATTTACTACATTCTTGAACATCTTTCAAAAGTTAGCCAAAGATTTCGTTCCTTAAAAAAAATTTTGCTGTACAGTATTTTATGGTATTAAAGGAACTTATATTGACCTCTTGTCGCAGTGATACTTTTATAAATAAGGTTTTCTCCCGCATTTGAAGCAATGCTTTTATTTACTTAAAAATTGATTTGAAAAGTGCTTATTATTACCACGTTTATATTAACTTGCCTTCGTGTATGTCTGTTCGGGTGGAATTTTGTAATCGATTTTAAACTAACTTCCCGACTAGGTACAGACTTCAAATTTGTCACATAGTTCAGAGTTGGATGACAATGCATGAAAATGAAGAGAAAGAAGACATACAAAGTAAATTTAAATTAAAGAAAAATTAGTATTTTCGGGATTGTCTTTTGTTGTCGATTCGATTATTTCAAATTAGTGTCACGTGTCAGTTGAAAAGTTTTGTGTACGGTGAGTGAAAAGATTGAGATTTTGGAAGGGAGTACAAAAAAAAAAGAAGAAGAAAAACTAATATTTTTAAAAACCACGTTTTTGTAGTGGAGAATAATAATTTTAAAATAAAAATTTGAAAAACGAAAAACGTGGGGCGCATGAAATACATAACAGTACATATACTCATTTTCTTACTCATACACATACATGTGCACAAACATATTCCACATTCATATACAATTACAGATATTCATACACATATTCTCATGAGCACGCGTAGTAATATAACATTACTGTTATGTATTTCATGCGCCCCACGTTTTTCAAATTTTTATTTTTTAATTATTATTCTCCACTACAAAAACGTGGTTTTTAAAAATATTATTTTTTATTTTTTTCAAATCAGTTTTGTTTCCTCTCATTCTTGTCTGGTAAGTCTTGAAAAGTCTCTTGTCTGGTAAGTCTAGGTGTCTATTTTCGAGTGCTTGGCATGTCGACTGTTATTTCCAATCTGTATATTTTTGAAGAGAATGAAGTTATTACACAAGTAATATCTTACCGCCTCAGTTATTTGATTTGGCGAGCTCATCAAGTCAATCGCCAAGTTATTACATTTCTGTATTTATTTGAATGCAACTATAGGCAATAATTACTGGGAAACTAAAAGTTAGCAACATAAATGCAATAAAGATAAATAAAAGTACATGCTGAAATGCGCAAGAAGATCAGTCCGTAATGGCGAAGCACGTCTAGCATAGGATGAAATTCCAACTATTGATTGTTTTGAATTCTCAATCCTTAAAATGAGTACAACTTTTCCCTCCAAGTTAGTAATCTATAAAATGAACTACTGTGTATTTTTGCATAAGTAGCGTTTTTATGCTAAAGAAGTTTTTTTTTTTAATTAAGTAATAATGCTCATTTGCGATTATTGTTTTTTTAAATGCTAATACACATTAGTGATGATTGTTTTTTTTAAATGATAATGTACTACCTTTATGTTTATTGTTTTTTTAAATGCTAATGCACGTACATTTGTGATGATTGTTTTTTAAATGCTTATACACATACATTAGTGATGATAGTTTTTTTTTAAATGATAAAGCACATACATTTGTGATGATTGTTTTTTTAATGATTATGTACATACGCACATACATCGTACTGAAACATTATTAACTCTCTCAATTAACTGAGAAAACAAAATGTATGAGTTCTGAAGAAAAAAATATTTCTGCTAAAATTTTTTTAGAATATTTCCATTCGTCTTTCAAAATTGTAATTCCGAATTGCGTTACCTAATGTATCTAAAATTTGTATTCTTTTCATGGCTATTGATAATATTAAGTTCATTTTTCTAAAAGCTAAAATTTTTCTCATTCTGCTTTTCATGCTTTCTTCTTAAAGCCTTTTAAACAATATGATTTTTTTTTTTTACTTATTTTTTATTTATAGGGTATGGATTTGTTATGAAATCATTAAAAGTTCGAATAGAGTAAATTTAGTTGCGCCAGTGTTTAAGAATAAAAGTATTTAAGCTTTAAAAAAAAGTCCCCTCAAAAAACATGCTTTAACTTAATCTGTAAGTTTATTTATCCTTTATTACGAATTTTGAACAAATTTTAGAAAATATTTTTTTCTGAAAGTTATTAAATTTTATTATTGTATGTATTTGTTTCTTTTGTTACGATTATAGCATTAAATAATCTTGGAAAAATAAAAGAAGGATTTTTCGGTTTCTTTAAATGCAAAGATTATTTGACTTTTCTATTTGTAAATAGTTAAGGGACTCTGTTTAATAAATATCTGGTCATTTATAATGATTTAGGTATGACTTTGAAAAAGATTTTTGTCATCACTATGCAGGGTGTAACGAATTGTGATTTACCCAAATACCAAATAATCGGCCGAATAACAACATATTTTTTAATTTTAAATAAATATTAATAATGATTTTATATGTATATAGTATATGATTTTATATGTATATTTCCTCGGATGCCCCCTGACGGGGGCGGGACCAACGCCTCCTGTAACTGAAAGCCTCCACACGGTTTTTTGAAGGTAGTCCGATCAGACCACTGTAAGGGATATCCACTTTCTGAACGAGTCATTTAATACAAAATCTAGTTAAAATAATAAAGTTGTAGCAAATATATGACTAAAAATTCGTTTTATTTATGAATGATATTAGTTTTCCTTATTCACTTGTCAACCACTACAGATTCAATTCTCAAATATATATGATAAATTTCTCTCAATTACTTTTATAAAAGGTATTGGGTTCAGGCGCAGAACTGGTTCACTTTTTCAATAGTCTGCGCGGACTACTTATAAAAGAGCGTGTGGAGGCTTTTTGATGTAGGAGGTGATGGCTGGACGGAGTTGACCTTTGATGATGGAGTATTTATATTAATAGTTTTATACGTAAATAAGTATAGTCATTATTGAAAAATAATCAAATTAATGTTATTGGTATGAGGTAAAGAAAAACATAACTATAATAGAAATATTTTAGATAAGTAAAAAAATGAATAACCGCTATTTAAAAGAAAAAATAATAATAAATAAAGTAGTAAAATTAAAGGAAAAGGGAGGTAGGAAAAAAATATCCTCTTATTCTTAAAACAAAGTTTTTTTGCTAAAAATATTTTCCAGAGAAAAAAAATTATTCATAAAACGTTAAGAAGTAGTCTGTCAGAAACATGAGTGAAAGCGAGACGGAAAAGATGAAAGGCTGGTAGTTAAACCTTTTCAGTTATAGCTAGTTTTTGGGAGGAGTTTACTTATTCTTTTATTAAACTATTCAACAGTATCTACTTTATCTTGGAAAAGAAGCAGTTTTATATATATGCTAAAATTATAAAAGAAATCTTGATAGTTACAGATATTTTATTTTTTTCGAAAAAAATGCTGGAATGAAATGTCTTACGTACCAGTTTTTTCTCTTTTCCGTCTTGCTATATAAAGGCTTTCAGCCATGGTCAGAAACGCTTTTTAAAATGCAGCGCTAACATAAAAACGATACTATACAAAATTCAAACAGATAAAATAAAAATCGATCTTAATTTTTGAAAGAAAATTTTAAAGCTGAACATCTGAGTTTTTCCATTACCGTATTTTCAAAAAAGAGTGAAGAATTAAGTCTAATAGAAACCCTCTTTATTGCTGCGTCGTTCTAAAAACAAATGTTTTTGAGAAAGAACAAGGCTAGATAGAAACCAAAACAAAAATCGTTCCAAATGTTTAATCAGAAAATTTAAACGTTAAAAATCTCAATTAACTTTTTTACATTGCAGTATTTTTAAAAGAAAAGGACCATAAAAGAATAACGTTTTTTTTTTTTTTTTTTAACCGCTGTGTCATAATAAAAAACACTAATAAAAACAAACAAATTACGTTGAGAATCACACTTTTACCTGTTATCTGTCTTACCGTACAGTAAAAAAGCCACAATGAAAGAATTTAGTCCATACGAAACGCTCCGTTAAAATTCGGCGATATAGTTAAAACAGAAATATTTCTCACTTTAAAAATTGGCAAATTAGACTTGCCTGAATACTGTAAAAAAGTTGGCAGTAATAAACGTAAGTGATTGTAATTTTTATGTGCTAATCTTTAAAGATTAATTTTATATATTGCTTGGGTTATTTTACTTATTAAGTTTTCAGAATTATCGTGTACTTTATTGAAGTTCATTTATGTTTCATTTTAAATTCTAGCTTACTTTTATTATTATTTTTTTGTTTTATGTTTATTTAAGTTCTCATTTTAAGTTTTATTATTTTTTCGCTGTCAAAGATTACTCTAAAAGAATTAGAGAAAATAAAATGACAAATCTTCTTCTACATTTCGCATTTCTCCAACTTATGCAATACACTTAGTTTACTAGTATACACCCATTTTTTTATTTTTTTAAGATTGACTTACATAGTATTTTTGACCATGAATAAAAATTAAAACGTGCCCCCTAGGTGAAACGTTCTTCCTCTGGACACTGGCATGATAAGCAAAGTTTAGTATAAGCAGTATTTAAATCACAATAAGGGCTTGTTCATCACTTTGCGTACCCCCATCTCAAATGAACCTTCTGAAAACTGTTTTAATAGCTTCTGAAAACTATCACTATGATTAATTTACACCTTGTAAATCCTATAACTAACGTGCTACTTTTCTTTCTAAGAGAGTAAATAACTATTTTTGAGTAGAATTTGGAAAGAGAAAAAAAAGATTTATTCTAAGCCGTTTACTTAGGACGTTTCACAGGGGATTTAAGTAATTAATTAATAATCAAGTAATAATAATAATTAAAAAATAATTAAGGGATTTAGATTTAAAAAAAGAAGTTGTTAAAATTGAGGGATTTTGTTTCTGTTATCCATGGGTATATTTTTATTACTATCCTTAGAAAAAGATAGTATAATCCCGAATGAGTATTGAATTGGATGTTGATCGTTCTCGGTTTCAGGTCAAAATTACGGTCTTAGGACGAATGAATGGGTCCGCCCTATAAATGGGTGTGACGTATGGGTGTTTTAGAAGTCGAATTCTTGACTGTAGATAACGCCCCTGGAGAAAAAGAACAATGGCAACACATTTGTATTAATGGTCGACGAAACAACCACAACACTGTCATCACTATTAAATTTTTAAAAAAAATTGAACTAACAATTGCCAAAAAAAAAAAAATTCTGGCAACCTTTTTATTTTCTTCATATTCCAAATTAATTAATAAGAAATTTCCAAAAATAGAGAATTTTTTCAGTATAATTTTGAATTATATGAAACAAACTGTAAAATAATTAAAACCCATGTTATTATTAGTCTGATGGTTTGAGCAGAGAGTTATTTTTTTATAATTAATTTTTAATTAATCCTTAAATTTTCTTTTTAATAATTGCTGATTGAATTTGCAAATAACTTCGGATTATTAATAAGAATCTTCTTTTATTAAAAAAATTGCGATACTGCTTTCTTTGAGGAAAATTAATTTATTTCACTTTTTCGCTAAATCAATTTATGCATGTTTACACAGGAGGATGCGAACCTCTTCAAGTAGCATCAGGATGCGCAGTGTCATGAAATGATCCCAAATAAATTCATTGATATATTGGTGAAAAACGTTACAATTTTTATTGGAAATCTAACACTTTGCATATTTATTATATAACTATTTGAAGCTTTCTACCATTGCATTTGTGATAACACAATAAAACACAATATTTACTTATCTAATAATTGGTATATAAATTATTATAATATACTCGATGTGCAGGCATAAATGTACATAGTAATATTCATTTATATACCTATTTCTTTCAGAGACAATAGTTACTAACAGAAATTTTATATTCCCTTGAAAACAAATTTCGACACAAATAGTTAGTTCCTGTCTTTCTCAATTTTTCGAGAAAAAAACATGCTTTTGAGGAAGTTTTAATTTCTATTTTGGTGATTGCTGACGAAAACTGCTTAATAATTGTACTTGTAGTTCTTAATTCAAATGCGGATTATCCGCATGTTTACTGGTATTAACCTCTAATAAGTGACATAGCAAGGTCTTTGGTTTTCATACACGGTTACGTCGTCCGGTTTTTATACACAATTAGGGATTTTTTATTAGATAGCAAAGAAGTTTTGTACTTATTACACCGAATTTTTCATGAACTTTGTAAACAAGTTGAAATCAATTATAAGACACAAAAAATAACGCACTGAACTCAGCTACAAAAAAATAAAATAAATTGTGGAATAAGCTGAGACACGCGTAGTGTGATTTTATGACCCCTTTTAACTGATAGAATGTCATTTGATGGAAGAAAAATGCCGGAAATTCCTTATTATTTACAAAAAGCAGATAAGAATGGAAAATTCAGCTACTAATAAAGAAATGGAGTGGAATGAAAAATGGCCAGTATATAGAAGGGCAAGAAAATTAAAAAGGTGTGCGGTCTTTTTATTTATCAGAATTTACGAAAGGTATGACATCATAAAATGATTCTCGCATGTCCTCACACGTTAATATTAAAACATTTATAGCAATTTATAGTACAAAATTTCTTTACAATAAGGAATATTAAAAAACTCACTTTAAAATGTTTTTTAAATGTTCATTGTTATCAACGTCTATGCTACATTCCTTAAAAACCATTGCTACTAAAAAGATTTAGCAGATTAAGAACTTATTTTATAATTTACTGGGCAAATTAGAAAAGAAAAAAAATATTACGCAGGTCTAATTAAATAAAAAGGAGTTTTTATTTCAATAACGTCAAGCCGCGAGGAGAATGTATTATTAATAAAAGAATTGAAGAAAATATTTTTGCTATACTAATATATAATATAGGTTAAGTATACCATATTGACGCAACCACTTTTGGTTATTTTTTCTCATTCGCAATTTTATCCTAAAAATGTCACTTACCTGGTCTTCCATTAAGCTCTTTAATTGTGTCGGTATATGTTTTCCAGTTTTGAGCATGATTTCGTAGTGTTTATCAGTACTGATTTATTGATTCTTTACCTAATTTTATTTATCTTGTAAGCTATGAAATCAATGTATAATATAAAACCATTTTATTTCGTATAAAATTAGTGTCAGAATATATGTCATCAGCAATGATTTTTTTCTTATATAAACACCTTTTTTATTGTTTATTTATGTTTTGAAAAAAATCTTTTCTTTAAAAATCAGTAAAAATAATCTATGAATAAACCTTGTAAATGATCTTTGATATGCAGTATGAAAAAAGCAACCCCCTTCTCCAAATATTCAACTGACTTACATTCTTTTTTTTTTTCCCCTTAGAAATATTTTTAAAAAATTTAATTCAAGTTCATTTTTTTCCTTGTATAAGACAGGCCAAATTCAGTTTGGAAAATGATTACTTCAAAAACACGAGGAAAGTGCATAATTGATTCTGGCGTATTTTAGTACTTTCTTTAGTTAAATCATTAGTTTTTATCACGTCCGTAAAGATTTTTTTAATAATATTGGGAAATGCAGCAATGCTAAAAATGAAAAAGAAAAACAAAAAACTCTATGTTTTTTTCTTGTATTCAAAAATCATATTTTTGTAAAGAATTATCTTTGAACAAACGAATTTTACGTGTGTGAGCAAAATTTTTTTCAATCTGCTTCAAACATCCTAGAGATATGGTGAAATATACAAAAAGTAAAATTATCATTAGGGGGTTTAAACTTTGAACAGCTCTCCTGATCTAACTATTATAACCATATTTCCTAAAATCCGTTTTCGTATTTTGAATATATAGAAATTCAAAATTCAATCTGGCTGGTTATGAAAAAATAAAAAATAAATAAACACTGAAATTTAAATTATGAGTAAGAAATGTTAGGGATAATAATAAAAATTATGTAGGAAAATGGAGATTTTTACTAAGTATCTGACAAAGCATGTAAAACACTAAAAAAATTCATTTGAAGAGTTGATATTTTAATTCAAAAAACATTAGTCTATTCAAGTCTATTTTAAAAAGTCTATTACATATTTGCGAAAATGAAAACATTTCACATTAAATGTATTTCATATTTTAAAAATATTTGCATGAAATTTGACAATTTGAATAGCTTAAATTAAATATTATTGTTTTTTTTTTTTTCAAATGTAACTTGAGGTGGGGACCCTTTACAAGCTGGAGACCATGAGCACATGCCCCGAATGCTCTCCCATAAACCAGTCCATGTTAAAAATGCATCAGTCTTCATTAAGTTATAATAATAAATTACGAGAATGAAGAGATGAAAAAGAACATCTGTTTTACTATACGATTTTAAGACAATCCATGATTTGATCATTAAATTAAAAACTATTTTTATAATTATTATTTTTAATTATATTTTATTACTTTAGTGCTTTAATAACTTGCTAAAATACTTAAAATGGAAAAAAAAGTAATAAAAACGAAAAAAATTTTATAATAATTTCCATATTTTTTATCACCAGCTTAATATTTTGAAATTGTTCTAAGTCTGCAACACAATTTAAATAATTGCGTTAAACGCTTTTAATATATTAAAATTTTACAAGTCTTTCTATTATTCTTTAATTTTTAATAAGGAATGATATTTATTTCTAAATAGGGAAATTGTTCTTTCTATTAAATTCAGAGCAAGATTTTTCATGTGTGGAAAACTTTAAATTGCAACTATGAATAATTAAATCAGTTTTCCATAATTCCTCCTTCACTTCCTTAATCGCTTTAGCATAATTAAATCAATTTGTTTTTTGAGTAATCTGAAGTGAAAGTATTAGTGTCTGATGCAAGTATTTTGTAATGATTCTATATTTCTAACAATTATTAACTGCGATATTGAATACATTTAAAAGCAATATTATTCAAATAAGAATTGTTATAGTTTCTAACAAGTCTTTTTTCTTTTTTTTTTTTTTTTTTTTTTAATATATAACTAAGCCAAGATGATTGAGTGCATTAAAAAATGTTTTTGTTTAGAATCCGATAAAAAATAAATCGAATAATAAAAAAAAAGAATTTAAAATTTTATAAAGTGTGGTGATTCGCGTAGGGAAATTGATTACAGACACAAAATGAAACAGTAGAATAATTTCAATTCTTCAGAAACAAAGATGTCTGCAAAGAAGTTATAAGGTGAATGATTTTAACATAAAAATAAAAAATAAACTGTATTGTGTCAAGACATAAAAATCAATGAAATCGGGTTAAGAGGACCCTTGATCAGCGTAATATCTTGTTTTTAGGATATAACCTTTCTTGATTTCATTTTAGGAATAATATCTCGTTCTTTTTTTCTTTTTTTTAAGTAATAAAACAGAAGCAAGTGTGAAAAAAAGAAACATAAGTGTGCATATGATACAAACATTTTTAAAAAAAGTTTTAAGATTTAGTTTCTTTTTTTACTTTACTCATTTAGTTTCTTGACTGATTTGAACGATTCATTCATAAAGCAAACGTCTCAGAAACGTAAGCTTGTAACCTTTTCTTTCTCAGAATCTCGGAGCTATCGAGAAGCGTATATACATCTTCCTTGTACTTCGACAACAAGAGAATATACCAGTTATATTTTAACGATTCCTTCCTATAAAACCTTCCTTCCTTTGGCGATCATCATGGCATATACTGAGGCGAAAAAGAGTGCCTATCTAGTCTATGGCGTGGTTAATAGTATGGGGATTGATCATCCCCACGCCCGTAAGAAAGGGGACTCAGAGAGAATCGGTGAAACGACTCCTACACGATTTTGGTTCATTCTTAAGTAATTAAGGGGGGACCCCACCCTGAAATGATAAAATATTAACGTTTTTCTTAAATTTTTTGTAAGTAGATTTGAATAGATACAATGCAGAGACTCCTTGTGTTTTTTTTTAATGTTATTTAACTACAATTTAAGTCTATTTTAAAAAATGCTCTTTTACAAAATAATAAAAAATAAGTTGGTGGCAGCTCCGTGTGTGGCTGGTCATCAAAAAGTAGCACCTCACTGGCCTTATGGATTTAGAAGTCCTGAAACATGGGAAAACGATTTTGTTTAGATTTTCTGAAACATAAAGACATTATCTAAAAAGTAGCATAGCGGTTTTTTGATATTCACAAAATTACCAAAATGGCGGCAACTTTGAAAAAAAAAATAAAGTTTTTCATTAAAAAATATTCATTAAAATACTAATATAAAATCGAAATATAAAAATATCAAAAAAATCCTATGTTACTTTCTAAAGAATATATTTTTACGTTATCTAAAATAAAGAACAGCTTATTTCGTTGTATAGATCATGAGAAAAATGTTAGGCCAGGTCAAAAAAAAGCGTTTTGAGAAAAACGCGTTTAAAGTTTTGACTTATGACAGGGGAAAACGTTTAATTTCATATATATATAATGGTCGATAAATGAAATGCCTGCAATAAGTTTCTATATACAGTCAACAGAATGGATGAGACACAAAAAGAATGTCGCCCCTCCTAATGCGGCCGAACGGTCCTGCCTGCTTGGCGACGACTCTCTATTTTCCGGTATAACTTTCAAACGCAGTTAGGTACCGAGAAATCGTTTTAGACAGACATTGTACACAGCGGATAATATGCAACTGCATACGTGCATATGCAATTGCATATTTTAGCACTTTTTGCCATTTGCGCATATAAATGCATAAAAAGGTATATTTGCTCTTATAAATGCATATTTTCAGCATTTTATGGCTTTTCCCTCCTAAAACCATATCACTATTTTTTTTTATGTTAGCATAAGGAAGGCTTTAAATTTTGTTTTGTCGTTCTTTATCACCTGAAAGGGTCAGCTGAATTGATGTTGCTGGGGGTGATTGCAATCACGTGAAAAAGATGTAGAAATGAGGTGTGTGTCGGGAAGGGTGGTACAAAGGGCCCACCCAAACAGACATTCGTCATATAGACCTCAGAAAGGGATGGTCAGATATTCTATGAAGGGATGTCTTTTCCTGGAATAAATAATTGTCACTCTGTGTGGGAAAAATAAGGCTTCTGTCGTAGGTAGAAAGTGACCTCCCTTTCCTGTGATTGATTAGTTAAAAGGTGGAGTGAATACATTTTCGGAGAGAGCTGCTATTCTAACATATTTCGATAGTCCATCCGATAGATAGATAGTTTCGACATCCATCAGTTGAATACGTAGTTAGTGAATCTTCAAACGTGATTTTTGAATGCTGAATTTTATAATATGCCAAAAATTAAGTCGACCAAATCAAATTTAATGAAGACATGGATTTCGGACTATGGGAAGGACTTTACGACCGATGGGGAAATAGTATTTTGTGTGATTTGTCAAAAACACATTTCCTGTGAAAAAAAAGTACCAAATCGATCAACTATAAAGACTAATGCTCACTCCGCGAAGAAAAAGCAGAATAGATAAGGATTTGTTCAAAGTTTATTAACTATTCCTGCTCAAGCAGCTAAGAAGGAAAGTGATTTTTCTAGTGATTTATGCAAAGCCTTAGTAAGCAGCAATATTCCTTTAAAAAAGTTAAATAATCCAAACTTAAGACAGTTTTTAAAAAAATATTGTACCAATCAGGTCATTCCCGATGAATCGACTTTAAGAAAGAACTACCTTCAACCGATATTCGACGAGATATTGGAGATGGCCCTATATGGATTGAAGTCGATGAGACGACAGATAAGTGCGGTCGCTATATTGCTCATTTTATTTGTGGAAAAATGGATAATATTCCTACTCGATCACATCTTCTAGCAAGCAAAGCCCTTGAAAAAGTCAATCATTCAACCATAGCAAGGTTTGTCAATGATTCTATCAAATTATTATGGCCTGATAAAGATGGTTCTGAAGATGTTTTGATTTTTGTCAGTGATGCCGCTCCGTATATGGTCAAATCTACAGCAGCACTGGAAATTTTTTATCCCAGAATGCTTCATATTACATGTTTGGCTCATGCTGTTCACAGACTGGCTGAGACTGTTCGAGAAGTATTCTCCTTTGTGAATGATTTAATTTCTAGTATCAAGAAAGTTTTTCTCAGGGCACCTGTGCGCATAAAATTGGGTAAGGAAATGTATCCTGATTTGCCCTGGGGTACATGGATTGAAGCTGCACGTTTTTACGCTAATAATTTTGATGCAATAAAGTCAGTTGTAGATGCAATTGACAGTTCCTGTGCTTCTTCAGTTTATGTCACAAAATAATTACTACAGGATATCCCTTTGCAGAAGGACTTGATCATATTTGACACTCACTTTTCTTTCTCAAGTGGAGCAATAACAAAGCTCGAAACACGAGGTCTTACCCTGGCTGAGGTCATATCCGAAAACAGTGCATCAATGCTCTTCCAGACTCAGATGGGAAGAAAGTAAAAGAAAAATGGTGTTTCGTTCAAAACAAAAATTCGGGTTTTGCAGCAGTGAAGAAGATAAATGATTTTCTTAATGGAAACGGAACTGAACTTCCAGAGAAAGTAAAACCAATGAGTACGAAATTGTACCAGTTTTGTCCAATCACATCGGTTGACGTAGAGAGGTCATTTTCTGCTTTCAAAATGATCTTTGATGACCGACGACATCAATTCACCCTTGAAAATTTGGAAAAACACTTAGTTGTGTATTGCAACAAAAATTATTCAGTTTAATAAAATCTTTCCGGAAAATGCGATGATTTTTCTTCTGTCATTTATCATATTTCAGTTTTAGGCTTTTTCTTCAGAAATGTGTAGATTCAAGTAAGAAATATTTTGATTTTCTTCCTTTTAACAAAAAAAATGTTTTAGCTGTGTTTGTTGGAAAAAGTAAGTAGTAGTATTTAAATAAGTTGAACTTTTAATTTCTCTTTTAAATGCTTATTTCTAGTTTTAAGAGCATATATTCAAGTTTTTTAGTGCATATTTGCATGCATATTTTGTCCGTTTTTTAGTGCATATAATCCGCTGTTTAGACATTAGGAAGGGTACAAAGATTCGGAAAATGCAATAAAATTTTTTTCGAATTTTTGAAATATTCAGGGTGGGGTCCCCCCTTAAATCTGTTCAAATTCCTCCTAAAAAAAACTTAGTCCAAAAATACTTAGCCTAATATTTGGCCGAACATTCGACTGAATTTTCAGACAAATATTCTGGTTACCGAATATTCGGCAAAAGGAACGAATATTAATTACATCCCTAATATACATATCTGTCTACTCAACCTTTAGGTCTCACATGTTTTTCCATAAAGCGTGCAATTTTAATATGCTGACTAAGAAAACATTTCTAGCAATTTATGCACATAATTCAAAAATAGTCATAATAGAATCAAGCGCTAAGGCACTGCACTGTTGATTGCAATTTTAAGTATTCTCTGAGATAAACCCCTATTTCCTTTTTTTTAAAAAAATTACAGTTTTCTTAACGAAATTTTAAAATAGTTTATTTTTTCTTCTGAAATGCGTTGTCGCAACAAGCATTATTTATTAACATAGATTTTTTTCCAGAAGTCACAATTTCAACGCTTTCCTCCGATTTCTCGGAAGGTATTTCATTCATTTTTCGGATGAATTTCGTGACAGAGCTTTGTACTAACCATTTTCGAACGGAACATATTTCTACTGCAACGGTTCTCAACCTTTTTAGTTATTCGGACCACCAATGTATATATATTCAACATTCAATTTTTTCGTGACAGAGCTTTGTACTAACCATTTTCGAACGGAACATATTTCTACTACAACGGTTCTCAGCCTTTTTAGTTATTCGGACCACCAATGTATATATATTCAACATTCAATTTTTTCGTGACAGAGCTTTGTACTAACCATTTTCGAACGGAACATATTTCTACTGCAACGGTTCTCAGCCTTTTTAGTTATTCGGACCACCATTGTATACATATTCAACATTCAATTTTTTCGTGACAGAGCTTTGTACTAACCATTTTCGAACGGAACATATTTCTACTGCAACGGTTCTCAGCCTTTTTAGTTATTCGGACCACCATTGTATACATATTCAACATTCAATTTTTTCGTGACAGAGCTTTGTACTAACCATTTTCGAACGGAACATATTTCTACTGCAACGGTTCTCAGCCTTTTTAGTTATTCGGACCACCATTGTATATATATTCAACATTCAATTTTTTCGTGACAGAGCTTTGTACTAACCATTTTCGAACGGAACATATTTCTACTGCAACGGTACTCAACCTTTTTAGTTATTCGGACCACCAATGTATATTCAACATTCAATTTATTCCTATATATATTGCCACCAGTGCGAAGAATAATATTTGGTCTTATAATATTGAACAATGCCGTTGACTTAAGTAGATAGACTTTGGAGATATATAAAATTCAGAACCTTTTGTAAATTTTATTCATAGTAGCGTTTTCTTTCATAAGAAATACTTTTTTTTTCTTTATTTTCTATCCTGTATATTTATGTCCATCCAATAAATTAATTCCAATTTGCTTCACAATTATGTATTAACTTAATGTGATAGCAAAGAGTTAGTATAGAACTTTAGCTTGGTAAAGAATGGAATATGTATGTGGAATATGTTTTCTTCAATAGGAAAAAACCTTATTGAAGTTATTTGTTTTTATCATTTTGATTAATCTTTTTTTTATATATATAATTATTTTTTATGGTTTCTATTTTTTATTTGAAATATTAATTAAGGAGAAATATTTTTAATAATTTTAATATTATTTGTTATTCTACATACTTCTAATTATGAGTTATAAGATCTTAATATTTTAGATCACAATTGTTATTTATCTTCCCCCCCCCCCTTTACTTATATAGATTGTAAATAACATTTTTTGCTTTAAAATGACCATTAAGTTTAAAAATAATGATTATTGCTAACACTAAAAAAGACTAAAGTTTATTCAACACAGTTATTTGTTTATTTTTATGTGTATTTTAAAACTTGTGTCTTGTAAAGTTCTAATTAAAAAAAAAAAAAAAAGACATTAATTAATTCAGAGAAAATTATATGTTATAAAACAAAATTTTTTACAGTTTGTAGTTTTTCTTTCTTGATTTTGACAAAATAACACTTACAAATGGGTATGTACTTTTCAGTCTTGACAATTAGTCGATCCATATCACTAAACCATATCAAAGTTATCCTAAAACTCGATCACTGCAAAGTTAAAGCAAAAATCTATGGGCCACTTTTCTTACTCATGCATGGGAAAGTGTTCGTGATTTGATAATTTTTGCTGACAAAAGGAGAAGACAAAATGGCCAAAAATATGCTTCTGTAAATTTTGAAATGCTTTTTGTCCGGCTATACCATCAAATCATTTAAATGTTGTGATGAAAGTCATTTTAAATCAAATGGGGAAACGTGACATGTAATGGTAAGCTTTGATGTCGCTTAGAATGTTTGAGGAAAAATTCAGGTTAAAAAGAAGACTATTCTTTTCTTCTTCTTTTTAATCTTATTTGGAAAAAAGGGTAGAATAATTTTTTTTCTCCAGAAATAAGCTTTATTAAACAGAACTAAGCGCGAAGAAGAAAAACATCGAAAACAGCAGCCAACATAAAAATGCAGATGAATTTTTTTGGCGAAGCTGATAGAACAGCATGGGTACTGACATTATGCTGCATATACAGAAGCTATAATGACGCCCACGTTTCTGTAAATCAATCTAAACATTGCCCAATACCAATAATCAAGCCTCTCTTATATACCAAAAACATACAATTTTCTGCGGCGAAGATGAGAAAGAAGGAATATTGCTTATGCAATGAAAGGAGTAATTTTCATGTGGGTGGTTTTCAAATTTGAGGAATATTCGTGTTTAACAGAGGTCTTTTTTTGTATTTTTTTTATTTAATAATACATTAGCTTTGATGTCCCCAACCTTTTAGTAACTTAGAGCATTGCTGCGAAACGTGAGAGCATGGGAGAATCATGTTTCATTCAAGAATGCGTATTCTATATTATACCGGTCGTAATTGGTTAGTGTGAGCATTTATTAATTTTCAAGACGAATATTTTAGTTGGAGTTGATTTTTCGTTGAATTGGAAAATAAAAATTATAGGAAGTGATTAGGACACGTAAAATGATCGCCTTGAAACACATAAATAATGAACGGCTAGAACACATTTTAATAAGTCCAATCTGTACTAAAACTGTAAAATACCATCAAATTTTTATGTCAGTTCTCGTTTCCAAGAAGAATCATTTTCAAAATTAATCATTAAAGTGCTTCACCACTTTTCAGTAAATAGGTAAAACAATTTTGAAATACCAATTTTCAGCGAAAGAATATTTTTAAAAACTTTGGGTCTTCATAAGGTAATTGTTTTTTATGTTATTAGGTGCATCAACCAACTTAATAAAGTTAATGTGTGTAGCCTTATTTAATTTTTCCCATTAAAAAGTAAAATGGCTAACTATTTAGGCACAAAAAGCTTGCGCGTGGTTGTAAAAAATTAGATAATTATTAAAAATCAACTAACTGACCCGAATTTTTAAAAAATATAGCTTAAGGCTCAGGGGATAGAGCGTTCGCCTTCCAATGAGGCGAACCGGGTTCGAATCCCAGTCGATACGAATTCCGCATCCGGCTTGCACTGACCACAGTGCTGACGTGAAATATCCTCAGTGGTAGACGGATCATGGGTTAGAGTCCCCTTGCCGTCAGGCTAGCCGTGGGAGGTTCTCGTGGTCTTCCTCTCCATGTAACGCAAATGCGAGTTAGCTCCATCAAAAAGTCCTCCACGAAGGCAAATTTCTCCCAATACTCGATCCAGAAGTTCCCTTGTCTTCTGGATTGGGTTCAAAATTACAAGGCTACGGAGTTGAACATTAGTAGCCGTAAACCCATTAAGTTGGGTCGGCTGTTCAACGACGGTTATAAAATAAAATATATATATAAAAAAAAATATGATATAGATTTTTGAATGAATAGAATATATAGATTTTTTCTGATTATGATATAGAATGTATAGATTTTCTAGTATCCCTAGCTTAAAACTAGAAAACGCATCAAATTGAAAAGAAAAATGAACTACTTTATAGATACGTTAATTCTTTTTATTCTAAATGATGAAGGATTTTAAAAGAGCTTTAAAACTAAAAAATTTGTCACGGCACTAAAGAAGAAAAAAAATGAAGACTCAAATTTATATTTCGTCATCTTTAAAGAGTGATAATGAAACTTAAAAAAACTATCCACACACTTAATTCTGATGATATGACGATTTTGAAAATACTGATGACATATATAACGATTTTCATAGTTCGATTTGATTAATTTGCTATGAGTCGCTACTTGAGTTTGTATAAAGAAATATGAAAAATTCTTATATTTTTTATATGTATTATTCTTCAAATTCAGCTATAAAATGATAATTGTTTTTGTATATTTAGTATATGCATGCACCACTTTTTAAAGGAGAAATTTTCTTTCCAAAATTATGGCAGGGATTTTACTCAATGTTAGAACTATCACCTTGTAAAAAAATATTTATTAGCAATAAAGTTTTGTTTAAAATTACGAATAAGTGGAAATTATGGACATGAAAACTTCTTAGGGTACTGTTTGAATGAATGCAAAGTTAATATCTACTTGATGTATTTCAGAGTAAAGTTAAACTGCTAAAAATAAGTTAAAGTCATAAATAATTAAATTCTCCTTTTTACAAGGCTAGTAATTAAAATAGGAAATATATACGACGGCGAGACTATTGTCTGTTTTAAAGCTGCTGAACTAAATCTAAAATTTGTAATTTCACTTTTTTATTAAAAGAAGTGAAAAGTCATGTTGGCTCAGACGATAGAGTGTTCGCCTTGTGAAAGGAATGCTTGGGGGGGGGGGGGGGGGGGAAATCGGAAAATAATGAAAAAAGTGTTTTTTTATTAGGTGAGAAGAAAATGTTTTGACAAAAGTAATTACCTGATTTCTTCCCATCACATCTCAGAATATCATTATACTTTTTTTTTGTTATGGCTAATTGGCCCTTCTAAAATAATCAACATAGATGTCGCATGTATTTTTATTTATTTTTGTCTTTTGTGACAGGACAAAAATTAAAATACCGAGTTAACATAATACTCTAAATTTCAAGAAGAAGAAAATGTTTTCCAACTGCTTACTTGAAAGTAATTACTTGATTTCTTTCCATCACATCTCAGAATATCATTATACTTTTTTTTGTTATGGCTAATTGGCCCTTCTAAGATAATCAACATAGATGTCGCATGTATTTTTATTTATTTTTGTCTTTTGTGACAGGACAAAAATTAAACTACAAAGTTAAAATAATGCTCTAAATTTCAAGAAGAAGAAAATGCTTTCCCACTGTTAAATATCTGCAAAAACATGCTTTTTACTTTTCTTTTTTTCGTCTAATAAATTTCTAAAGTTGTGTTTAACTTCGCTGAATTTAAATCAAAGATAAATTATGGAAATTTTCTACATTTGCTTAAAATACTGCATGGCACTTTTTTTTAAAAATTTATTTCGATTTCGTGAGGGAGATGGCCGCTTCAAATCGAATAGCAATATCGAACTTTCGCTCTTCAAGGATTCTATGACCCGACCTCATCAGATTACTTCAGCTTAGAGCTCCCTTTTTACATCTAGAAACGATATCTTCAATGCCCTTTGACCCCCTCCCCGTCTTACCTCGTCGATTGCGAACTCTTTATTATTGGAAATTCTTTTTCCGCCCTCAAAGCTTCATTTCTCATCGATCAAAAGATTCTGTCCAAGATTTTTTTTCTATCTGTACAGTAACCCCAAAAAAGATTCCTTTTCACTGAGAATCAATCACCTGTTTCAAAAATCCTTTTCCCACGTTCTTTTGTCTTTATAGATATTAGTCAGAAGATCGTCTTGGTAGGCTAATTTTTACTCCCCACTTTCTATGGGGAAAATAAATTACCAATTGATAAATTGTCTCACTCCGTGGCAATTCCATAAGATGGGATAAAAATCTCTTTACCCTATCGAGTGGACCAATAGATTCATTTTGATATTCATTCGATGCTTTTAAATAGGTTTGATTCTACCTAAGTCAAGTGAATTGATTTAGCAATGCTAATTGAGCAGATTTAGTAACGATCATTTGCTACTTTAAAGTGGCATGAAAATATTTATCTCAAATCATATCAGTTTGTAATATTTAGGTAAACAACTGCATTCAATGTAAAAAATTTAAAGTTCTCATCTTGAATGATCATAAGTTGATGAAAATTAATGTTCTTATGAGTATAATTGGCGATTGCCAGACTTTTTTACGACTTTTATTTTACCGGTGTTTTTCTTTTTAAACCCCACCATTCCCATGAAAAGTGGTTCAGATTCAAAAACGTTAGTAACGTTACCAAAACATATTACAATCTAATTCCATAAAAATGTTTAAAGACAATAATGATTGTGTATTAATTAAGACGGTAAAAAGTAGTGCCAACACTTTACAATGGGGTACATAGTTTTTTTTAATTGTAATGTTATTGTTATGAGAATTTATTAAAGTTTAAAATGTAGGCGTTACTGTTTCAATCTATAAAAATGCAGGCGTAACTGTGAGCGAATTTGTTTGATAACAAAAGAAATATTGAACGTTTCACATATCTTTCATAATTTTTTCCAGTTCGTATGATTCCTCTTTTTTTTTATCCGGTATCTCACGAAAAAAGAAAGGTGACAAATATTGTAGTATAGAGCAGGGGCAGGCCCTGCACGTTTGGGTGACAATAATGGGAAAGAAAAACAAAGAAAAAATGTCCTTTAAAAAACTACTTTTTTTTTTACATCAAAACTTTTTTTTTACTAACTTTTTTTTTATTTTTTACATCGAAATTTTTTTAAATTGTATTAATTTTCAACAGTTATAGTAAGCAAAATTTTTTCTTAAAAATTTTTATTAATAAAAATTTGCTTAACTATTAATCCTATTTCATACAATTTTGCAGAATGGTGCACTAATTTAATTATTAAACATGTATTTGCCTTAAATAAGTTTTCTTACCCAGTCTATATTCCCAATAAGTAATATTATTAGGTATTATAGATCGTAAAAAGACATTTTTATATATAGTCCAATGTAAAGGTTGCAAACTTATGGCACTTGGGACGCGTGCCTCTAATTGGAATACAACAGGTCTTTCGGTGGCATGCAAGCAAGAATAAGCTAAATTACTTTTATTCATTTATCTTTACTAATAGCGACAATTTTAAAAAAATAAAAAATTCTGCAAAAGCTAGTATGGAATCATTTATGAATGTTCCGTCTGTTATAAGTAAAATTGGTTGTATAGTAAAATAAGTTGGGAAATTCATACCTTCATAAATCCCCGGTTGCCAATTTTTTCAGATTACGGAAACCTAAACAATCGACATTCTTTTTGCGGAACATCGATTTAATAAAATTAGTTCATAAACAAATGTAAAAATATTAACGAAAGAAACACTACTAATAAAAAAATTTTCATCGCTTTCTCAGTAATAGTCTTAAAATTAGGTTTTAATTCAGACAATAGAATTGACAACTCTAGTTCTGAATTTGTTTTTGTGCAGGCATAACCTAAAAATGAGTAAGATAACCTGAATAATGGTTTTCGTTGAAATGAAAACGAAAAAGAATTGCGATAAACATTGAAAATGGTTATCTGAGAAAAACAGTCCTTAATCATTGAGTTCGGTTATTTTCTTTGAATAGAAAAGTTTGATGGTATATCTTGTGCAGTTATTATATTTTTAAAACAATACTATATTTTTCACAGACATTTTGCTTGAATAATTTCATAAAATAACCGAAATTTTCTGTAATGATTGGTTATAAATATGATTGCAGGTTTTAAAATCATTAAACTGTTTCAAGGGTCTTAATTCTCAAAACACCTACGAGCTTTAGGTTCTAGGGTTCCACGGAACACTTTTCGGGAACAGCTGCTTTAAATTACTGTCAGTTCTTCAAGTTTTCACTGGAAATAAGACCTCAATGGTATAAATTTCATATGTACAATAACGTAGGGAAAAATTTCTTAACAGATTTCTCGAATTCTTAGATAAATTTAAAATTTTAAAACAGAAAAATGACAAGAATTTCCTGAACACATGGGTCCAATGTAAAATGATGTAACTAAGGAATTGCAAATAAAAGGACAAATTGAAAAAAAAAATCCCGGACGAAAAACAACTGGATAAAAAAAAAGATCCAGAAACAAAGCACCGAAAGAATATTATTTTGAAAATTTAAAAGAAAAAAAAAAAAAAAAAACGTACTGTTAGTGACTGTTTAATGACATATGAATTTAATGATCCTTACGATTGGTAAACGTGTATTTTTAGATTTCTCATATGAAGTTAGTAAAACGGTAAGTGTGATTAAGTAATAACAACAAAGCAAAATCGGTTTAAATAATGCTTGCTTATAACAGGAGCAAGTATAATCAAACTGGAACTGATTTTTATGTAGATATACTGCCTCAATTAATTAATCTTGACATTTTTTACTTTAATTAATGTTAAAGCTGTGAAAAGTTTTTGGCGGTTCGTTTTGTTAGACTTAATGACTGATTTGAATCATAATTTGATTAGGACTTGAATCATATATTCAGTAGGACTGGAATCATATATTGAATAGGACTTAAAAAAATCATACATTTTTATTGTGTGCTTTTGGTTATCATATTAAGTAGTATATACATATAGATTATTGAAAAATAAGAAACTTAAACTTGAGATGTTGGTGCCCAATTGCTCCGGTTTCTGGAGAGAGTTTCCTTCTCTTTTTAAAATTTTTTCCTCCCCTACTTCAGGGGACACTTCCTGTCTTCCTCACCCATCTGATCCTCAGGCCAGGGTATAAGAGCAGGTATAAGCCAGGGTATATGGCAATTGCGTGGGAGTGAGAGTTTCAACGTTTCAACAAAGGTCTAATACAGTGTTTCCCAAACTTATGACATTTGCGTACCCTTTCTATATTTTTCGTAACGCTGTGTACCACTAATAAAAAAAATTCATGTATTTTTTAATATATAATTATTTAGAATGGATAATACAATTGAAAATCACAACTGGCTGTTGACACCACTTATTATTAACTATTAACTCTGAAAAAAATAGCCAATAGAAAAATGCGTAATCATAAATTTTCATGGCTAGCTTTGTTCTTAAATAAAAATGTTTGAAATTTTCGTTGTTGCAAGATATTTCGCATACGAACGCGTACCCCCGCTAAACTGTTCCCGTACCCCTGGGGGTACGCGTACCACACTTTGGGAAACACTGGAAGTATTAATTTATAGTAAGTAAATGAACTTAATTCTTACTTAGTAAAAAAAAAAAAAAAAAAAAACTCTTTTCTATAACAAGTTGGTTTTCAATATTTTTTGTAGAATTTGTTTTTATTATTATTTAAGTGAAATTCAATTTTTATTTTATAGATTATACTTTGCAAATTAATAATAAATGTCAGCTGAGAAGCAAATATAGCATTTCGGTAATATCTGTTTTATAAACACAATAAACGGGTAATTATTTTATATTATTTTTATTAAAATGTGTTGAAACTTGAGTTTCTTATAAATTTTTCATTGTATAAGCATTTATTGGAATTATTTAAAAAAAAGTGCGGAAAAAGATTATAATGAAATTCTAAACTTAAACTTTCCGGGTGCTCTTTTTTCTGGGTGCTTTTTTCCGAGCTTTTATCCAGAGTTTTTTTCCGGTGCTCTTCCTTTCGCCTACCTTTGAGATCCAGACCATATGACCAAAACGTTTTGTAAATGAATGGCGTAAAACCTGAATTGAAATAATAAACGAATTCTTAATTGTTATTTTACTTAGAAGAAAGTATAAGTTGAAGTGATATTAGTAGATAATCGAACTAAAATTAAAAAGAAGAAGGCCAACAATAAGCAAAAACTCTGAAGATTTATATAAGCATAACATATTTTTGTAATCTATCGTCATTAGATTTGAGGAGATATCACAACCTTTTCCACCTCTTGATTCGCCATTGTGAAGCATGTGAAAAAATATTTTTAATAGTTACCACTTTTATTTAAAAATATTATTTGTAAATATTTTTAAATCTATATTTATGAAGAGGGGAACGTAACTACCTAGCGTAATCAGTGCGGTTCAATTTTCTGATATTTACACATTGTAGGTAGGCGGGGAAAGAAGTGCAACTCGTTGTCGAATTTTGACGCAGATGAGACAAGGGTGTCCCCTTCATATTGTTTTTTTTTTTTTTCTGACGCTCTAATTACAAGTAAAAATATATTAAGGTATTTTATTTTGGACTGCATTAATATAAAATAACGAAGAAAAATAGTAGTAAAAATCCTGCGTCAAAGGTCTTAAGCAAATCTAAAATTTTTGTAAATTTCAATAAAGAACACAATAATATTGTATTGTGATATCATAATTATACACTAATACTAATCCTTTTTCATCTAGTTTTTTTAAATGAAATGTGTTATCTCTTTTAATATCCTTAATTTATTTTAAAAAATTAATCATTTGAGAGATTATTGTTAATTTTTTTAATCAAGACGTAATTTATATTTATAATATTATAGATTATATAAAGACATTTCATTAACAGTTCCTCTCAATCAACTTCAAATAAGACCTTGTATATTAATTAACTTTTTAAAAATATCTAATTATGCTCGAATAATTAATAAATACGTTACATTCGGGATCAACGACCCGAATGGTATCGGACATAAAATAATAGTTATTAAGGGTGCTTTTTTAAGTGCTTTTTTTCCTATGCTCTTATTCCAATGCTTTTTTTAAACTTTTTCCATAGACATTTTTTTCTGTAATTCTCATTGTAAATTTAAGAATTTAGATTTTTACTGAGAAAAGACAAAATTCAAGTACAAAAAATTTAAAGGCTTTTAATGCAGCTGTAGTTATTTGAGAAAGCCGAGACACTATAATGGACTTATGAGTGGTTTAAATATCATAATTTTGAAAAAAAATTTTGATTTATGAAAAATACTAAAAATAAATATATAATTTGAAGTCATCGACTGCAGCCCCGCAAATTTTAAATTGATTCGCTAATTCCTTGATTCGCTGATACTACTATGATTCACTTGTTTTCCTCCCTAATATTCATTACATAGGGTGAATAATAGAGGGTAAATTATTATTTGATTCCAAATTATAATCCTCCAAATTATAAATTGATTTGCTAATACCAGGGGTGAAAGCGAGACGGAAAATAGGAAAGGCTGGTAGTGAAACCTTTTCAATTATAGCTAGTTTTGGGGAGGAGTTTACTTATTCTTTTTTTTAAGTTATTCAACAATATCTACTTTATCTTCAATTCTTTCTTTCTTTATTTATACAAATTGGGCACCTGGGCCCAGGGGTGAAAGCGAGACGGAAAATAGGAAAGTCTGGTAGTGAAAATTTTTCAGTTATAGTTAGTTTTGGGGAGAAGTTTACTTATTCTTTTTTTAAATTATTCAGCAATATCTACTTTATCTTCGAAAAGAAGCAGTTTTATATATATGCTAAAATTTTAAAAGAAATCTTGATAGTTACAGATATTTTATTTTTTTCGTAATAAATGCTGGAATGAAATGTCTTACGTACCAGGTTTTTCTCTTTTCCGTCTTGCTATATAAGGGCTTTCACCCATGCCTGGGCCGCGCAGAAGAACTTTATCTTCAAGAAGAAGAAGTTTTATATATATGCTAAAATTTTAAAAGAAATCTTGATAGTTACAGATATTTTATTTTTTACGAAAAAAATGCTGGAATGAAAAGACTTACGTACCAGGTTTTTCTCTTTTCCGTCTTGCTATATAAGGGCTTTCACCCATGGCTAATACTACTCTGATTTATTGATTCGCTTCCTTTCTCCTCAAATTTATTGATTTACTTTAATTATCCTCTCGTTTACTCACTTCATAGGGTCGAGGTTTTCGTTAATGACGTAAGGGTGTAAAGTCTATGCCCCTTTTCGTCAGATTGACATGGTTTTATTAACATACATAATAAAAGCACTATGCTAGTTAATTTCTCCAGCAAAATAAAAAATCTTCATGAAAATATGTGTTCTCAACTTTTCATAATCTAAATTTTAAAAATTTTAGATCAGGGACGTGCAGAGCTGTGTAGTTATTTCTTAGGAGTATAATAGTGTAATTCCTAAAGGACTTGAAAGAAATCTACTAAAAGAAAAAAAAATATACGAACGATGTATGTTCGTAACAATTTAAATGTATATTTTAAATATTTTTCATACAAATGTACCGAAATTATTATTATTAGTATTTAAACTTATTATTTCCTTAAAAATTATTTAATTTTTTTTAAATGAAAAAATATTTAAATTTCACTGACTTGAATTATTTTTAAATTTGTTTGAAAATTGTATATATATATATATATATATGTATATAACGTCGTTGCCGAGTGGAAGGATTAAAACAGGTCTTAGGCAGGCAAAGAGGGTACAAAATTTATTTTAAATTATTAGACAGGAGCAGTCATGAGAGTGTGTGTGTGAAAGTGTGCACGAAAAGTTGCGCTCCTTGGTTATATGTTAGGGAAAATCTTGCAAAGTAAAATCCGTACATGTCTCTATTTAGGGAAGAGAGGGAAATCTTAGAAATTACTATCGGTTTATCCAATAGGTCTGGCGATTCTCACGGAGAGTAAAAGGGAAAAATTTCCTGCTTTTAATCAAATGCATGCCTGAGCCAAAAATAGATTTAAGAACAGGATGTGGATTTTAAAACTGCGAGAAAGTATTTCGATTAGAAATAATTAGGATAACAATATATATATATATATATATATATATATATATATATATATATATATATATATATATATATATATATATATATATATATAATTCCTTAAAAAATGTTTGCATTTAGTGTCAAATTTCAAGTTTTAATTTACTTAGTTGTTGTTTGGATGCCTTCCCCCTCCCTTTGACTGAATGCCTGACGCCATTGTCCATTAGCCCCTCTTTCTACACTTCATTGTATTTTATTAGTTATCAGAATTTAAATTAATATTCTTCTCATAGTGACCAATGGGTGGGGAAGAATGGTGTTTATATGCCCCTCCCCTTTCTTCGCTATTTGGAAATCTTTTACTAATCAATCTTTTACTAATCTTTAGGGGTACACTCTCAATATTTCAGACAAATAGAGAAAATTTTTATGAATTATTATCGATTTAAAATCATGAAAGGTAAAATCTAGAAAGAGATAATTTTTTTTAAATTATTTTTTGTTACATGTAACATTTAGAGAACTAGTATGATTATGCATTTAAATTCCGTCCCACTCAAAAATTGGACATTTGCGACGAAAATGGCGCAGCACATTAACAATTCTCAAAACGAAAATGAAACTAAAAAAGAAGTATCTATTATTATCTTTTTTTTAAATAAAAATAATAGCTGTATGAAGATTTTGGGCGCTTACATGTATTTCTGTTTTGAAGTGCACGATATATTTTTTTCCAATCAAGTAATTCAAACATTTTGTATTTTTTAAACTACCACTATTTAGTAAAAACTTTTTTGCAAAGTGTATATACTGAATTTGTGCTTGTATTAAATAATTATTAATTAAATGATCTACCTGAGGGGATTATTAATAACTCCTTAAAATGGATATATATGTCCACCAAACACTGACACGTCTTAACAAAATTAATAGTGTCTCTCACAGATCATTTAATCAATAGTTTTGCCTTTGAACAAAAATATTTTTTCAACTTCTTTTTTTTTTTCCTTACAACTTTTTCAATTATCAATTTTTTCAACTCCCGTTTATTTTGCTAGCCCCCCCCCCTTCCCGTAAGGAACTGCTATTTGGCCTACGTGAATTCAATGATTCGCGGTTTCTCGCTGGCACCTGCTGCCTTCGGCAGCTTTACTCTAATTTCCAGAAATAAATATTTTAAGTGGAAACCGGTGGGTGAGAAATAGTAATTTGACTAACTGTAGGACCGGTGGATGGAAAAAAGAGTAAAAGAAAAGCAAAAAAAAGCACTAAAAAAAAAAGCCTGCACTTCTTTAATAATTATATCAACTTAACAGCAGATACAGTTCTAGCCGTTCAGGCAGAATTTAGTGCAATATTTCAATATTTATTCGAATGAAATCGGATATTTATTAAAAATTAATAAATTTATAACATTAGATTTAAAGTTTACGGAATGAACTTTCTCCTCTTCATACTATTTAGCAAACTGATAAGGATATAATAATAGTTCTAAATTTAAATGATCACACTTATTGTATTGTGTTTTACACTGATATACAAATAATATACCTATTTAACTAATTTTTTTTATAAAGTTGTATAAAACTGTATATAATGATACACAAATAATACCGTTTTCTCTTAATTATATTTTTAAATGTAGTATGAAACAGAAATACTAAACCATTTTCTTTAATATTTTTAATTTATCAAAAGATTAACCTTGGAGAGACAACTAATTGATTAATTATTTATAACAATATTTCAATATTTATTCGAATGAAATCGGATATTTATTAAAAATTAATGGAGTCATTATATAATTATATTTACAATTAAAAATATGCAAAGTTTTAAAAGTCTCTTTCATTCGACTTCAAATTAAAGTATTTTTTATTTTAATTTAAAAAAAAAGCTAATTACATTCGAATAATTATCTAAAAACAATAAATTAATGTTCAATGGCCTGAATCGCAAGCTAAATTTTCATATCAATAAATGAGGTGTTTTTTTTAAATGTTTTTTTCCCAGTGCTTTTTTTTTTTATTTTGGGTTTTTTTCACGCTTTTTCGTTGCTCCTTTTCCGCGATTCTTCGGGCCGCTTATTATGGAGTCAAATTTTCTTATTAAAATTTCCCTTATTCAAAATAGTAAATGAATAAAATTTCAAACGTAAACGATTTCAAAAGCTTCAAACAATGCTTCAAATATGGATATCAGAAAAAGGGGCACCGAAAAAAGTGCTAGAAAAGCACCATTTCATATTACGATGCCAAACTGGCTAATAAAGTGTTGTTGTAATGTTCGCTGGTTCGCTCTAAAAATCACATGAAATTAACGAACAATTCGATTCTGCCCAACGAGCCCGAATTAAAAATAAAATATTTATTCGAATTCGGTTAGATGTTTTAAAGGAATTTATAAATGTGCGAGGAAAAATTTGAAGTTTATGGTAAAGAACATTTAATGTTTTATCTCTATGCAGTGCTCCAAGGAAAAAAAAGAAAGAAAAAAACACTTTTGAACTATAATGATCAGAATTTCACATGCAAAGAGTCAATGGTCAATGGCTCGAGGGCCTAACTTCATAAAAGCTAATAAATTAGTGCAAATGATATTTTAAGTTACGAAATCAGACACAAAAACGTACTTTCTCTGAATAAACGTACCTTTATTCCAGCATATATGGATTCTGTCCCATTAAAACATACCCTAAGCAAGGAAATGTGGTGCCAATAGAAAGGTCGATAGTTTGGACCTCTTAATTATGCTAATTTTTCTTTTTGCGTATTTCGTCATACCTCAAGAACTTTTTATACGAATCCAAAAATCTTTGCACATAAATTTAAAATTCGTTTAACCAAAGATAATTTCATTCAAAAATTAATTTTTACAGATTTTTTTCATTATTTTATTTATTTGTAATAAAAATTTTGATTCGTAATATATACAAACATTTAAATCCTTTAAAAGAATCTAACTTTTTAAACGGCAAAATACAAAATTTGTGCGAAACCAGTCGAATAGTTTCTAAGTGATCAAACTTTAAAAAAAGTTTTACACTTAAAATTTAATTTTTCAATATCTATTCCACCGTCTTAGTACGTGATAATACGATCATTTAGTCAAAAGTTATTTAAGATGTTTAATTATTTGTTTATTTTTATTTGTTTGTCTATTTATTTATTTTATATTGGTACATTTTTCAGTATATATCTCCTATAATAGTGTATAATAATTTAACTTCGATCTGCCTGGGGAAGAATTTTTAAAATATTTACAGAAATGATGAAATATTTCATTTAAATACATATTTTTAAATAAATCGCTGGTTAAAATTTATTTATTCTACTACATTAATTAATTTTTAAATTAATAATTAATTACATTCGTATTACAATTACATTAAATTCAAGCATTAAAATTACATTAAATTAAAGCAACAAGTTTTGCAGGATCAAAGGGACTCCTTTTTTTGTGTATGTCTTTTTCTCATTTGTGTTTATTCTTTTCTGTGCTTTTAGCCAAAGCTATTTTCCCTATACTTTTCTTCGTTTATTAAATGATTACTTCTAAAACTTTATTTAGACATAGCATGGTTCTTAAAAATCATAAAAGTAGATAGGATTCCCTAAATTCATCTCTTTATTAGTATATAAGGGAATGAGAAGAATCCGTTATAAATTTAGAAGAACAGAATGTAAGTAAACAAATGAATATGAAGCTGTAAATCAATGTGAGTGTGAAGTGAGAATACCACAGTGGGACAAACGCACACCGCATACAACTATCTTGAAAACAAGCCTATAAATAAGAATAACCACAACTCTCTTCTTCCAAGAAACAAGCAAGGTCTAAACAGAGGATGCACCCACCATATATGAAATGAAGGAATGACTTGCAGAGAAATATTAAAAGAAAAATACCGACTGTAACCTAATGAGCAGGAAGTTCCAACGATCTGGACAAGAAAATAAGCTAGGGATATAGTTCATTGCCCTTCATAGAAATTAATCTTGAAAATTATACCATTTGGTGTCAGTTAACAAACAGTTCTTGTCGAAAATATCTTTAACACTTTGAAAGTTCTAATATTTTTTTTAAAAACAAATCAAAATTGAAAGAATAAATAATTATAATTGTGACACACAACAATTCAGAACGACAAAAAAGAAAAAAAAAAAAAAAAAAAGCGTATTATACAGCAGCGGGGAAGAAAAGTAAAAAAAAAGGGGGGGTGAAGGTGAGCATCTAATCAACGACAAAGAACACAAAAATGCTTGGTTTAAAAATTAAGATCTTTACTTCGAAATAAAAAATTTTAACGGGTAAATATTTTGCTCAAGGAAAATATTTTATGAAGAACATACATAATATGATTTTAAAAGAAATTTAAGTATGAAATTATTGGATGGTTAAATAAAGAGAAATATCACCCATAAAAACTAAATATTCTTTTTATTTAAGGAAGAAGAAAGGAGAAAAAAGGAATGGGGAGGAAAATAAATCTTTTTTTCACCATTTATTAATTTCCTTTTACGAAAAATATGGATTTAGATTTTTATAAATTCCATTTTTACTTATTTTTAATTAAATAGAATATTTCAGTTAATTTACTCCTCACTTCAAGAGCATCTAATCGAGGATCTAATCGAGGACCTAGGTTGCAATATTTCAATCCAGCAGCATTTAACCACCCGTTCTATTGTTTAACTTTTTTTTAATTAAGAAAAACGATACTTGACATTGTGTCAATTCAGTAACAAATTTTAAAAGAAATGAAAGCTGGTATAAAAATTGGGGCTAACTGCAACCAAGATCTCCAAAACAAGAGAGCGAGTCATTAAAGGTCACTGGATGATAAATTAGAGCATCGACTCACATTTGCACACCACTGTTGATATGCTGTTACCTTAGCACCTTGTTACCTTGGTTACCTATATTTCCAACATGCAATGTCTTTTTCTACATAGTGCCGACCTCAATGATCTGGAATCTGAAAATTCCTGATTTGCAGTGCAAATCATCTCTTATTGTATTTTCGTATTTCAGTATGTATTCAGTAGTTTATATTTTACTACCACCTACCCCAATTACTCCTCTAAGACTACCACAAATTGCTTTTGCGTCGAAGCCTTTATCTAATATAGAGAAATAATTTTCAACTTCAGCTTACACCATTCTCATAATGTTCTGCATTCTTCATCTGCATTCAATATAATGCAATGGAGATAATGCATACTTTCCATTCCATACAATTATAATTCTGGTCCGTTTGGTCTAGCTGATGGCCTCCTGAGGCCAGCAAGACCAAATGGCCCTTTTCCCAATAATTCATTTTTTATGTCTCAAATTATTCTGAATTTTTAAAATTTTTACAGAGATAGTTCAAAATGGTTAACGGAAAAAAAAAAAAAAAAAAAAAAAAACGCATGACAAAAAAGGTTTTGAACAGCAAGGAAAAAAAAAAACATAATTGAAAAATGCTGGGGAAAAAAACACAAAAAAGCACCTTTTTAGCAATTATATGAAAAAGACCGAGTTTATTCGAGAGGTTGTTAAGCTTGAATTTAATGTACTTAAATATTGGCTAAAGGTAATTAGAAATTTTTTAAATGCTAATTAATTTAATGTTAATTAAATGCTAATTAATTTAAAGTTTAGGGAAGAAACTCTTTATGTTTCTAATTTATTAACTAAATAATTAGGACTCTAAACCAGCTCTAAAAATAATTTTAATTCCAATAATTCCACTTTTTGCATTATGATATAATAATTGATTACAAATAATAATTATAATAATTTTGCTTAAAAATTGTAATAATATTAAAGACATTATCATTTTTGTTAATATTTTTAATTTATCACAAGTTAATTGATACATATATAAAGTGATGTTATTATATGAGGTTAACAATTAAAAAGTTTTCTTGCTTTTGAGTGCGTGTAATTTGAGAGTGTAAAAAAGCCCATTATCACGACTTTTGAAGTAGAATAAGCTATAATCTGAATATCACTGCATAACATCAATCCACGCTTGCTTACGTTTGTGCAGCACTACTATTGTATTGAAACATTTTTCATGTGCTTCGTTTTGACTGACGTTGTTCTTATCTTCATCTGATATTTCCTTTACTGAGTATGATTACCCAGAAAATAATCGGGCATAGTGAATTTTTTATTAGAGTCTTGGAAGCAACTGTGTGATTTGTAAAATTTCCTCTCTTCATTTCAAAATAAAATTCACAACCAGAAATCGGAAACAAATGAAAGCGTTATACGTGTTATTATGCAATTACATTATTCTCAAATGTTTATGTTGGAAAAATGTGTTACGTTATGTTTAATATGTGTTAAACTATGTTATGTTTTTATTCCCTTTATTCATTTTAAAAGGAAATACAAATTTTTTGGGAAAAAAAAAAGGTTAAAATATTGGACATAATCTGCAATTGCTTTGGCATTTTATCTTTTTGGAGGACAGTATTTTATTAATTGAATTTTATTTTATAACCATCGTTGAAAAAGGCTATTCAATTTTGAAGTTACGGCTACCAATGTTCAACGCCGTAACTTGTAATTTTGAACACAATCCAGAAGACTCTAGGATCAAGTATTGGGAGACATTTTGCCTCCGTGGAGGACTTTTTGATTGAACTAACCCGCACTTGCGTTTAATGGAGAGGAAAACCACGCAAACCTCCCACGGTTTGTCCGATGACTAAGGGACCCTAACTCGTAAAATGTCTGCCACAGAGGATATTTTACGTCAACATTGTGGATGATGCGAGCCGGGTGCAGAATCTGAATCCACCAGCCATCGCTGGGATTTGAACCCGGTTCACCTCATTGGGGGGTGAACGCTCTATTCCCTGAGCCACCACGGTTCTTTTTAATTTTATTGAGAAGTTTTTAAAGGCGGTCAAAATTAAATAAAAATAAGTTTATCTTAAATTGTTATTTGGCTATGTTAGTAGCTATATTGTAAATATATGTATATGAATTTGACAACTGATTCAATTCGGGCATTGAGTCAGACTTTATTGTAATTAAATATGTACTCGAATGTAATTAGATGTTTTTTAAGAAATCAATTAAAATATGAATATTAATATAAAGTTTACGGAAATAAACTTGTCATATTTCATACCATTTAACAAATTGATAAACCTCTTCTGACCAAATATATTTTTATTAATCACGGCCAAGAAACTATTTTAATATGGTAGCTAAAAGTTGAAAAGTATACAAACTTTGACGCATTCTATTTGTTAAAAGTATTTTATTTTCGATTATCGTAGCGTCAAAACTTTAAAACTGGTTTTATAAAACTAAATTAGAAGTTAACTTTTTATGGAATTTTTCTAACAGTCTTGAGAAAAGTTCGTCACCATACTTTAATTTTTCCACCATACTTTAATTTAGTTGTGAAAAATCTGTATTTGATGAAGTATATTAATGTGTACCTTGGGTCTGAAGAGATTGCAGTTCTAAAATTGTTCTGAGTATGAATATTTATGTATAAATACCTGGTCACAAATATTACCAGTAAAAATGAGTTAAAATTAGAAATTGGACAACCAAATTTAGATGTCTAATAGATGTTATTTTGGTCTAAAGAACTAATTAAAATCGAAATTCATCTCCATGAGTACTAAAGTAAGTTTATATAAAAAAAGATTGACTATTTTGAATGGCAGAGAGACTTGTGCGCTTGATTAAATAGAAGAGATCACTTGCTCTGGAAAGAAAAATCCTTCGGTCAATTTTTGGAGCAGTGAAAGAAAATAATACATGGAGAAGTTTATATAACCATGAAGTTTATAATAAATATAAACAACCAAACATTTCGAGAATTAGTATGTCATACAGGCTCAGATGGCTGGAGCATCCTTTTGAACCAATAATTTACAATTGATATGCAATTTAGGCATCATGATAACAAGTAAACAATTACTTATTATTTCGATTGCAATGTGTAATCAATATCTCTTGAAATTATGATTACTTCTAATCACACAATAATTATAAATCATTGTAGAGGCAACTATATAAAGCTTCTTAACTCACCCTAAACTGAGGTGTACACCATTTTCTAAATGGTTAGAAGTCTGACTACGACTTCAGAAATCCTTGGTTCGAATCATGCCGTCAGGCAGCAAACATCTCACACACTCTCTCTTCCACATTTTTGACTACGGACGCTCGAACACGCAACAGAACTATCTCACTCCTGGACAGATGACAGCACTTCACTGCATTGCCTTGTTCCACGGTTTCTCTTGATTTGATAAACAACTTGCCTGGGTCCATAACGTTTAGG
This sequence comes from Parasteatoda lunata, assembly GCA_949128135.1. Lineage (NCBI taxonomy): Eukaryota > Metazoa > Arthropoda > Arachnida > Araneae > Theridiidae > Parasteatoda > Parasteatoda lunata. The sequence goes on along the minus strand of OX421978.1, from coordinate 47,268,930 downwards.
CTCAAATTGCACTGGAATGGTGATTTCAATCACGGCCACGTGGTCTCTCAGTCTTGAGCCCGCGTCTGACAATGAGTCAGACTTCTTGCTCACTGGAAAGGGACAGTATAGAGGCAACTATATAAAGCTTCTCAACCCATTCTTTGATAAGGGTGTACATCCATTTTCTACGGTGGTTAGAGCATCAGACTACGACCCCAGAGGTCCTTGGTTCGAATCCTGATGGTAGCTAACAAACATCTATCTCACATACTTTCTTGCACATCCATCATGATCACTAGCAAATGCAACACTATGAATTGGCGATCGAAATGGAATACAAGTTGCGTAGAGCAAAACTCTACCTATCGCAACACTTCACATGCTTTCCCCATAAGCGTGTGGAGAGTCATTGGAGAAGGAAGTACGTTAGTTTCTGTCTTGATTTTCAAATTTATCAAAATCTTTTAAATTAGAAAAGTATATGGAACTGAAAACTACATTGAACATAGTTCCAAAAAAATGTGATGTGGAAATTTTAAAAATTATTTTTAACAATTAAATATGAAAAATATTATGAAAAACAAAAATATCGTAGTACATTCCTATACAACTGAAAAGAGGAGGAGAGGGAAGGAGGAAGAGTCAAAGACATGGAACCGGTCTTTTCCCCAGATGGCGTGTTCGAGCGTTGCTCTCGTAAATAGTTGTAAAAATTTGAATTTGTATTATTTTAAATTTTAGAACAAATTTGTTACCGCTCTGCAGATGCTCTTTGGCACATTTTTCATCGCCTTACTAGGTTGTTGCAATTTTAATTTTATTTACGTTGCACAATTGGCTATTGGCTTAAGAAACATAACTGAGGATGATCCGAATACATGTCATCACAATTTTGATTCTCTGCAGAGGGGATAGCACCTGCGCTTGAAGTTAAGCGCTTTATGGCAGAAAAATTTAACCAGGATCGATACAGCACACCCTTGATCCCTTCGCAGGCTGATCAAAGTGGCACTCGCCAGCACACTGACCGCAGCCAGTGATGCTTGACTTCGGTGTTTTTACGATCAGTTCACAGCGAGATCATCTAACCAGATAATAGCTGTTAATGCGAATCAACAAGTAAGGAAATTCAACAAGTAGTGAAATTGGTGAAAATACGATTCGATATCAAATCAAGAACCATCTTTGTTGTCAGCAAATTAGATATGTGATTTCCTTGCACCTGTCGTGTTAGCAAGAATGTCTCACCGAAAGTTTTGTAAATTTGCAAACACTAGTGACTAAAGCAAGCTAAATAATTTTCGGTGACTTACTTACGTAATGTTTGGATTCAATCCGTGTGGTGTGAAATTTCAAAATATCCTTGAACTTTTCCTAACATTCAATGATGAAATTGTACTTATATTTTAAATTCTCTTGATATCTTGATGAATAATATAATTTTATTTGTATGCTTTACTTAAAAAATATTTTATGTTCATTTTGTACGTTTTTTCCCTAATAATAAACATGAAAAATAATAATTTGTTTCCAATACCTTGATATAATCTGAGGTAATTCTTAAATTTCTTTGTAATTAAACAGTTCTACTTTTTTAAATATATTTCTTGATTTTGAAGAGTTTATATATATATATATATATATATATATATATATATATATATATATATATATATATATTTTACTGTTATTTTTGTATTTCTACGATCCAGTTTAATTTTAATGGTTATATAATTCAACTAGTGATTGATGTAAAATAGTAGGTATTATCCTACTACAATTTTCTTATGATTTGCATATTTTCTTCCATTTTTAATCATAATAAGTTCAAATGTTTAGTTTTTGTTTCCATATTTGATGTCGTAGTCAAGGACAGATGGACTTCGAAAGTTTTCAAAATTGTACTTGATTTAGTTTCTGATGGTGGTGTTTCACATCACTTAAGATATTCTCTATTATAAATGGTATACTGTAAAATAAGTAAATTAAATTATTTATGAGGCATATTTAGTGTATGTTTTGCAAAAAGTGAATTTTTCTTGTTGTTAACAGGACATATGTATTAGTAATGCATGTAAAAAATATTATATACCAGTAATAAACATTTTTATATATATTTTTTGATTAAGTACTTATTTCATTGAATACTTAAATTTATTTATAACTAAGGAATTTTGTTAATTGATAGTAGTAATAGAAAATGTAACTTATGGTATACAAATTATATACTGTGCTTATTTTTTGAGTAAATATTTTGCTATTTTTAACATCATTATGTTCTTCACATTTTCATACTTTTTATTATTTAAGATAAGTTAAAATTTGTTGCTATGTTAAATTTTTACGAATACATGATTGATTTCCTGGGTGTGCAACTATGTTCTATCTTTGTTTAGGGGAAAAAGTTACTAATATAAAAGCAAAATATTTATTTGAATTGCTACATATATTAATTAAAAAAAATTAAAATAAATTTAAAATAGCTGAAGTAGATATTTGTAAACAGGGATCTCACTAGAATTTTGGAGAAATAACATGGTTTTTGACTCTTGTAAAATTATTAAAATGTGTTTGTATTGCTACATATTATAATGAAAAATTAATATAAAAACAGCAGAAATAGATAATTTTATGCAAAAAATCTCCTTAGGATTAAAAGGGCAATTGCATTTAAATTAGAGTAACATCAGTTTTAAAGGGCACTTACTCAGCTTTAGAAATAATAAATAAAAGCTTTAATAAAATTGGAATTTATTGTTATATTGTACTTATACGTATACAAAATACAGATTTTGTTCTGTAAAAAAAATTTTTTTAATCGTGTGAAAATCATTTAAATATATTAAAATTTATTTAATGATAACTTTCCATAAAATAAATATTTTTAAAAAATGCATAATTATAAACCATTAAAAAGGTGCTTTTATTGATCATTGTGTATCTATTACATAATGAAAAATGTTAAAAAGGAAGCCTTTGCCATCTTTACTTTAATTTAAAAATCAATTCTCAAACCACTTTTCTTGCATTAGGCCAATTTTGAAACCCCCTTTTTTTCATAGTTTCTTTTGTGATTTTCATTTATTTCTCTTTCTAATGAATTTTCAACTGTTTGATAGAGAATTTTTAAATACTTAAGTTAAATTAAAATAGTATTTGTGAAGAAACTATATTTTTTCTTGAAATAGGAAAGCACCTACAGTATGCTGACAAAAGAAAAGAGTGTTTGTTTTCAAGTTTTTAAAATTTTATTATTAATAATTTATTTTGAATGAATTTGTTTAGTAACGTAAGGAACATTAATGACTTTTTAGAAAATGAAATTAGATTGATCTTGTTTAATATGTTTTTTTTTTAAAAAACTATCTTGTATGTGATAATTTGTTTATTATTGTTTTACAGCTTTTTTTTACTTCAAATACAGATGGATAAGAAAAGAAGTGATGTAAACATGGGTATTTATGTGATGTAATTAAACTCCTAAGCAAATATAATGTGGAAAAGAATTTTAAAATCTCAAATAACTTTAACAAAGCAGCCTTATTTTAAAAGACTTCCTACAAGTTGTAGATCAACATTTTCTAAATCAAAGCTACAAAGCTTCAATATGATGGCTTACAATCATCAAAATCCAGCATGTTGCCAATTATTTTTAAAATCTACAATCTCACAAGAAAAAAGTCAATATTTACTGCATCAAAATAAACCTACTATAATGGAAGCCTTTGTTAATAAAACCCCAGCCAGCATTCAACCTTATTTAAAATTGATGAGAATCGAAAAACCTACTGGTAACTATATTTTGTGTTTGTAATATAAAATATTTTTATGCTTTATTTTATTATAAATAAATGTTAATGTACATACTCAACGTTTTATTAGATATACTTTGTAAGCTATATAACATTAGCATAATTGATTTTCAATATTCCTCTTTAAAAAATTTTAAGTATTATTTGATGATACCAGAGTATTGAAGAAAGTATAAATTATTTATACAGACATATATGTTTAGTATTTAAGTGAGTGATTAACTGATTAGTGAACTAAAAACGTTCTTAATAATTATTGACATTTTACTTAATGCTTATAACTTTAATTGGTACTTTGCTATTAATAAAGGCTGTTTTTTAAGTATCGCCAAAATTATTATCATATTCCATGAGAACTAAATAGAAATTTGTTTTTTTTTTTTCATATGCAAGGACCTGAATCTACGAAAAATAGAATAAGTTTATAGCTAAAGATTAACAAAGCCTTGTATTTGTATAATTAAATTATTAAAATTGTATTGATTGATGCAACCTATAAGTTGACGCAATACCTTAATTGATGAAAATTCAAAAAAAGTGTTCAACAATAGAAACTGATAAAGACAAGAACTAAACAGGTTGATTTTGTTAATGACGTTGGCACCTTCACAAAAATTCTTGTTTTAAAATCGGATACAATCAGATCGGAAATCAAAATTTCCAACTCTAAATTTCTATTTAATAAATTCCTTCACATATGTCGCAATTGTTTATTTTGTAAAACAGAGATTTGAAAACTAAGTAAAAACACATAGTATAATAATGCAATTGGCAAAATGATGTTTATTTGCACACTGATGGATTCATTCGAAATTAAATATTTAAATTTATAGTTCCTATAATAGGTATCCTGAAAATTAATTTTTGGTGAAATGCTTTAATGTTTTCTATTCTCATAAATAAAATAAAAATCTTCTTTATAGGTACGTGGCTACTCTTATGGCCTTGCTATTGGAGTCTTTCTTTTGCAACTGCACCTGGTTGCTTACCTGATCCTACTTTATTAGCATTATTTGGTGCAGGTGCTGTTTTAATGAGAGGAGCTGGTTGCACTATAAATGATTTGTGGGATAAAGACATAGACTCAAAAGTTTGTATATAGTATATCATTATGAATTGCTGATTAACATCATTGACTAATTTTCCATTTTATAAATATTCTATTTCATTAAAACAGAGCGATTTGAATGTCATTTAAATTGAAATCTTTTTATGCTTAAAAATTTACTTAAGGGTGCTAGTCATTGTTTTAAATTGTTACTTGTTTGAATAAAATAAATTTTTGTTTGTTAGTTATAAGCTTAAAAAATTTTTTGTAAAAAGTAATGACACGAAATTTAAGGGATAAGTAGATAAAAAAAGGCGCTATGCGGTAAAAAGTAACTTTTACTAAATTTTCAAACATTTTTCACTAGACAAAAGAGATGTTTACATGTTAACATTTAATACTTCTCATACATTACATTCTCCCCGCATGTTAAAAAAAAAAATTATTATTTCTCATAATGTTACTCCTCTTCATCCATTTATCTCTCTTCAAATATGAAAAAAAAAATTTTTTTAGGTGTCTCGAACAAAAGACAGACCCCTTGCTAGAGGTGATATTAGTACCTTAGATGCATGGATGTTTCTTGGTGGACAACTGTCTTTAGCCCTTTTAATTTTACTTCAGCTAAATTGGTACAGGTAAGAAATTTCCTTAATTTCTTGTATTTTCTCTCTCTTTATTCTTGGTTAATAGAAGTGATAAAATTATTGAATATCTTCTTGTCTTTCTATTCATTGTCTAATATTCTTGAACATATTCTGCAAATTTTATTGTTTTTGTTGTTACTTTTCATTTTGTTTATTTGCTATTCATTATTATTTATAATGCTGTTTTAAACACATTAACCCTTATCAGCCTAGCAATTTTGGAAGATGTGTACAAATGTTTCCCTGCAAAGCATTTTTTTAACAGCATAGAAAAGAAACAGCTTTGTTATGCAGGAAAACAATTAGCTTACTTCAAAATTAGGGTTGACAATATGCTTTTCTCATTTTGTTATTTTTTGCTGCTTTGTTTTAAAGACTAGGACTTTTTATGAAACTCATTGGTGCATTTGATTTATTTTGTTTTATTTATTTATTTTTCAGGGTGTGTAGCATTTTTAAAAAGTGCTTATATTTGATTTACATTTTTTAAAAGCCCTTAAAAATGCTTTTTTTTTTTTTATTCGGGGTTTGGAAAAAGTGTTTAATTTTCTATCTTTTAAAAAGAGATTTTTTCTTTGCTGTGTTGATTGTCTAAATTACAAAAAATTCATTATTTTCACAATTTTTCTCTGTGATATTTATCAGAAACTAGTTATTTTATCATGATTATGTGAAGTTTGTGAAAATGTTTTTGAATTTTATTGATTTTATGTTCATAACTTAACTTTAAACGATAGAAAAAAATAATTTTTATTACTGCAGAGATCCTAATTGATTTTTTTTTTTTTTTTGGAAAGTGATTTAAAATTATTTTTTGAGTGCTTAAAAAGTACCTAAAGGTGCCTATTTTTTGTTGAAAAATCTGGCTATGCACCCTGTAATTAAAATAATAATTATAAAATAAGGAAATAAGATGCAGTTTCATATCTCATCCTTTTTTATTAGAACCAGGGGGAAAAATAAATATAGAAAGGAAAGTTAAATAATACATAAATTTGAAGCCTCTAATGAAACTTTTTCATTTTTGGTAAATAAAAACTGAAGAATACTTTTCTGGCATAATAATTTTAGTTAAAGTAATGAGAGGCTTTAAAAAATTAAACTTTTTTTACTTTAGAAAAATATTTAATTGAATGTATTGTTTTGTTTGAAATCTATATTAAGTTGTATTGATGTTTAGTTAACTCATTTGTTGTGTTTTAATTAGAATAATCAGAACTTTGCCTCAAGATCTTTGTCTCTCCTTAAATTGACTTTTGTTAATTATTTTTATCGAGTAAAGGGTTATAATTTTTATTCTCTTTGAATTTCATTAGTTGCGAAGCTAAATTATTGTTTCTGTAATCTTTATGATATAGTTTAACTTATATTTAGAATTTTCTCTGAAATTATAATTTTAATTGCTATTGCATATAATGTTGACAATTTCTTTTAATTGATATCTTGTTTTGAATTTTTATTAGCATAGTTTTAGGAGCCAGTTCACTTTTGCTAGTCAGTGTTTACCCTGTTGTTAAGAGATTTTCATATTTTCCACAACTGATGCTTGGTAAGAATTTTTGTTTTTTAATATTTTATACATTAAATTAAACCTAATAATTTGATTTGAAATTTTTAAATGTTCTTTTATTGGGGGGGGGGGGGTTACACTAAATTTATACAAAAATAAAACTTTAAATAAAATATTTTCATGATTAATCTAGATTGTATAACTTAAATGGTTGAAGTCTTCCATTTTTTAGTTTTTCATATTTTCTTAGTATATTGTTTGAGAAATTATTTTAAAGGCATGACTAAAAAACACGTTTTTATGGAATATATATATGCAGTAAACTCTCGATTATCTGCAGGTTGATCGTTCAGACTTCATTTATTTATTTTTGTTTTTGCAATGATAAACAACATACCATCTAGAATTGAAAATAAATAAATTAATAGAGATCAAACTATTTTAAGAGTTTTGAGAACAACATACTAACAAATATTCATGATCTAATAATGGGTCAACATTTAAACATTGCTGCTTCATGTGCAATACCTAAGTAAAAATGAGCATTGAATGGGTGAAAATGGGGAAGCATTCGTAAAGAACAGGACAACCTGAGTCTTTATTTACAGCTGTTGAACTACAAAGGCAGGATGAAGTTCAAATTTTAATTAATAGATTAAGCAATAACTAGCAAATGAGGGTGGTCCCCATGCAACACTTAAACCTCTGGAGGAAAAAGAATGAATCAGGGCTTCACGCAATTTATGGATCATTTGCATAATTTCAGAATTGTTCTCGGTTGTTTATTGTTAGTTTTCTTACTCATAAGAGTTTTTAAAAATCGTGTATGCACAGTAACTCTTTATAAGAACTAATTCATATCTCTCTATTCTAAAAAAAAGTTTTTGCAGTTAATTTTGTCCCCTGAAAAACTTTTTAACTACGTGATGAAAATCTAAGATTAAGGAATCAATTCATTCAGAATCTTTCAGGGAAGACATTTAGGGCATTCAAATCTTTTACATAATTTTAAATTTTTATTTATTTTAGTTTTAAAGCACGATTTTGCAGTTAATAATGAAGAATAACCGCCGTTCACAACAGCCAATCACATGTCTGAAAACGGCAAGCTTAAAAAAGCGATTTACAAGTCTGAATTTTCTTTTTCAGAGATGCAACCAATCACAAAATAGTTAGAATTTCATTCTTCAGTTTTACAACATCTCAACTTATTTCGTATTGATTAATCTGATTATTTGTTTTCTAAAACGTTAATTCGTAAGTTTAATCTGGTTTTAAATCTTAATTCGATTTGTTTATTTGCAAGTAATGCCTAAAAAGAAAAGACCTAACATTACTAAAAAGTCGCAACTCAATGCGAAAGCTAATCGAAAGCGGGAAAAACGTAAACTTCATAGTATAGAAGAAAATAATGCTCTTTTGCTTATACAACCTAATGATGATTCAACTAACAAAAAAAAAGTTAAACTAACAAAGGTTGAGCTAAAAGAGAATGTGTGTAATTGCTACACAGTCGCAACAACATCGACTTTCATTTGCCCACATCAAACCAGACCTGTAAATACAGAAAATGTGGTTGGAATGCACACTGTACCAATTCGCTTTCGCAATGTTGACAATGATATGGACCAAAATCCTAATCCACCTTTTTTAAAATCAAAACAACATGAGTTTGCTGGTGATTTATCGAAATTGTTACCTATCAAAGTGGCAAAACATAGTCTTGGCAAAATGTTTTCAAAATGCAGTTATTGTGGAGCTTTGAGATTTGCTTCTGCAAAAGGGCACTCTGTTAATTCTTGCTGCCATAATGATAACATACATATACCTCCGCTGCATGAATATCCTTTATTTTTGAAAAACTTACTTCTTTCTGATGAGCAAGAAGCAAAATTATTTAGGCAAAATATCCGTGTATACAATTCATCATTTGCGTTTGCCACTTTTAGTGCTAAATTTCTTCAAGATGAAAGCAGAGGTCCACCGTTGATAAAAATTCAAGGACAAGTATATCACCATGCGACAACATCCCTAAATTCAGCAACCAATGCTCCAAGGAATGGACAAATATATATTTATGACAGTGTTGAGGAGGCTATTAAACTACGCATGAATTTAGACAATCTTCAGTTGACAAGGCATATTGAAAAATTATTAAGGGAAGTCAATCCATATGCACAGAAATATCGGATGCTCAGAGATTTAACTATTCATGATAGTGAATTTGTTTTACAATTTCAAAGATTTATATTCGATGATAAAAGAAGATACAATAAACCTACTTCTTCTGAATTAGCTGCCATTATTGTTTCCAAAGATGGTGTTGTTCCTGTATGCGATTTAACTGTATATCCTAAACAAGAAATAAGAGAAACGAGTATAATAAACCAAAGATCTCAACATGCTGATCCTATGGTCTTTCCTTTACTTTTTCCTAAAGGCGATTTAGGATGGACTTATCAAATGCCTTCGCAAAAAGGAAAACAAATAAGTCCAATTCAATATTATGGGCATAGGTTAGCCTTACGACCTAATGGTCCTTTTAACCCGTTATTGCATGCTGGAAAATTATCTCAGCAGTATGTGATAAATTGCTATTTGTTGGTTGAAAGTCAGCGATTAGATTTCATTAGAAACAATCAAGGAACCCTGCACACTGAATGCTATCAAGGGTTAATTGACCATGTTGAAAGGAATTCTTTAAATGAAACTGACAGAGTAAGTTTCACTGCCCGGGACTGCCACCTCATCAGCTCAAATTAAAAGTTGGATGCATTGTAATGCTGATCAGGAACATATCTATTGTTGATGGCCTTTGCAATGGAACTCGATTGACTGTTCTTAAAATAGGGAAAAGAGTATTGACTTGCCAAATTGCTACTGGTAATAAAAATGGTAGTATTGTCAATCTTCCAAGAATAGAATTAAATACATTATCAAGTAATTCTTCCTTACCATTTGTGCTTTATCGACGACAATTTCCTGTTAGATTAGCTTATGCCTTAACAATTAATAAGGCCCAGGGCCAAACCTTCGATAAAGTTGGGCTATATATTGAACGGCCTATTTTTTCTCATGGTCAATTATATGTGGCATTGTCAAGATGCACAACGAAGGAGAACATTAAAATATTTATTAAAGATGATCCTGTCATTAACAATATTGTATATAGAGAAATATTATAACATATATATATATAATGTCAAATTTATAAATGTATTTAGCGTAAAGAAAATGCTATTGGTGCATTGTTTATTTTAATTCCGCAAAATTAATGTTTTCATTTATAGTTATTTTGCTGAATATTATTAAAATATTTTTTTAAAAATTACCCTGTTCTTAACAATATTGCTTATTGAAAAATATTATAGTGTTTGCATATATATATATATATATATATATTGAATTAAATGTGTTAAAAATATATTCATTTCTTTGGGACAAAGTCTGTATTATTGTGATTATCATTTTTTTTAAACAAGTTTCATATTAAGATTATATCTGCACATTGATGTTAATTTCTGACAATTTTGGCTCATTTAGAGAACAAATAGGACATAGAAGGAACTGTAGTCAACGAAAAAAAGTGACATTGATATTGACACACTGCTTATTCTGCATTTAAGAAAATTAATTCTTTTCGATGATAACAGTTAATATTCAGTTTAATATTGAAATATATGAAATCAAAGCATTCTTGGTTTTGCGAAGCAAACCAAGCAAGAATTGTGAAGCAATTCTCCGGGGGTTGGCGAGCGTCAGCGAGCAGGGGGCGGAGCCCTCTAGTGTTTCAAACATTATTTTGTGAGTTCTTTTTTCAATAGTGCATGAACTTCCAAATTAAAAGTCTGCTTGTGCCTGTTTTATTTTTCAAAATCACTGAAAAAATGTGGTTTTATGGATTCAAGATAAATTGCAGTTACTTCAAAAATTTGAAGAGGGTACCAGAAAAAAGCATATAAGTTTATATATGGAATTGGAAAAACTAGTGTTAGAGGCATACTCAAGGAAAGGGATAAGTTAAGGCAATTTATTGATAAATAAAATGAAAAATTGATAACTAGCACATATAAACATCTAAATGCTGCTCTCTTGCAGTGGATAATATAAGTTTGAAGAGAATTAATCCTATTTCTAATCCCATTGTTTCAACAGAAGAAAATTTTTTTCTTCAAAATGCTAGGTCTAAGAGGATCATTCTATGCACCTCAGGATGGTTGACATGAAAACTAGTCTAGTTGATGGTTGATATAAAAAAAAAAAGGCCACGGGTTCATGAAATTGGCTTTTAAGGTGAGAAACTAAGTGACGCCGTTAAAGCTGTGAAAGATTTTAAAATGGAGTTTGAACAGTTTCTGGAATCAAAAGAGGCTTTAATATGAACAAGTTTATAATGCCAACGAATCTAGACTGTTTTGGAAATGTTTGTCAATGTAGATGTTGTCATTTGCAAAATAAACAGCAAGCTCCAGGACATAAGTCTAGTGAAGAAAGAATAACAACAATGCTACAGGATCTCAAAAAATGAAACTAGTAGTGATATAGAAATAAAAATATCTCAAGATCATTCAAAGCGACGAGAGCAGACAATCTTCCAATTCACTGCTTTCGTCAAAGGAAAGCCTGGATGGTTAAACAAATTTTTAAAGAATAGTTTAACAAGGGAGTCATATATCATGCACTTTGCAGATTATCAACAAATTAGCCTATCCGTGTTTCATGGGCCACCCATTTCCATGGATAATCGGAAGTTTACTGTATATATATATAAAATCATTATTTTATGCATTTAAAAAAAAATTCCATACGAAATTTGTGTATTTATTAAATATAGACTGTATTATTCCTTGAATTTACATTGTTTCATATAGGTAATATAAAATGTAAAATAATTTAAATTGAAATAAATAAGCATCTTTCTGTCTTACTTTAAAAAAATATTAGTGTTATTTCCCCCACCTCCACTAAATAATGCTTATTATCTTGTTTTAGGACTTACTTTTAACTGGGGTGCCATGCTTGGTTGGTCAGCTTTACATGGTTCTTGCCAATGGTCATCTGTTCTTCCTTTGTATATGGCATGTGTTTCTTGGACAATGATTTATGACACAATCTATGCACACCAGGTTTGTGTATATGAATTATAAATTAATTTCTCTTTAATATCTTGATTAGATTAGATCCATGTAGTTAATTTTTTTTTTATGTAGACATTGATAATTCTTTTTGAATCTAATTGTAATAATAATTATACAAACCTCATAAGCTATATATTTCTTGGAATTAAGTAGGAAAATAATTTAATAATGAAGCCTGTATGGTTTATAGTATTTTTGCACATATTTTCAGGGTTTTTCGCATTGTGTCTTAATAATCCCTGTCATGAGTTCACACTGTTCATTTTTCTGAAATGAAATGAGAGTACGCTCTCTCTAGGAGAAAGAAATTAGCCATTTTTTAAATCTCAAATTGACCCTATAGCCCCTGACTGCAGAAAGTGGAAACTAGCCATACACTTATATTCTTTGTAAAACAATTATATAAAAAAAAAAAGAATAAATATTATTTTATCAATTAACATTTTTCAAAGTAAAGAAAAATTTTTAACATTACATTTAGTTATTACCATTTACTGAAGTAAATTTATATAATAAAAATAGATTTAATTGCTATTTTGGAAGTTTTTTGGGATAAATGCTTAATAAATGTAAAGATTGTGGGAATTTATTTTTATCTTTATTGTTTTGCTTACTGCACTATGCTGTAATCATAAATGATTTCAAACTTTTTAAATTTTTGTCTGGTCTGAATTTTTAAGATGTACGTTTTTTTACATATTGTTTATTTTTATAAAAAAAAATAATTATCATATTATGAGTTTAATATCTCATTAAAGAAATGAATTGAAATGCGTTATCACAAATATGTGACCTGTCACATGTATAATATTTAGTATGAAGGATACTATTTAACGTAAATTTTCAGTGATTATAAAAATAATTTTTGATCACAGTCAAATTTAAGTCTATTTTTAATTTCAGTATAAATTTTATGATATGTTTAAGTTTGCTTTTAATTTCAGGATAATGTTGATGATATGTTAGTCAAAGTTTAGTCAACTGATCTTAAGTTTAAGTAGTTAAAGAGAACGCTAAGTATTAGTTAACAAGATTTTTGATATCAGTGATAACCTTCCTAGCTTTATCTGTCAGTCAATAGCCGTGGCCTCTTTTATTCAGTGGATATTACTGCTTGTATAAAAATAATTAAGTCACAGTCAAAGTTAAATCTACTTTTACTTTTGGTATAAATTTAATGATATGTTAAGTTTTACTTGATATATGATATGTTTACTTTTATTTTCAGGATAAAGTTGATGATGTGTTAGTCAAAGTTAAGTCTACTGCCCTTAAGTTTAAAGAGAATACAAAGTATTACTTAACAGGATTTTCAGTATCAATGATATCCTTTCTAGCTTTATCTGGCTACACTTGCCACCAGTCATGGCCTTTTTATACTTCAGTGGGAATTACTGCTGCTATGCTTGCTTCTCAAGTAAGTTCTGAGTTTATTAAACAAATTTTACTAGCAATGTTTGAAATTTAAAAGGAAGGCTATAGCGGAGTCTTATTTTATAAATTAAATATTAACATTTGGAATTTCAGACAATATTTTTTACTGTAAACAGAAAAGGAATAAGAAAAAGCTCTCCGGGTTTTATTTTAAGTTCATAATTTAATCTAAGCCCATCAAGCTTGATGGGTAATTCTCTAGAAAGTATGACCTTTGTGTCATTTGCTTTTGTAGCGTATCTACCCGTACAAAAATACAATTCCAATTCCCTAGTATATAAGACATGTTAACTTGACTCTATGTCGGGGTACCTTTTCATAGATGACTGTTGACATTGTCTATAATACATCCCCACATTGGTGACCTCCAGATGTGATGCCTACCTTTTTTTTTTTTTTTATAACCGTCGTTGAACAGCCGACCCAACTTAATGGGTTTACGGCTACTAATGTTCAACTCCGTAGCCTTGTAATTTTGAACCCAATCCAGAAGACAAGGGAACTCCTGGATCGAGCATTGGGAGAAATTTGCCTTCGTGGAGGACTTTTTGATGGAGCTAACCCGCATTTACGTTACATGGAGAGGAAGACCACGAGAACCTCCCACGGTTAGCCTGACGGCAAGGGGACTCTAACCCATGATCCGTCTACCACTGAGGATATTTCACGTCAGCACTGTGGTCAGTGCAAGCCGGATGCGGAATTCGTATCGACTGGGATTCGAACCCGGTTCGCCTCATTGGAAGGCGAACGCTCTATCCCCTGAGCCATCGCGGCTCGTGATGCCTACCTTGACAGAAACTCCCACTTTGATATGAACACACCTATCTTGACAGTAACGTCCACGTCGATATGAATACGCTTACATAGACAGTAACGCCTACTTCAATGGATGGTCTACATTGAATAGTTGACTTGCTACTTGTGACTGCGACATTAACCAACTCTTCGCACTGTTGCTACTCAGTTTCGTCTGATTACACACAACGTCGTCCTGTATACACTCAACTGCTAAAGGCAACACAGGAGCGATTACAACCATTACCTTAGAACAGCTCTCATGACTAATGTTCAAAACTCGGTGACCTTAACCCAGCTCTCCCGGTCTGTCACAAATACAGCAACTAGTGGTATCCATTCATCGAATTCTATCACAGATAAAATTCTGGTGAGGGAGTACTGTAGCTTATCTACCAATGCAATTTCATAAATGACTGTTGACATTGTCTAGAACACATCCCCGCACTTTTATTTTTCTTTACAAAGATTTTTCTTTTTAAAAAAACTGTTAAAGCCTTCTAGTTTTAAGTATTAGTAGTAAGTATTTTGATTTAAATAAGATTTATGACAAGTATTATTTATGTAATCATAAGTATTATGACTAATAACTCAATTCAATGTGTAAAATATCACTTTTGTATCTCTTAAAGTAATTTTTCAATGTATTTCTAAAACAGAATATTCATTGTACATATTTTTGTTGCTAAATGTTAAGATAATTGTTAATTTCAATTAATCTTGATATTTTCACAATTTATCAGAAAAATGCTGTACTTCTTTTACTTGTCCCTTAATTTAAATATTATTAAATTGACCACTTGAAGGTAACTTATTGAATAAAATTTAATTTAATATTTCAAAAGTGCATGTAATTTTCTGTGTGAAATAAATATAATATATCATAAAAAGTCACAAAAATTAGCGTGCAGCTGCGTTGCATTTCAATTAGAATTTAAAATTACATTTGCGTGATTTAAGTCACACAAAGCGATTCCTATTCATGCGATTTAAATTGCATAGTGCATTTTGTTTATTATTTTCACAATTTTATATCAAATATCGCTTTTTGTATTTGTGTGATATAGAAGCCACCATTATGATTCGTGTTTCGAGCGACTTAAAATTTATAAATGAAACAATATTTGCCAAAATGAGGTGGCGACAAAAGGGTTGAAACTAGTTAGAGGAGTTGATGCGAGCAAAAAGTTTTTTTAATTTATATTTGCAGAAAGTTTCAGTTATCTGAATCTGATGCTTATTACATCTGGTTTTTTTTAGAAATTTTAAAATTATGTTTGTTTGTATGTTTTTAGTAGCTTAAACCTCCAATATTAACGTTTTAAATTTTTCAAATGAAAATATGCATTAGGAAAATTTTAAATTTTATCATTATTCAATCTAATAAAGCACAGGTACATCTCCTGTTTCCTCTCCGTCTCCTAATAACATACAAACGTTTCAGTATTTTCTTTGCTAGGCACAGCTTTTGTTTAATTTAGGTTTTTTAGTGTGTAATTTTTTAAAATTTATTCATAGAAAGTTTATTATAATATTTCCAGTTGTTAGATTTAAAATCTACAAAAATTGGAGACATTACCGAGATACCAAGATTTATTTGACAGATTAAATTTATGTGAATTTTCTTAAGACAGTTGTACCCGAAAACGTTCAGTAGTCTCACTCCTTTCATTCTTTATGTAAAACTTATATAAATTCCATACAATTAATTCCATTGCAATTTAGTGCAAATAATTAAAATTCATTACAGTTACAGTATTAATTAAAATTAATGCGTATTGTAGAAATTGGTATGAAGCTTGGATATTTTCTAAACTAGTTTTAAAATTTTACTATACGATCCATTTTTTAAATTTCTTTTTTGAAGAAAAAAAATACAAATCTTTTGATTGTTTTTAGCTTTCTAATAAAAAAAAGTACTGATTCTTTAGCTACAGTTTGATAATCATTTATAGCTCAACTTCTATCAATGATTATTTTTAAATGGAATATTAATTTTTGTACAATGATGGAAAAGAAAACTTTAATAAATATTTTGTTAGATATCTTGCAGTGATTTTATCTAATTATGTTCTTTTTTAATAAATACTTTAGATTTTAACTTTAAAAATTAATGATTCTAAAAGCTTAATTGATGATCCTTAGCTTAAACTTAAAATTCCTTTGCTTGATTTTAGTTTTCTAATAAAAAAAAATACTGGTTCATTAGCTATAGTGTGATAATCATTTAGAGCTCAATAAGGTCAGTGTATTGACAACAATTACTATTTTTAAACTGAATATTAATTTTAGTATGATATTGTAAAAGTAAAGTTTTATAAATATTTTTTTCTAGATATCTTGCAGTAATTTCTTCTAATGATGTACTTTTTTAATAAATATTTTAGATTTCAACTTTAAAAATTGATGATCCTGAAAGCTGTTGGAAAGCCTTTAAATCGAATAGAAAAATTGGACTAGTCATATTTTTAGGTTTAGTTTGTGGTAACTTATTTAAAGAAGAATCAGATTCCAAAAAGAAGACTAATTTACTATCACAAGATTCGTTTTTATCAGAAACGCATCTTCCTATAGCAAAGGCATTTCAATCTTAGTATTAATATGTGACATCAAAGTTCTTTAGCTGTTTAACATTTATTTAAACATTTTCACCGATATTTTAAATTATTAATAATTACATTTGACATGAATTTTATCACTGAGCTGCTGATTTTTATATTGATTTAATTCTTATTAAGTTAACTGGAATATTCATAAAGTAATAAAATCGCAAATTTGATATGTATGAATAATTAATTCCCTTTAAAAAGGTTTTTTTTTTTTTTCATTATGACTTGTCTCATGTGAGCAAGTTAGCTAACAGGATAAATAATCAACTAATTTATAAGTGAATAAGAGAACAATTTACTTTCTTATTTTGATGTCTGTTAATGTTAATAAGTTATGTTGCTTACATATGAGTAAATTGGATGCAAAACTTGTTAACATTTTTTGATAAAAAAATTGTTAAATACAGTAGGGAACCGATTGTCCGGAATGATCCGGACCATCGCTATTCCGGATAACTGATTTTTCCGGTTTTCTGAGTTTCTACAAAAAGCCGTTTTTTATTTTGTCAAAGCCAACTAAAAAAAAATTATTAAGAAATAATCTTAAAAAGAAGAAAAAATGATAAAGTAATACACTAATGATTATTTCTAATATGATGGTAAGGTAAACCTCTTTTAAAAAAGAAAGAAAAATCCTAAAATCTTATGAGGAAAAAAAATTTTTAAAAAAAAATGGTGGGAAAATGTATCGAATTTCGTTCCGGTTTTCTGATTTCCGGATAAGAGGTTCTGTACTATATTGTGCTAGATTTTTACATAAGTACCCTTCAATTTTCAATGATTGTTATTTTAATGCTAAAAGCAGAAGTTTGTCATATACATTATTAGCAAATTAATTAAGATTTTATCTAGAAATCATTTTGCATGTAAAATAGAACTGGAGTGCTACTAAGCCTTTAAATCAAGTATTTTGAATTCAAAACAATATGAAGTATTTCATACCTGTTATTTTCTAGAAAACAATAAAATTTTAATTTATGATTTTTATTCTTAGATATCAATTTTTATTTAGTGTTATCAGTTATAATAATGAGTTTAATTTTTAGTTTTTGAACATTTATACTTGTGATACTTGCATAGTCCATTACTGTTTGTAAATATGTATTTATTTTGCATTAAAGTTAAAAAACTTGTTCTCTTTCTTCCTTTCTTTGCCTGACATTCAATGATTTTTGCTATCATCATCAATTAGGGTTTTATGTTAACAATGTTCTTTTTTTACACTATAAATTTGCAACTGACTATTTCTGCATGTTCATGTACTGAATAGTGTAGGAAAGAAGCAATATACTAATCTACCCAAAATTATTACTAGTTTGATAAAAATGTAATACACTTTTTATGTTGTAATGTGGAACACTAGTCAGGTAAAGATGGAATTTTTTACAAAAAACTTGGAAAATTCCTATATTATACCTGGAAAAGAACCAGTCTTAGAATGTCAATAACAGTAATCGGTTATTGAGATTCAATTTAAATAATTCTAACATTTCTTCTATAAAATTTCACCCTTTAGTGAAACTTTTCCGAGGAAAAATAGCATGGTATAGATAAATATGGTATGGTTCATTAAAATTTACCCGATATACCTGGAAAAGTTAGGGAATTTTTTTTCTGAAATTGAGTGGGAACCCAGCTGATCATTTAAGTGTCAAACACTTACTTAAAAAGCTTGGTGCTCTAATTTTTGCCCATAAACCTAGTGGTTATTTGCTCTAATTTTTGCCCATAAACCTAATTTTCAGATGCATTTTTTGATTTTCAATTATTCTCCTGGAATTTCCAGAACACCATTTTTGGAGTTTCTCAGAAGAAATTAAACATAGAAGATAGATTGGACATATTTTAAGAATGCCTATTACTGAGAACCCCAGCATAACTCTCATCTGAGCATGATTTTCTAATCCAGCATTTTTTTGAATTAAAAAAAAAAAAAAAAAAACTTGATTCTAGACATAGCCTTAATTCAGGTATCAAATAAAAGTTTGTATTATAAGACATATTACAACGTAGATTAAAATCTCCAAAAGTGACAATTGTTGAAGACCACTGGATTGTGAATAACTACCTCAACATTAGCGGGCAAATAGAAACAGAGGAAACTTAAATTTACATGACGAAGAAAACATCTGGATGGTTTTGTTGGAACTTGGCAAGGAAGGCAGCTTTGGCCCAGAGACCTTATCGTCAACCACACATATGAACTATGTTAATGATTGTTGGAGTTCATCTGATTGTTTACTGTCTTGTTATTATAATTTTTGAACAAAATCATCTGCTTGTATGCAAATTTTAGTTAAAAATTATAATACCTGGATAGTAAAACAGAATTTAAGAGGATGCTATAGTTCAGGAGAAATTTTTAATGGCTAATTCCACTTAATTTTGATTTTTAGCTATATTTAAAGTTTAGAAAAAGTTGAGGTAAATCCTAAAGTTGCAAATACTGAAAAAGTGTTTGAAAAATATCAAAATGCAAACAAATTATTGCAGGAGTGTGGATAGGATTATTTCCCGGCTGTGCAATCCCGCCCTAATTTATTTGCATTTTTAAAACTTTAAGCATTTAAAATTTCATGGTTAACTCTTAAGTTTACCTGAACTCGTTTTTTCTATATTTTAAATTTCTTATGTAGGTAAAATTAATTTTTAAACAATCTAAAATATAAATGTCCCTCCCCCAATAATCCTCAGCGACTGTGGTAAAATTATCAAAGGTTGACCAGACTGCAGCACACAATAAAAAGATTGGGGAGCACTGAATTATATTCTTCTCCTCTGTGGAGAATAGTTAATCAAAGTGACAGTATTAACTAGCCATAATCCAGATTATTCATTATCTTGCCAATAGATTTTTTTGTGTAGCTATCTTAATTCTACTAAATTAAAAGTGTCCTGTCTAGATAGGATTCTTTCTGCCAGGAAAAAGGATTTATCTTCCTCTGTGTTAATTTATAACAATTGAGTCAACACAATTTTATATTTTAAAATATCTGTCTTAGTTTATTCATTGAACTTGGTAATTAAATTTACAAGGCCTTTTTGTATTTTTAAAACTTTTTCAAAGATAAACTTTTAAAATACTTATTACGTTTAAATTTCGGTAAATATAAGTTCTATAGAAAAAAATATTAAATACACAGGGGATTAATTACAGGGAAATTTATATAAGTACTTAATTGTACCTAATTAGAGTGTAATTTCAAACATGAAATTAGTTTTGTTCCCAATACAACAGACTTTTTTTAGAAATGGCATTTTTACTCTATTTTTTGTCTGAATGTGCAAGTTTATAAAGAACGCATAGATTTATATACATACGTATACATTTGTCCCTTCGCCCGAAGATTACACTTAAAACAAAAAACACTAGTCCTTAACATATCACAACATAAATTAATATGTATTATCACTTTCTTTCTATCACTCCTTACATAGCAGAGAAGTATTAATTCGAGTGGATTTTAAAAAAATCCTGGTTAGGAATGTATTATACAAAATAGATTAATTTACTGCGTAAAAACTAACTTAGAGAGAGAAAATTATCGCAGAGAGAGAAATATCTAAGATTTTTTAAAAAATCTCATGCAATTAAAAAAAAAAAAAAATTTTTACTCTAGTGCAGTGTTTCCCAAACTTATGACTTTTGTGTACCCTTTCTAAATGTTTCGTAATGTTGTGTACCCCTAATTAAAAAATGAATATATTTTTTACTGTTAAAAAATTGCATAAAAGTTAAAAATCACAACTGGCTGTTGACACCAGTCATTATTAACTATTCAAAAAATAGCCAATAGAAAAATACGTAATCGTAAATTTTCATGGCTAGCTTTGTTTTTAAATAAATTTTTTGAAATTTTCGCTTGTTGTAAGATATTTCACATGAAAACGCGTACCCTCGCTTAACCGTTCCCGTACTCCTGGGGGTACGTGTACCACACTTTGGGAAACACTGCTCTAGTGAATTTTAAAAAAAATTCCTGAAAATATTATCAAATTTTATAAAAACTAGCTTGTAGAGTCGTCTCCCCAGACCAAGTCTTATTATTTAATGAATAAAGGAAATACAGTAATACACATTTAACATAGATGACATAAAATCCTTTTTAGGTTTGAAGGGGATTCCGAAAAATTAAATCACTGAATTCATGATACTGGAATCGTTTTCACAAATAGAAGTTCAAGGGGAAAAAACTTAAATTTAGGAGCGATTTAAAAATAAAACCCAAAAATCAATTTTTTTATAAATATTATAAATTTCATTTGGTGAGTTTGTTTGTATATTTTGAAACCATAAAAAGGATTACACAACCAATTAAGAATCACAATTTATTTTTCTCAAACAATATGGAGATCAGCTGCCTCTAATATTTACACATCTGCAAGGTGGGATGAAATACATCCCAGTTGTATATATATATATATTTATTCAATGTACAATTAAATACAATTTACATTAAAAAAAAAGTAAAACTAGAATCACAGATGACTTGCATTTGAGCAGAGTCAATTAGAAAAAATCAAACAAACAAGAAAAATTAAACCTGAAAACTTGCAGCAACATAGCTGTCATAATTTATCACAATTAGAAAAAATGTAATAAAATCAAAAATCACTAAAAAAAAAAATTTAAAGTCACAACCAGAAATATAGCAACTTTGTGTTCAAGTGGATAAAATAATTTTTTAAAATTAAATCTAGTGAATTTTAACACTAAAATTAATTTTAAATTTTTCAATTTGTGAATAAAATTTGTATGTTCAAGCATTTTCTTTTCAATTCAAAAACCAAAAAAAGAATGATATGGAAAACTTCATTAGCTCTAATAATACACTTTTTAACAAATCCTGTAAAGAGCAGAATTTTACCACTTTTTAAATTGTGTTTTCATACAATAAAGTCAATCATGTATGATATTTTAATTATAAAATTTTTTATAAAAATTTTGCACAAAAAGAAGTTTTCACGTAAGTTGAAAAATGAAATTATGTAATTGTTATATTAATTTGCAGATTTTAAAAAGTAATTTTTTTATTAAATTATAATTGTGATATTCTTTGTGGTTTCAGATTAATTTTTTTTTATAGAAAAAAAAAGGAAATGTTTTAATTTTTTAAAAAAAATTTATACCTAAATATTCTTCACATAAGAGGAACTCATATTATTTATTGGTGTGCGACAAATGTTAGGAACATTACAATAATGAATATCTGCTGTTTTTTCTTCTTTCATATTTCTTTCCAAAGCAAAGTTAAACATGAAAATGAGTTTTGATAGTTGATAAATATATTAATTAACCCAGGTCTAAATTAAAAATAATAAATACATGTTTGAAAAAAAGACTTATTTCTAAATAATTCTCTAAAATCATCTAATTTTCTAAAAAAAAAAGAACTGATTTCTAAAAAAACTAAAATAAAAACTTTTTTCTAGAACTGCATTAATTTCATTGGTTATAGGACATTTTATATAAGAAAACATAGTCTTTGTCAAAAGTGAGAGACTTTCTTTAATATTTCAATTGCAATTTTCAGTAGTATAACAATTCTACTGCTTGAAACCAGTTTTCTTTAATATATTAATGGGATGAATAGGAAAATTAAAATTATAGCAAGAGAAATTGCTGTAAAAATATAGTAAATATGATCAACAAATAGCGAAAAAGTAAATGGTAGTTAACCATTGAAGAGGCGCAACTGGACGGTGCACCTAGCTCCAAAAAGCGTCAATAAACTTTCCGATTTTTTTCATTTAAGTGGTACATAACAATATATTTGGAGGTTTTGCAAGCAATTAAAAAAAAATGCAATGTAGGAAAACTTTTAGTAATAAATTCAGTATGATAAATTTTAAAACAAACCAGACAAACTTCTGCTCTGTCAGTAAATGTGTCAGGTAAATATGCGTCTTGTATACACAGGGCATCTTCAGAATGTCGGCTAAATATGGTACTCGTAACAAAAGATTTAAGATTTACTGCAAACTAAAAATTTTAAACACAATATTTAATAACGGCTTATTTCACATTTACACTTAAAAGCTTTTAATTGTACAAATAATAAAACCAATTGAAAAATGAAATTTTTAGTTGACTTATAGAGTAGGGCATGTCGTATAGTAATTTCAGTGTATTCATTTTTTAATTCTGAGATCAAATTATTTTGTTTGTAATGAGAAATAAATCTTGTGAAAAAATGTTTAATTGAAATATATATATGCTATTTTAATAATAGAAGTAATTAAATCATTAGAAAGTAAAAATTATATTTGTTTTCTTTTAACTAAATAATATAACTAATATAAATTTGTTTTTATTACAAAACCAAGTTGATACTTAGTTAAAGTTATGTAATTTAAACTTCATGAGTAGTTAGTCACTAAAGAATAGATACATTATTTTTAATAAAATAAAAAAATATAATATATAAGATAATCATTAAGCATTTTTTTTCTTTGTGCAAAATGCGTTGCCTTTTGGTTAACATAAATCACAGTTTCTTAATAACAGATAAAACATTTTCTAAAATCAACACTTATTAATAAAATTATACACTCACATTTAAATTAGTCACATAGTTCAGCAATCACCTAAAATGGTGAAGGTGTTAAATACAACAGAATTGTTAATTTTTTTTTTTTTACAACAAAAATCTAAATTAACCTTGTAAATGTGATAAAAATATATAAAACTCAAAGTTTACAGTCGTTGTAATAAAAGCATTAAACCTAATGCAAAGAAGAGATATGTTTAATTAAAATATACAAAAAATGTTTTTTTTTTTAAAGATTTAAATGAAAACTAATTAGAATTAATATTTAAAAAAAAAAAAAAAGAATCAAGCTTTTAAATAAATAATTAGAATTAAGAAGGTTTTTTTTACTATAAAAGAGTGCATAAAAAGTTAATAGGTTATAAAAACTATTATATACATTAGAAAAGTTGCAACCAAATGTGTTTTGCATTTGATATACACTACAATATACATTTTCAGAATCTACTACATACAACAAACATAAAAATTAAATTAAAAATTTAATTTGAATTTTTTTAAAAATTAAAAGTATAAAATGAAAGTATTCGAAGAATCTAAGCAGACCTTTGCACAAATATTTCCTTAACCATTTCATTTTTTTACACAATTCATCGATAAAAATTTATTTAGTAAAGCTTAAAATTTTGGTTTTTGACTAGAACTGTAACACTGAAATAGTCACACAATACAATTTAGCTCCATTAATCTATTTCCTAGGAACTCACGGTTACAACTTAAATAATTCAGTTAAAAACATTGCAAAATCATCACATCAAAGGTGATTGCTGAAATATATATTATATATTAACTGTATCTATACTAAAAAAAACTTATCAACAATTTAATCCCATGGAGCATCAATATCATCCCAAAATTCAGGATTCAGTTGGACAATTGAATGCTCTTGAGCGATGGCAGCAAGTTCTTTTAGAAATTCCTCCAAAACTACAGCACAAAGAATTGCATTTTTAGCCTTAATTGATTCAATCTCGCCCTCCAGTGAGAAAGGAGCTGGTTTGCTGACGTACCTATGGAAAGAATTCCACATAATGAAATACATATATCATAAAACAAATCTGAGTCACTGTTATGGCCAAGTGATAAATGTTTCTAACTTTAAATTGTTTGATTTTTATAACAGACTGAAAGAAAGTAGATCATTATTTTTAATTTGGATTAATGTTTTTAAAAAATACAGTTGAACTTGTTCGTTGCTAGTCTTAATTTCGTGATTAAGATACGGATATAGTTATATATATATATATTTAAATGGTTTATTTAATATTAAAATCATACTTAAACCTGTGTTATACACTTTGTAAATTGAATAAGCATCTTAAACTTATAAAATTTCTCCACTCATTACACTTTTCCCCTCTCCATTCCCATGGTTTTGGCAAATCTTGCTTTTTCAAAGTATGTTTTAGTAAGAAGTTGAAACATATTGGCATGGGGGAAAATCCAAGATCAGCTGAAATCACAGTAACAGAAATGGGGAAAGTATGAAGAGTACAGTGTAATTGAAGCTCTCTGGAAAAATAGAATCCAAATAGTCCTAAGTATTTTAACTTCAATAGTTTAAAAAATTATTTTTAGTTAGAATTGCTGAAATATTTTTTTAAAATTTTTTAATCTAGATAAGCAGTAAAAATATGAAGTCCCTCATATCTGTCATTCATATAGTCATAGCGATGAGTAACAGATTCTAGAATAGAATAGAATCTCCTGCTGTTCACGTGCCTGTTTTTATGCACTAATTGCTTGTGAATTATGCTCCGTGGTTAAGGCATTGAACTATCATTGTGAAGAGCTGAGGTTCAATCCCCAGTGGCAGCATAAACCAACCAGCTACTGATTAATGAATACCAACTTGTTGGTGAAATAAAGGCGGCATGTTCACATAGCCACAATCACGCTGTTGATCGTGTAATTGTGGAACCTTAATTTTCCATGACCCTTTGGCCCACAAAAGGGCTGTTGCAGGAATGCTATGCTTTATATCCGAAGTTGAACAGCCAACCTAATTCAGAGATTACTATTATTAATGTTCAACTCCATAGCTAAGAAATTTTTTACCCTATCCAGAAGACAAGGGTACTCCTAAATCAAGCATTGGAGTAAATTAGTCTTCTTGGAGGACTTTTTGAAGAGAAAAAAAACACAAAAATCTCCCACGGTTAACCCGACCGCAAAGGGATTCAGCAACCAATGAGGATATTTTATGTCAGCACCGTGGTCTTGAATTCGTATCGTCCAACCATTGCTTTAAAGAATTGCATATTGTAACACATACTAAATATATATGAATTAATTTGAAAAACAATAGGGAAGTGGACAAAAATGACTGGAAAAAAAATTGCATTCTAAAAATGAATGTTCTTTATTAATAACTTTTTAGAAAAATATTCAGTTTTTCAAAAAAAAAGGGACCTAAAAAAATAACCTGGATCAACCAAACCGCAGTATTTCATATTGTTTTATAATTTTTTATGTAGAACAGTAATTCCAATGCTTCCTACGAATTCTTAACAAGTAACAAGTTTAATTAAATTCATTTACCAAGTCTAAGTGATAGAGGATTAAGCAAATAAAAAATGGAAAAAAAAACATTAATTAATAAGAGATTATAAAACATTATTTATCCCAATAAATTTCTTAATCAAAAATAAGAATAAACAATCTGAAGTCCATTCATCAGTCTATCTGTTTTAGATTCTAGTAACTAATAACCCTTTTCCAGCTGAAAGTCGTAATACCATGCCTTGTTACAGCTACATGAAATTTAGCTCCCCGCCAAATGGGTGAAAACGAAACTCTTATGTTGGAAAAGTTTTCCATAGAAAATGTTGCGACAAAGATTGCACGCTTGGCGCTTGCCAAGCCAAACTCCATACTGTTTAATTCCCCAATTTTTTGGACAATTTCTAACTTCCCTGCTTTTTCCAGTTTTCCAGGTAGCATTGCAACCCTGTTACAAGCAAAAGTCAGTGTTATTATTATTTTTCTTACCTTCAGAATAAATAAAATAAAACCTGAACAATTTTTATTTAAATATCTTTCAGTTCAATTTCGTGCATAATAGCTTTTAATTTGAATAACTTTGACCAACCCAAGTTTAAAAAGCAAATTGCTGCAGTCCTTAATTTTTATCATAAATAAGTACGACCATTTATGGTTTCTAATAAGAAACACAACTATCACGAAATAAAAGGTTTTTAGTTTGCTTTATATGTTTTAGAAAATGACCCAATACATCATAAAATTTTAACAAAAAAATTAGCCAGCGATACACTGTTGCTAAAAATAATATTAATTTAAAATGTTTAATAACTACATATTTAGCTAAATATAAAATACTTTTTAACTAAACTATAACTTAACACTCCTAAACACTTTTGAAGATAGGACGATAATGGAGGGGGAAAGATTTATTTTTTCTTTTTCAAAACTTAAGCTTTATCTTTTTCGCAATACATAATAATTACATAAAAAGTATAGTAAAAATTATTTCAAAACTTATTTATTGTATGAATTTTCATATCAATCACAAGTATAAGGCATTCTTAGAAATTATAATAGAGTAATACTTTGCATTAGAAATTATAATAGAGTAATACTTTGCTATACTGCACATTTCAGTGTTAAGACATATTATTATTCATAATAACAAAATAAGTCATGAAGAGCAAATATGAATTTATAGTTCTACATACCTGTATCCATGTCCATCAGAAATAGATTCTAACGCTGGCTCTTTACTAAAGGCATTTTCTCTTTGTTTTAAGAAACTGCTACTTTTACGAAACAAGTAACTAGTAAGACTTCTACGTCGTGGTTCTCCTGTTAAGAATTAAAAGAATTATTTAGCTTTATTTTTAAAAAAAATATTCCTGACAATTAATATAATTTCATTATACATAAAATATAAGAGAAGAATTAAAATAATAATTAACTTATCTGAGTCGTGCTTATATTTTTACAGTTTTGCAAAATTGATTTCATATTTGAATCTTTTTTAAAAATAAAGTCCTTCAAATTGCGAGATCAAAAACCCAATATGATAAAGAATTTAACTAAAAACAATATAAAATTAACAAACTAAAATTTTATTTGAAATGAACAATAATTTTTATTATTGGTTGCAGAAAATGTGCAATTTAATGATGTTAGCACAAAACAGTAACAACGATTAGCTTAAAATATCTTTTACTTATATTTGGTATCAACTTTATAGTTTGTTGCTTTGGGTCATGATTATTTTAGCACTTGATTAATAGAATGAAAGTTATAAATAACCAATTTTGGAAAGCCTTTAAAAAAGGTTTGAATTCTGAAATTTTTTTCTTTCAAATGGTCATTTTCTAAGACTTAATCCTTTAATACTTAAGCCAAATTGGACCGAGTTTGGTATTGGACCAATGACTTTCTGCAATCCAGTGTAATAACAATGATAAACAAAAATATAGTTATGTAGCTCAAAGACACTATTTATTATATTAACATGAAAACACTGTTCCAAAAACAAACTAAAGAAGTGAAAGGAAAAAGCTACATATTTTCAAAAGGAGTAGTTTATTTCTAATGAATCTATGGAAAAACAGTCCTGTATCAGAGCAATTAACAGGAACAGCTCTGTTAATTACTCTGTTTTCAAAAATAAAAAGCACTGCTTCATAAAGAACAGAATCCGGCTGGAATCCCCTGTGTTAAAAGGTGACGGGTGCATATTAAATCTGTCAGGGTCACGAAGTCCTCCAAGTTCTCATAGCAAATCAGTAACTCTGGGGTAATGAATTGGAGAGTGATCGTTCTCTGG
The DNA here is from genome assembly GCA_949128135.1 of Parasteatoda lunata. Lineage (NCBI taxonomy): Eukaryota > Metazoa > Arthropoda > Arachnida > Araneae > Theridiidae > Parasteatoda > Parasteatoda lunata. The sequence goes on along the minus strand of OX421978.1, from coordinate 47,240,603 downwards.
TTCGAGTCAATATTATGTTCGTGTGTGTGACTGAAAACATATTCTTGGCCATAGATGGCGCCACTGAAAAACAAGAAATGCATTCCTCTGCTTTAAATTCGCTTGGTTTCCCATAGTAGGCTTGCTTGTATTAGCAAGTGACTTGAGAAACAACAAAAGAATCACATTTTGGGGGAAGTGGTCAATTCAGCGACTGGCCATCTAATATAATTTGTTTTAATTAAGATCAGGAATTGTTAAAAAAAAAAAAATAGAATACTTTTTCAAGCCTTTAAAAATTTTCTGCAAATCATTTAAATAATATTGATTTTAATAATAAGAAGATTTTGAATGGAAGATGGTTCATACCTCTTTGAATTTCTACAATGGGAGGACATTGATTTAGAGATCGAGAATAACTTCGAACAGTTTTTGATTCTGTCATATGTTGAATCCTTGTGAAAAGAAACCGCTTACTCTGTTCAACTAAGTCTTCATAATTATCAACAGAATAGGAATAGCTGTCTACTTTTTGCTTCAAAGAACCTAAAACCTGACACAAAAAATTATTATCTATTCATTTGTATATTATTGTAAATTTGTATATAATTTTCATTTTATAGAGCAAGATATGTGTATTTTTAGAGCTTAGCAAAAACACAACAGCCCAGTATTGGGCACTGTACATTATAACAGCATCTGTAGATTTTCTTTTTAGTTTCTTTATTTATTTTGAAAAAGTAAACAAACGAATTGTGGAAAATGTTTCATTTTAAAAACATCTCTAAACTTGTGTTTCAAATAAACATTAAAATTCTGAATTGAGAGAACACCTTTAAAGTTTTTTTTCTGTTACGTACTTTCAAGCTTATCTATGTAGGGATTTATTAAACTTTTTTAGTTTGATTGTATAAAATTCAACTTAAATTGAAACATTAAGTGTTTCATATATAAGAACCTTACGTGTGTAAATTTTGTTACATGCATCTTAGATTAAGTTGAATTTTTTACAATGATAACAGGGGTCTGTTTAGAAGAAATTTGGGTCCGTTAACGAACCCTTCACAAAATATCTTTTCACAAAAACGGACCCTTCACAAAATATTTTAACTTAAAAACGGACCCTTCACAAAATAATTTATCCTTTAATCGGACCCTTCACAAATTTGTTTATATTCATTATTGTTTTGTTAATTGAATAAACCCTTCCCAGGGGTGGGGGAAAGAAAGACAAATGCAAACGAACTAAGTTATGTCTTCGGCAGAAGCTTCTTCCTTTATTCGTCCGAAATGAATATTCTGCGTTCAGCATTATAGGCTTAATACCAAATATTTGTTCCATTGCTAATTTAGTAGGTGCATTTGCTGTTTATTTTTTAAAATTTAATTTTTTTTAATCATAATTTTACAGTGTTGAGCATAATCTTGTATGTCTTTTACAATTGAAAAACTCCCCAAAAAAGTTTTTGCAATAACGGACCCTATTTTCACAAAAGCGGACCCTGGTTCAAAGAATGTAACTTAACGTTTATTTTATATTCACAAATTACGGGTTATTTTTTCACAATTTTGCAAAAAACGGACCTTTCACAAAATGTCTAGACAGACCCCTGGATAATCTCTGTCTGATTGCATTGAGGACACAGACACATTTGGATTTATAAAAATAGTGTTGCAGATTCATTCTGTAAATTCTCCTACCAGGCTTTGAATTATAAATTTCATTTAATTCTTGGGAAGTCAATCTTTAAAGGCTACTCTTTAAACCAACTTTCTATGAAATTTGTAGCTTAGTCAGTACTGTGGGTCCTTCAAACAAATTTAAACATTAAAATTAAATTTAAATAAAAAATCGAACATTTGATTTTGTTCTGCATAATATATTTATATAAACAGCTTTTTTCAGTAGTGTTATGCATTTAATGTAGAACCATCCACAGAATAAAACCCCAACATGATAGTTCTGGTTTTTAAATTTTTCAAGTCTGCACATGAACGGAATGAGAATGCCCCTGTGGCCGAATATTAATAATTTTTGTATTGCCCTTAAAAGAGCATTAAACACCTAACAAAATTGAAAATATCTGATAATTTCTTAAATTAAATATTCACTGCTTAAAAAGGTGAGGGTTAAAAGAACAAATTCATAAAAACAGTTTAGAAAAACAAATTAGCTCATGAAAACACGAATAAAAATTTCTCATAATCCCTAATATTTAAATAAGCCAATTTTAATTCACATCCATTTTAATATGGGCGTAAATTAAGTTCTTTTGCAAAGTTCGCCTCCTAAAAATAGAAGTAGTTATAGTTTAATACATTTATAATAAAGTAGTTGTAGTTAACTTAAAAATAAAAAAAAGGGTGGTGGCTCAGGGGATAGAGCGTTCACTTTCCAATGAGGTGAACTGATCTAGAATCCCAGCGAAGGCTGGTCAATATGAATTCTGCTCCCAGCTCGCACAGACCTAAAAAAATATCCTCAGCGGTAGACGGATCATGGGTTAGAGTCCTCTTGCCGCCAGACTAACTTTGGGAGGTTTTACTCTCCATGTAACGCAAATGCTGGTTAGTAGGAAGAAGAAAAAAAAGTCCTTTGTGAAGGCAAATTTCTCCCAATACCTGATATCATTCCCTTGTCTTCTGGATTGGGTTCAAAACTATAAGGCAACGGAGTTAAACATTAGTAGTCCTAAACCCAAAATATTGGGTCGGCTGTTCAACGACGGTTATAAAATAAAATAAAAACTAAAAAAATAATGTTTTTCCAACCACTGGCACTGGGATATATGGTAGTTCACTGAATCTTTAAAAGGCGGGCAAAATGAATAATTTGAGCATTTGAATCAAACAAATCAGCACACTCAGACTTTTCAACTCTAACTCAATTCCATATGAATATTAGAAAGTTACAAACGACAAAACTATCATAAATCTTACCTGAAACAAGGATCGGACGGTTGGCTGGAAAACTAAGGAGGGATTTAGAAGAAATGATCGCAGCAGAGGCTGTGGGTAGCAGGCTAAACGAGAAATGAGACCTGTCAAGTGTAAATTTGTATATACATCATTCTGCATCATCATTTCTAGCCTTGCAAGTATAATGCTTAAAAATGGACCAATATTTGGAGTCCCGAATGACTCCCAACTTCCAGGAGAAGCTGGACTATTACTTTTTGTACTTGTTTCAGATACTGATGTGGAACTTCTCTTTAAGTCAGTTTTCGTAGAAGGAGGTATACTTATAAATAAAGAAGTGTTATTATCATTAGATTTGGCACTGAGAATTGTCAGAGATGCATTGTCTGAGTCCTTTTCAGAAATGCAACTGTCCCTACACTCAAAAACCCCAGAGTCTGCATTTGAGCATTCATCTTTCAAATCGCCCGGTTCGGTAAAGCAGACGTGAATTCTACCTTCCAACCCTACATCTGCATCTAACTCATTGAAATAACTGTCAATCGTTTGCAAACTGTCCTCGACACTATCTTTGGAAGAAAGTGATTCTGTAGAACAGACTAAGTTCCAAAATGTTGTTTCATCTTCTGCTTTGACTATTTGATCGAGTATGTCAGAAGGTATCGATCCTTTGTGATTGTCTTTCAATTTAATTACTTTTTCTGTTCTTTCAATGGCAATAGATCTGTCCCTTTGTATTTGGTTAAATGTGTCCTGTAGAACTGCTAAATTTTTAGTGGATAGCTCCAAAACTTGGCGATCGGAGTTAATGTTGGCTTTTTGAAGTAGATGCTGATTTTTCTCGTCTTTATTTACAGAAACTTTCGCACTACAATTTGTTTCACAACTATTAGGCTGCACTTCTTTAACTTGAGAGTCCGTAACAGAATTTGGAGGAGGATCGAGGCCATCGTAGGTAAACGACCAGCACCTGCATGCAAGAGTACAAGTTTTCACTTTTTTATGAGCATCTCTCAAATAGTCCATGTAACTAGATAGTTGTGCATCAGGTATGTTGACATACCATTGAGTCTTAGGAATAACAGACTGAAGTCTTTCGAGTTCCCCAAAAGCAAAGCTATTAGTGGACGGTGACCTGTGATGGCGCTTTATACGAAGACTTCCACCTCGGCTGACTGGCGGCAAGTTTTCCACGTGGTTGATTCCTGAGAATGGCAGAGATGACAGAGGCGTACTTTGGCTAGTTGTGAGCATAGAGTTTAGATCAGTATTATGAAGCACCGACGATGCTGGAATGAGAGATAAGAATTTGTCCGCAGCTTGATTGTACAAGTCCGCATCTCTCACTCTACTTCGCTGGCTCACCATAACATGAGAGCAAGGAATCAAATACCTGTAAGAGAAAAATTTTTAACTTTTTTCATATTTATCAGAAGTAATTTTTTTAAAAGCATTATTTAAAAATCTTACATTAATTTTAAGAACTAAGTATAAAAAATCCTAATTTTTTACTTTATTCACACATTTTTCCTCTTAATATTTTTTAAAAAAAAAGCAAATAATTAATTTATTTTGAAAAACGTGATTAATGAGCATGACTTAAATATAATTTGATTACATTTATATATTTTTGAATAGCTTCTGGTAATCAAAAAATTTTATTGAATTCACACATAAATTGCTGGCAGCATAAGTATAGCATATGCAAAGAAATTTTCAATTTCTTTGTATTCCAGATTGCATATTATTTTACTGACTATTGGATTGAATTGGATTTCAAAACTAAACAAAATAAAAGAACTTAAAAGAAGTAAAAACTGATAATGAAATTGCCAACAACTAGCAAAGTTAGTTTGAGAATTCACACCTTCTAAAATGTGAGTTATATTATACATACACAGTAGGATTCAGATTATGTAACCTTCAATATTTTACACAAAAATTCAAATTTTTGAGAAAAGTTTTGGTGGCTCAGGGGATTGAGTGTTTGCATGACAAGAACACGACCCAGGTTCAAATCCCAGCAGTGGCCAGTAGATGCAAATTCTGCTCCCGGCTTGCGCTAACCACAGTGCTAAAATATCCTCAGTGTTAGATGGATCATGGGTTAGTATCCCCTTTCCACCAGGCTAACAGCGGTAGGTTTTTGTGGTTTTTCCAACCATCTATCTAATCCTATACCATTCATCTATTAATTCAATAAAGAAGTCCTTCATGAAGTCTAGTTTGACCCAATGCTTAATCTAAGAGTTCCTCTTGTTTTCTGGGTTAGGTTCAAAATTATAAAGATAAAGAGTTGAATACTGATAATTGTAAACTCACAATTTGGTTGGCTGATCAATGTCCGTTATAAAGAAAATTCAATGAAACATAACTAATAAAGAGTCACATCAGCCATTTATCTAACTTGTAATTAAAAACGAAAATTCATTTAAAAAGATTAAGAATTAATGATTTAGTATTATCAAACTGCAATTATGATTCATGAAAAAAAATTTAAATAAGAAGTTTTTGAGTAAAGAGTGATTTTTACAAATTAATCTAATTTTGTAGCAAGATTTCTAAAATTGTATTTATTTCTGACTTTCTATTCTATAATCAAATTATTTGACTATTCTAGATTTCTTTGACCCCATTGGAACACTGTTATTATATTCAACTAGCAATTTTAAAAAGAATTTATTAAGGTTACATTAAAATATAATTTAGAGTTTTAAACTAGATTTTTGCTGCCTCTTGCTGTTGAGACAAAATGTTTAATTTACAAACGGTAATATTTATCAAATTGTGTAAGCTGAAAAAAAAAATTTTTATTTTTTTTATTCTAGAAAATTACTAGACAAATTTAATGATGGATCTATTTTGCTAAACTTGCACCTAAAAACTATTTTAACTAAGTGGAAATTTTAATGTAGAGGGTATCAGGGTACATAACAAAAACAAAATGAAGAAATCGAATACATAAATAGCAACATAAAAATAAAATAGCAATTATATTAGGTATAAATATGATTAAGGAAAAAAATCAATATTGACATACCTAAAAACTAATTCAAACAAAACATCTTCACAATTTAACTCTAGCAAACTTTGAAACAATGACATCGTAACAAGACAGAGCTGTGAAGAAATAATAATACATTTTACACTACTTATTTAAATAACTAAAAAGTACTAATAATAAAATAATGATATACTAACCCTTGTTTGTGCCCCTAATCGATCAACTAAAGAATTTAAAATTCGATGACCATCACAACAGGAACTGAGAATGAATTTCAAGAACATTTGTATTAAAATTGGTTCAGTAATTGTACGTATGAAAAGTTCCAAATATGCAGTAGTAGCAACAATTTCCTCTACTGTGTTCTAAAATATAAAATTCATTGATTTCCAACTTTAATGAAACGTTGAGCTTGACAAATTTTTATACACAATAAATAATTAAAAACAGAACATCAAGACATTACAAAGCAATAATTGAAAAATTGGGATTTTTTTTTCTGGACAACTAAAGTAATAAACTTAATATTTTTTTGAAAATAAAATGTTTCTATAAAAATAAATTATTTTACTTGTGCTCATTATCTAATTTAAAACTATTAGACATATCTTTAAACAATGCAGTCAAACTAGCCCATAACAAGTCTTGATTTAACGAAAGCCTCGATCTGATGAAGAACTCAAAAATACTTTGTTGTTACGAAATTAACTGCTTCTGTGATTATCCCGAGAAAACTCTGGTGCAGCAGAATTTGTCAGTACGTTTTGTTTCCTCACGTTTTTATTGGGCCAAAAGCCAGAAAAAATAATCTGCTGTGATTGGAAGTTAGTTGTTGGATTGTGGGACTGCTCACATGTTTTGAGTGATTGTATATACAATGGTTGCTGAATTAACATAGAAAAATAAAAGACATATCACTTCACTGGCGCTTGGAAAGTATCACCTTGTTTGAAAACTATCATACAAAGACAAATATTTAACTTTTTTTTCATTTGCCCGAGATAACTCTGGTTAGTAATCTAATGGTAAATTAAATGTTTTTTATACAAAAATATATATATATATAATAATTTGTGTATTATGCTTTGTTTTAGTTCTTTGTATTTATTAATGAAATTAAAAAAAAAAGTTGATTTTTTCCACTTTTTTTCAAAAAAATTGGTAAGGAAAGTGGTTAAGTCTATTGCGGCACAGCTTGTTTTTAACAAACAAAACCTGGTTTTTGTGAGCAATATTTTTGTGATTCATTCTACCACTCTAGCATTGCTAATACTTCTAAAAATTTGTAAAATATTTAATAGATAACTGGAAGTTATCAATATCTACGAGTCATAAAACCAGCCAGCATATGAACCTTTTTACAAGCAGATGTGCAAAGTATGATGTTTTTCAGGTCATGAGTTCTATCAAAAGAACAATAACATAACAGAGACTGTTCCTAGAAAATTAATTAACAAAGAGACAATAAGACTGCTCAAAGCAAATTAACCAACTTATTTTGTATAATATAAAAATAAAATAAATAAATAAAGTACTACATTTATAATTTAGTAAGTATGTAGGAACTTTTACAATTTTTTACAAATAAATTTTTAACCAGTACTCCGTAATTTCAAATAAATATTGCAGTTCCTTCGCACTCCTTATAAGCGAGTTTGAATATATATTTTTGTTAAACAAATTTTTCAAATCAATTTTAAGCTAGTATGGTAGAGTGCAAATTATCATCACAGGCCAGGATCAAGGCCAATATGGTTAACAAAAAAATCTGAATAACTGTATAACTTTAAAAAACTTTGATAGCAATACATATTAGCGATGGATCACTCTACAACAATTGCAAGTTTAAGTCTTACAAATTCAAAATCGATTTTTATGACACCCCATTGAAAAATTCCAATGAATAATAACTAAGAATTTTAAAAAAATATATTCGTAAGTCGTAAACCATTTTCAAGGTGCAAAGCAGCTGCATAGACTGGGATTTGAGAGATCATATTTTCATTTTTAAGGCTCCAAAAATATTGAAAAAAATTTCTAGCTAAGTGTGTCATTACATTTTGATTTTATCATTTGTTATAGTGAAATTTGTGTTCATATTACTTAATAATTTGAGATTCGCTTGTCATAGTGTTTAAACTTGAGATTCTTTAATTGGATGAATATCATATTGAGATTTTTAACCATGTGAATATTACATTTATCATATTATCAGATATTTGAGTGTTTTTATTTTCAGCTCTAAAATTGTAATATTTTTCAATTTATACATTTACGATATTAAAATTTGTGTTCACAAGACTTCTGAATTTCCTGATTGTTTGAATGTGAGATTCATAAATCAAGTGAATATCGTACTATGTTAATGACATGAATATTATATTCACCATATTGAAACAAAAATCTATTGGTTTGGTTTGGATTGGCAGGTTTTTACTGAACATAAGACAAAACAGAAATTAAAAAAAAAATAATAACATAATCAATACTAAATAACACACAAATTTAGATACAAATAAAGGTACTTTTAAATGGAAGTAAATTTTATGCCTTAGAGCTATTTTTTGTTATTGCTAGTGAACTGAAGAGTTAATTGGTTTTACAAGCATCAGCCAAAGCAAATATACGTTTTTCTTTCATATAATCATATTTCATTTTCTTTCATAAGTTTTAAAAGAACAGCAGACTACTAGACACACACAGTTGTTTTGCTCATTGTGGCAGCTTGCAGGTGAAAATAAAGCTAATATTAAAAATTTAAATACACTTATATGAAAGTTGAGTAAAATATAAAAAATTTAATAATTGGTATACTTGTTGGTAACTTGTTATGTTAGTATTGGTAACTTATGAGCCTTAACCAAAACAATCATATGTAGGTGATAAAATATTAAAATGCATATACTTCACTAATATTATAAGACAATATCCATTTAAATAAAAGAAAAACTAAAATTATATTAACAAAAAAAAAAAAATCATTAAAATTGCATAAACTAAAGATTTATAACTTTTATAATCATAATGAATTAAAACCAGCATGGTTATTAAAACTAAAAATACAAATAAGTTATTAAAATAGCAAAATATCCACTCTAACATAAATGTTATACAGTAAAATAAAAAATACATTTAAGCTTGAATAAAAAGTTGTGAAAAGAAAAACTAAAGGATGTAAAGAAAAAAAAACTAAAAATTGAATAAATTATAGTACAAAGGTAAGGTTTCTTTTTAAAATTATAAATTAAATAATTTAGGAAATAAATAAAAGAAACTATTGCATTTCGAGTCAGAAGAATATTGCTCAGAAAATTAGTCTTACATGCAATACGTCAATGCGTGCATTGTAGCATGCACAGTTTTGAATGGGGGTGCTAAGAAGGCTTGTTAGTCAATAGAAGGATTGTCAAGTAAATTAACACCATTAGTCCAAAGCCACAATGAGGAAAAGCAACTGCGTACTGACCAAATACTTTGAAGTGTTTTCAAGCCTTTCAACAGGCACTGCAACAGCATCCTGGTTCCCAGATAATGTGACACAAACAACGCAGCAACGAGTGGAAAATAGAGAGAAATAGGGTGTAATTACTTTAGAATTGTGCATTTCAGATAATGTTATTGTACAGAAATGTTATTACATTTTAGACAAAAAATGGAAAATTTATAAGAAGGAAATGTATACAGTCTAAGAAATAAAAATTGCAAATATAAAAATTATTTAACTTATCAATTAAATAATATGCAAAAATATTTTAGGAAAGACAAATTTTTAAAATATAATGGTTTAAATTCAACATTAAAACTCACAATTACACAAAATTAAGAAAACTATGAGGATGTGAAATAGAGAAATATTTTAAAGTTAAAATCATTATTCTGGTTTGTTGCTAAAATAGGCCACAAATAATACCTGCTTTTAATATCAAGAAAAATAAAACAATGATGTAATTAAAAAAGCAACTCAAAACTATCTTTTAAATTAATATATGTATCAAATTAATTTAAACTAATGACAAATTTTGTTATCATCCTATGACAAAACTTAAAAGAGATTGAACTTTTCAGTATAATTAGTGAAACTAGAATCAGAAATTAAATTAAATGCCTGCTGAAAAAACTGTTCTACTGTTATATAGCTTATATAACATGATACCATCTTTTAAATTAATATATGTATAAAATTAATTTAAACTAATGCAAATTTTCTTATCATCAATTGACAAAACTTAAAAGAAATGGAACTTTTCAGTATTAATTGTAGAACTAGAATCAGAAATTAAATGTTTATGGAAAAAACTGTTCTACGCCTATAGAGCTTATATAACATGATATATTATCATTTTTCACGCAAACTTGATGTTTGTACAAATTATTCTACACTAAATCAATAACTTTTTGAAGTAATATTCAAATTGTTATAAGTCAAATATAGAAACTTATCTTGAATCTAAGAAATTAATTTTTTAAAGCCTAAGTTGAATAAAAATGAATTTCATTCTTCATCAGAAAACATATTAGTATCATTGATGAGAATTCTTGAGGAAGTTAACCAGTAATAAAGACTTATTGTACCAAATTTTAAATTGTGTGTTCATATTTTCTTTAAATGAGGCTTCTTATTCATAAATTAGAAATGTTTCTCATAAAGACAGACCAAGATGTTTGAAATAGGATTAGAGCAATTGGACTCAATATGATAAAAAAAAAAAAAAAATTCATAATACCTGATGAAGAGCAGGTCCCAAAACTGGAACTAAAAATCCTTGATATAAATATTCCATCAATTGTTCTTGAACCATTGGATGTGCGACCTTGAAAAATATTGGAAATGAAATTTTATACAATTAAATAAATCTAAATACTTCTGCAAAATAGCAGAATGAGTTAAATTAAACAATGCAATACATTTATGCATATTAAGAAATGTTTTTACTCAATCAATAAAATAATTTGGCTTTTAACCCTTGCACAATGAAGTTTTTCCATTTACACTAAACTATGATAAAAATGTTGTAACAAAACAACATTCGACTCAAAACAATTTCATTGAGTTTTAACACTTTACTTAAATAAAATTAAAAATAATTTTAGAATACCGATATTATTTTCACACAGAAAAGTGGGGTCAATTGTGAATCCCACAATAACTTATCTATTAATCCACTATAATGTATCAATTTTCCCATTTTTTTTAAAAATAAATAACCTTCCCAATATGTATTAGTAATTATACTTTTAATTATTCCACAAAATTTCATTACCCATAAAAGAAAATAATGATCCACAAAAGACATAACAAAACTATTTTTTCCAAAATAAGTTGGGAATAAGGGTTCATAATAAACGAGGCATTAAAAAAAAGTTCTAAATTTCGAAATTTTATTTAGGTTGTAAAGACATTTTTCAGTATCAAAAAAAAAAATTTTGGTTACTAACACATATTAGACAAGTCAACTACTAACATTTTATCTTTAGGAAATGTGAACAGAAAACCAGCGTGTGACAGACATCTACAGCTTTTCGTCGTTGCCAAAACACTCACTGGAGGACAGGAATTTCTTGAGGTGCAAGAAAACGTGAAAAATCGCTGGAAGCAAGATCAGGGCTGTGGGGTGGATGATTAAACAACCCCAAGCGAATTCCGTCAAAACAGCTGCTGTGCGTCGAGCCGCATGTGAACTAGCATTATCATGGAGGAGCACAACACCTGCAGTAAGCATTCCACGCTTCTTGTTTTTAATGGTACGTCACAATTTCTGTAGTTCCGTTGAAGATGTCTGTCACACGCTGGTTCCATTCACAGACGGGAGAGTTCTACGACAGAGGGATACAAAAGTTGATCCCACGAAACGACAAGTGTCTCAATTCTGGTGGTGGCTATGTTGAAAAATAGCTGAAACATTGCTGTAATTGTTGCCAATAAATATGTTCCTCAAAGTGTGAGTTCTTTTTTTTTTATACAAAAAATAAGGTAACTTACTTTCTGGATGACCCTCATATATATATATATATATATATATATATATATATATATATATATATGTAATACAAAAATTATAATACTTTTGTATTAATAAAAGAATTAAATCTCTTTCGTTTTAATAAAATGTCTTTGTTAAAGAATAAGCGTAGAGAGATTCTATTTTGGGAAGTCAAGGCTGATAAACATATGATTGAGTTATTTATAGAATCTCTCCCCCTTTCACTTCCATATAAGGAAGCATGAAATGATTTTCCTTAATGCGTAAGGATACAAGAATGCCAACGACTGTGCCTGTTTACTCAAATCTGTGTTAGTATAAAAGCGAGAGCAATGCTTTTCTTATGGCTTTTTCCATCATGTTGTGATCCTGGTAATTTGTTCCAGAATTGTCGGAAGTCTTGTCCACCCTCTCCCTTGTGGAGAGCGGATGTGGACTGTTATCGATACCAGCCTACTACCATTAATAAATATTTTTTGGAGTGTAGTGTATCATGGAAACGACTGCAATATTTAAGCTCTGTTATTACAAGACGCCAGGATGTTTACTTGCTGAGGAAACCATTGTTATCTATTTTCCGGCTGACTACAACGTTGATAAAACCTCATCCCGGGGGACGAAGGACGAAAGAAAGAAGTGCCTAGTCCGCGGTGAAAAACAAATGAAGGAAGCAGGTCTGTTTTCACCACTCCATCTTTAAATACCTGTACACCTCATCGCTGTGAGAATGCTGACGTTGGCTCGAGCTCGTCACATGCCTCTCTGAAACCCATAGTGTTGATCGAGATGACCCTACAGTGTCCAATCTGGAAATGACCGATGACCCTACAATTCCGTAGTGCTCAAATTGTGAAAACAAAAGTGAATGTGCGCGATTTATATTAAATTTAGAGAGAAGCTTTTTGCTTTTTTATTAAAAGTTCCTTTCATTAAAAAGCTGCTGTGAACACCAGTGATATGTGCACACGTGTGTGAAGTCCCGAAGACTTATGTGAAAAAAAAAGAGTGAAAAAGGAAAACAAAAGTGAATGTGCGCGAATCTTAATCATGAATATTCATGAAGTGCAATGAAAAATTTGTTTATTTCTTCTCTTCACAATCATGAAGGTCAAGGAAAAGTGTAGCAAATGGAAAGGATTTCATTCAGATACATATATTTTTTTTTATCCTCTTATTTTTCTCTCTCATTCTTATGATTAAATATTTTATTGATATTGGATATGAAAGTGCTCTAAACTTTTATAATGAAATTTAATCAATAGAATTTTATTAAGAGTTAAAGTGCATTTCTTGTTTTATATTGCTTTTTCTTTATAAATTATGAATAACTGAGTATGTTATATTATGAATAGTTAGATTGCATTTCTTGTGTTTAGATTGCTTTTCTTTAAAAATATTATATAATAGTGTATTTTTATGCATTTAAAATGTTTTTGAGGGAAATAAATGTGTTTCAAACGTCAATTAAATTTGTGACGGCAAACAAAATTCAAAATTTTTCAGCTTTTCAAACAAAAACAAAACTAAAAGAAATTTTTAATGCTTTTTCTTTTTCGGACTTGGTCAAAAACTAAAAATTCCTATTAAAAATGTGAAAAATTAAATGTTACCCAAACAAAAGGACATTTCACGCTTAACAAATTGTGCGAGTTTCCCCTTATTACGATAGGCGAAATTGTTAACTCAGCCAAGTTTCTTATATTTGATACTGAGTTACTGTATGCTTTAGTAGGGTTGCAGACTTGCAAAGATTTTTGTTTGTTTTTTAATTGTGTCAGGCCAGTTGTTACTCAAGTTGGTAAGAGACTGATCATCTCTGCTAATTCTAACAATGACAACTTATCCTTGCACATTAGACAACAGAATTCTCATAATGTTAAGGTCAAAAATTGTGAAAAAAAATGAAAGTTTAAGATGTTTCAATAAAAGTAAACATTTTGAAAAATGGAAGTTTAAGATGTTTCAATAAAAGTAAACATTTTGAAAAAAAAAATAGAAGTTTAAGATGTTTCAACAAAAGTAAACATTTTGAAAAAAGTTAAGATGTTTCAGTAAAAGTAAACATTTTGAAAAAAAAATAATGTGAGGGGTAACAAAAATAAAAAGAATAGGAAAAAGAAAGAATGACCAAGAAGTTAATAACAAAAAGTACAGGAAAAAGAAAGAAAGGCCAAACATTTCAAATGATTCGAAGATAGAACTAGGTAATGGGTGCATACATTATCAGGTTAACATCGACGAAAAAATAGGAAATAGAAAGAAAAATTGAAGTAAACAAAATTTTGAAATAGTGCATGTATCAAATCTTAGGAAATATAACAACCCACATATGTAGAAATTAAATCATGAATAGTGTCCAAAACAAAAGAAAATTTTTTACTTCTTCAAGGGAAGAAGTGATATTTGGATAAAAATTATGTATATTTTTGTGTGAAAAATTTTTGAAAATTTTAGTAGATTAGTTATAAAAATATGTTTCATTTTTCTTTCTGTTTAGTTGCCTAAACAAATAAATTGTATTATCATGTTTTTATTGTTATCATTGTATATAGTTGTTTTTTTTACAGATAATTGAAAAAATGTTATTTGATTTGTAGTAGTGAAAAGGAACAGTCGTACCAACCTAAATTTTTTAAATTCAAAAAAAAAAAAAAAAAAAAAAAAAAAAAAAAAAAAAAAAAAAAGAGGCTAAATTATTTTTATTTTGGCTTACCCAAATTTTTTTTTGGGGGGGATGTAATACAAAAATTATAATACTTTTGTATTAATAAAAGAATTAAATCTCTTTCGTTTTAATAAAATGTCTTTGTTAAAGAATAAGCGTAGAGAGATTCTATTTTGGGAAGTCAAGGCTGATAAACATATGATTGAGTTATTTATAGAATCTCTCCCCCTTTCACTTCCATATAAGGAAGCATGAAATGATTTTCCTTAATGCGTAAGGATACAAGAATGCCAACGACTGTGCCTGTTTACTCAAATCTGTGTTAGTATAAAAGCGAGAGCAATGCTTTTCGCATGGCTTTTTCCAACATGTTGTGATCCTGAAAAGTTGTTCCGGAATTGTCCAAAGTCTTGTCCACCCCCTCCCTTGCGGAGTGTGGATGTGAAGTGTTATCGATACCAGCCTACTACCATTAATAAAGATTTTTTGAGTGTAACATGGCTTACGACTGCATTATTAAAGCTAAATACACCACTGATAACAGGGATGAAGCACTGTTATTACATATATATATATATATATATATTATATACATATATTTAGTTACTAGTTACGTTAAGTTTCTAAAATATTTTTAGAAAGTAAAATTTGTTTATTGTTAGGATTTTATAAAAATTTTTTCTTTATCAAAGAAAAAAAAAATTCATTTTACACGATTCTTGAATAAACTAACATATGTTAAAAAATAACAGAAATCAAAACTCACATCTATTTTTGAAATAGCAATAATTCATAAAATTAATTTTTTAAGGTCTCACTCATAAACTAAAGACTTCAAACCGAAGTCAAGCATCACTGGCTGCGGTCAGTGTGCGGGTGGGTAACCACTTGGATCAGTCTCCGTAGGGGCCGAGGGTGTGCATTATTGGTGCTCGTTAAACTGTTCTACTGTAAAGTGCTCGACTTCACATGCAGGTTGTCGGGCTACCGAAGCGGGGGTGCCATCACCTCTGCAGAGGATCAAAATTTTGATGGCATGTCTTCGGTTCATTCTCAGGGATGCCTCCCAGACCGTCGCCAATAGCCCATTGTGCAGCTCTAGTACGACGTAAAGAAACTACAACATCAAACTGACATATTAAGTCATTTAAGTATATTTAACATAACAGAAAATATACTGTTTCTTTTTAGACAGTAAGTTGATATGGTATAAGATGTAAGAGTAACCAAAAAATCTTCCCAGGACTCCCTCTATCTTGCCCCAACTTTGTTTGCACAATCGGAGGTATTCTGCAACCCTGCTAAATTGTAGTAATACAACGAATTAGAGTCCATACTGGGTTCCATTTCATTGTGTGAAGGTAGATGCATCCTTAATGTATTTCAAAATCCACTTAGTAATTTAAACTTATGCTAACCTGTATCACAGCATTACAGAACTCCAGAGAATTCAGAAACATGGCTAATTCAGGCATTTCTGAGATGTCTTCTGCTGTAAATTGATGCCAATCTTCAGGAACATGAGGCAGCTTTCGTGGTAGAACAGAATAGAGTCCGCTCAAACCAGTAGCTAAAACCTACAAATTTATTTAATGAAAGATTTTTAATGCACAAGTTACTTATAATGAGCATATAAAAATATGTAAACAAAACTGAACTCACTGGACAGAAATTAGAATGTTCAGCAATATAAATTCCTATACTTTCATTCCTTCTAGATAAAGCCATGCAAAGTAATAATGCATCTCTTGCTTGTTGTCCAATAGAGCCTTCACGATGAACAAAAGGAATGAGAAGAGAAAAAATCAAGAACCTACAAAAATGAAAAAAAATTATGACAAAAGGATGTTTAAATTATATTTGAACTTATTACAAAATATAGCAGTAAAGCTCAAACAAATGAGAAACATTCAAATCTAAAAGTCCCCCCGTCAAAAATAAAAAAAAAAATAAAAAACGAGAAAAAAGTATCTTGATTTTTTTACACATTAAATATTTTACATTTTTTTACATATTAAAAAGTCAAAAATGCAAAAAATAAATAAATGCAATTTTTTTTTTTAAAACAAAACATTTTGGATAAAAATTTAAATGAATTGTTTAGAGAATATATTTTATAAGTACGATTTAGTTCTTGTAAAGTAATACAATATATATATATACACACATACAATACAGACCATTTTGAAACTTTAAAATTGTTTTTTTAGTCAATTTCAATGGTTAAATAGATGGATTAGTAAGCAAACAATAGCAGAAAAAAACTAATAGTTTGTTAAATAAACACAGGGTTACTATAAAAACAAATTGATAACAACCTATGCTAGTTAACTATTATATTAGAGAAACAATCTAAATATAAACAACTTTTCCAAACTAATAAATATAAATATATTTTCAAGATATAGAATGAAAAATAATATTTCACTTTTACCGCACACCAGCGCTGGAATTACAATATTTTAATTTCAGAAGAAATGTTGAGAGTCATTATTTGAACAATAGAGTTGCAAGATATCAGACACAATTAAAAAAAAAAAAGGATAGATTTAGAAAATTATTTCTAATGGGATTATCTAGTACAGGTTTCAAACTATAAGGCACATAAAACTTGTAAAGAGTAATACAAAAATAAGTTGTTTTTGAAATAGTATAAGAGGCATATTTTAGTACATTCAATTTTAGAATGGTAATTAAGCCATAGTATGTATGGTATTTAAAAACATACAACAAAATACTGAAAAATTCAAATGTGTCAAAATATTAACAGATGAACTACGAAGATAGTATTGAGAGAGAAAAATTCATGAATACATAAATTTCAAAAATACTTTACTAATATTCAGACTGAAATCAACAATTATTCAAAAATAAAAGCAGAAATTACAAGATAGATAAGAAATTATAAAAGTCAAATAGTATAATGAAATAATTAATGAACAAATATATTTCTGCATCCATCAAATGCAAGGGAAGGCTTCAGAAATACATATTACTAATTACAGAAATAGTTACTTACTACAATAATGGGAAATAAAAAGTTAAATTAAGATAAGATAAAAACTTAAGGTATGAAGTTATATAAAGAGAGAGAGAGAGAGAGTAAATAAATACACATACTTTTTTCCATGCACATTTTATAGTATCAATACTTATAGTAAAAAAAGAGGGTTATTGAAGCACATACAATACAATATCATGGATAAATACAAGCAACATCTAATTAAGATCGTCTAGATCTTTGAAATATAATTAGATTAAATCTGAAGTAAGTAGCTCTTTTTTTTAATGATGTGATTATTAGTTACTACTTTTTTTCAACTTTTGTGTAAACATTAAAAAAGTATATAATTATGTATTATACAAAAATCTTTTTTTTTTTTAATATGTGCATAAAGAATATAATGCATATTATTTTATATTTCCTCTCCCTTTAATGTATAATTTTTTATGCTTAACAATTAAAACAGCTGAATAATTGGGAGATTAAAATTATAAAGTAAAATATAACTTTCTAAGAGTTTTAATTTCAAAATAAAATATTTAATTAACTAATAAGGTGTAGTTCAGTATTATACTTGACTAAAAGTTTAGTCTTAGATTTCCGGCTTTCTAGTAGTCAAAAATAAATTAAAAAATAAACATTTTACAAAAACAAAAAATCAGGAGATTATTTTGAGCAATATCCACATACTACAATATTTTGCAGAAGCGTAAGCGAAGGGGTAAAAATATAATCCAACTCACAGTTTTGGGAATTTTATTTTGTGCGCCATATTTCTTTGATTCTCCACAACATTAAAACATCTTTGAAATGAACAGATTCATGCCTCATTCAGAAATTCTAGCGACATTAAACTAAAATTACTTATTTCCCTTTTGAGGAGAAAAAGGGTTAACGCCTGGTGATAATGAGGATGAAGAAAATGAGGATTACAGTTTGGAGAATACGCCTTAAACATCACATTTGATATTTATGCATAGCAGAAGTTGAAGAAGTGCAAAGTTATATGGAGGAAGATCGTGAAATGGAACCATAACCAGTGTCAAAACTTGCAAAAAGCGTCAAAAAATGATCTAAAACTAGTGACAAAAAATGATCCAAAAACTACAGATTCACAATATATCTGCGCAATTTGAGCACTTTTTAAAGTGATGACTTGAATGAACAATTTAAAATTTTGAACATTTTTTTACTTTTCAAATAGAAAAAAAAACTGTAGTACCATTTTTTTTAAAATCATACTTAGGTGCTGCGTCGGGCTGCACTTCAACCAGTGGAGGGGCAGCAGGCTGTGCACTTTTGGTGAAGGTTCTACTGCAGTTAATTTATACCAGACAATAAACAATATTTTACAGAATAGTAGTCACAATAGAATACTCATAGCAGTATTTAACTCTTATATCAGGCATACTTTGCAGTTCAGCAAGTGTATAGTTAGATTCTTTTATTAAAACAAAACAGGAAATTTATTGGAAGTTTTATTTATTAAAAAAGAAAAAAGCTCTTCTTTAGTAGCATATGTATGAGATAGCTGCTGTAAATGAACTTGGGATCAAGAGCCTGCTATTGTCTTATAATGAAATACTTATGAAATGACAAAAACAGAAAACAATTCTGTAAAAAGGGAGGGCTTCATTAAGTAAATTTTAGTTCCAATACTGATTCAGCAATAATCCATTTTTCACTTTTGGAATAAAACATGCTCGTCAAGACATAAGTCTAATTTATTATTTTTTTTTTTTAGTTAAAGAAATTTTAAAAAATGTAAAGGATTCTTTTAAAATTATGCTTGTTGAAATCAGACGTTCTGAACAAAATAAGAAAGAAAAAAAATTAGGAATATCAGGACAGATGAGGGTAGAATTTTTGTATCAGGAAAATCAGGATAACTATGAACCCTACAAATTAGTAAAATTTTTTTTTTTTCTTTTCGTATTACAAAAATAATAAATTAAAACTAAGCAATTTTATTAATAGTTCATAATATTAGAATAAACTCTAGCAAGCTCAACCTGAGATTAATATTTCCTTAACAACTAACATTAATTTGCATGGAAAAAAAATGTAGCAAATGATTTGTGTAATAAAAGTAAGAAATTTTTCATTCCATTTATTTATTTTTCGTAAAAAATTGAACTTTATTATTGTCTAAAAAATGTTTCTAAGATCATTCCCAATTTAAATAAGGTTAAAAAAGAAAGTCATTCCAACAATAAAAACATACAGGAACACTATCACAATAATACCCAAAACTAACACAAACTGCATATCAAAACGAAAAAAAAAAGTAACTAATAAAACAAACCCATGCAGCATTCAACATACATGTCTCGTTTTTCAGACCTTGTTGAGCCATGGTCAGAGCTTGCACCAAAGAATACTTGAAGTAAATCAGGAAATTGAGTTAAGCAGACACACAATGTATTTAATAAAATAATTAGCCTTTTTTCTACTTCAACAGGAATACCCTCTCCACAAGAGGCTAATAGACGTAAGAGTGGTCGAACAACAGGTTTGTGGAAAAGTAAATCTTGATGACAATTTGTTACTAAAACCTATAATACAAAAAAAAATTATTAATATTTACGTAATAATAAAAGATTAAAAGTTTTTAAACAAATATGTTTGTGTAACCCTGAAGAATTCAGCAATGTTTGTTCTTCACTGAGAGAGTATAAAATATTCAGAGGTGAAACCTGCGTAAGTTGACCACGTGCAGTGTATTGCTTTAGTGGCTAATTTATAAGGTGTGAGTCATTGTTTTTTTAACATCATGCTATTCTTACACATATAAGAAAAATGGATTTAATATAGGTTATTATGTATGATAATAGTTTTTCCATATAGTCAATCCAATAAGGGTTTTAAAAAAAAATTTCAAACTACTTCGCCTCTTCAGTGAAATTCTAATGCATAACATGATAGCATAAAAAAATTCTTAGAGTTTTTTTTTTCTTGTCAGTCAACTTTTGAAGGGTTAGGAATATCATTAAATAACATTCCTAGATACATTTGACTTATTTAGGCAGTCAACATACAAGATAGACATATGGTAAAGTTACGGAAGTTTCGCTCTAGTATTATATAAAATAAATTCAGTAGGAAGGTCAACTTAAGACAGGTGATCAAATTTAACAAGTTTCACTTTATTACAAATAATGTAACAATGAATAATTTGCAATGACTGTAAACCTTTCACAAGGCTGTAAAAGTGTGAACGTGAACATTAATTATATTCTTATTACATATTTAGTATTCCATGTTTTGGCAACAGCAGTATTTAGTATTCCATGTTTTGGCAACAGCAGTTCTTGTGTACGATATAGAATTTGAGTTTTCAGAATAACGGTGTGCGTAAATTTTAATAAAAGTAAACAGTAAATGAACTGCGTTTGTTTTGTTTTTATTTTAAAAGTTGTTTCTTACAAGGCTAAAGTTCATTTACTTAAGTTCCGTTTTCAAGTTTAAAAAATAGTAATGCAATTGTAAGTAAGAGCTTAAATACTCTACTGTCTTCTTGAGAACATCATAGAGTAGTTTTCACTTGTGGGCCATTCTCCACTGTAAACACTCTAAACCTCAAGTTTTATCTTACTTGTACATATTTTTTATTTATTGAATAATAAAGTACATAGGGTAAATCTTAAAAAATTAGATACAATAATAGTTATATTTAAATTTTTATTATGGAAACAATTCTTAAAGTTTAGCTTTGTACTTTTTAAGTTTTCATGTTATAATCAACATATTTACATTTATTTCTTTAGCTGAAAAAATATTATAGCATTTCAATTTTCTTCTTTTTTTTAAGTATATCTATATAATACTCTTATTTAAAAATGAATTAAAAATTTAAAAATCTAATTAAAATTATGTAACAAATAACAATTTATTTGAGCAGAAATTGGTTGTCCCGTGCATAACACGAAAACATGATAATTTTTATTTTTCTCATTTATTTTTAGAGCAAAACAGAAACTGCTTCAACTTTACTTTCTTTCTCTTAGTACCGACTTATATTACAAAGGAAGTTTCTCTAAGTTTAATATTAGATAAAAAATTAGCACTTATTTTCATGTCCCGTGCATAACTTAGATTTCTCTAAAAATTGGGTAAATCAAAAACTCCAAGAGCATTTATAACTATAGGTGGCTGAATAACTTTAACAACTTCCTCTTGTTGTAAAACACTTTTTCTCCCGTTTAGGCTATTTCCAATATTTTCCAGGCTTTACCATGGCAGAAACTTGAATATCATTTCCCAGCACTTGCTTAACTTCTCTAGCATATAAACTATAATCATATTTCAGAACAACCCAATTTCCTCCAATACTTTTTGTGGTGTTAATTGCCCTGGTATTAAGATTTCCTTTCATTGGTGCTGCAGCATTTTTATAAAAGTTTGAACCAGAAGGTGAATGTGTAATTCCATGCATTTTAGAAATTCCTGGTAAAGTATTACTGTTGCGTTGGTTCACATATTATTATCTCTGTTTATATCTTTATCTAAAAATAGCATCACTGTAGTAAATGTATAGCTTTTTTTACAACATTTACAAAATCTTCCACAGACTGCACAATTGGAGCTGTAGATTTTTTTGACCCCAACAGGGTTTTGTACCAAGCATTTTGCCTCACCGCCAATTCCATCCACCACACCTTTGCCATGGGCAGTTGCAAAATATTTCCAGTAGAAAGTCTTTTTGAATTTCTATGGTCTTGTAGCAGCAAGGTCATGAACCTATTTTTAAACTTTGATGAAGGTTTATCTGTCCAGATTACCTCATCAAGAAATTTGTTTTTTTCATCATTTGACTTGATTTCTTTATAAATTTTTTCAATGAAAGCTTTGACAGTATTTTTTTTTTCTTTCTCACAAATGTCGGAACATATTAGATAAGTACTGCATTTTTCGGGCAAGAATACTGCAGCTGTAAATAAAGTTATACTTTTTTGAGTTCAAAGTACACTCTGTACTTGATCCTCACATGAACAGCTATAGTTCATAGCAAAATTCTTTTTTCAGGTGAACTTTTATCATTTTGAAATTCTTGGAATTGAATTCTTTTTGCGTTAATATGAAACCTTATTGATGAAAAATTGTCGCACGTACTTTCCAAAACTTATCCAATGCATGTCTGCTTCACTTGGCAATATAATTTTGCATCTTCACTTTCCCCCCTTTTTTTCCAACAAACAATTATGAGAAAGATCTTCATTACATTTTAATTTTTGCCCATAGCAGCAATTTTTACAAAATCCTTGCCAACATAAGGAGTTTATCGAATCATTACAAAGTGTTTCTTTCCAAAATAGTTTTCGAATCATATGGAACATTTAGTGTTTTAAGCTGAAGAAAGAAGTTTTCACATACTGATCTTCTGGTGTTTGATGCAGCAGAAAAACATTTTCTGGTCTTAACTTTCAAAATGTGGAAAAGCTGATGGAAGAATTTGGGTATTCATCCTTAAAAACTGAATATGCTTTACAGGGGCTTAGTTTTGAACGTCCTAAACTGGTTCTAACAGGACATGTGGGCTTTATTGATTTAAACTGCTTTTTTTTGCTGGAGATTTAGGTAAAGATTTTCATGATTTTCTCATTGCTTTTCCGAAAGCTTGAAAAATCTTGTTGGTATTTTCAATTTGGCTTCTTGATGGTGTATTATTCCTAAACTCTGTTTTCTTTCGTTGGTGATACAGTTGTAATTATCCTTTATAATGATTTATAAAGCTTCTAATCCAGATCACAAACTAAATTCAAAATATGAATTAGTGTTGCCACGTCAAAATATACATAATTAAATCAAGTGTATGCCTCTGTGTGTAATAAATTGCTGACATGTCCCGTGCATAACATTAGTTATGTCCCGTGCATAACACAAATAAATTAAATTTAGAATTTTATCGAATGATGTATTTGGAAAATATGTAGCATAATTTAATAGAAGTAATATTTATCAGCTGAGAAAAAAATATAATGACAGTATACAAGTTCTAAATTCACAGAGTTTATGAAAAATAGAAGTCAGGGTAGAAATTAATATTTTTCTGCGTCCCGTGCGTAACGACTATATTAAATCCCTTTTCAAGTATTTAAATTTTAATTTTTGATTTGTTTTCTATACAATCTTTAAGAAACAGACCTGTTTTGAAGTGAAATGTTAAAAAATTATTAATTACCCCATTATTTTACTATTTTTATATACTTCAAAAGCCTGCAAATGTCCCGTGCATAACAGGAGAATGGCCCTTGTGAGTAAACTTACAAACTGTAAATTTATTCATATCGAATCAAAGCTCTCTTAAACATATTTGTTTGCAGATAAATTGACTTTAGATTTGGAGTTCTCATTATAGCATGACAGTAGTTTCCTTTATGACGCCCGGTAGCTGAGCGGTAGCGCTTCGCGGTGTCGTGCCATAGGTCCCTGGTTCGATCCTTGGGCCGGGCGAGGTTGACTCAGCCTTTCATCCCTTCAGTGGGTCGATAAATGAGTACCAAGCATGCTTGGGAACTAAACACTGGGGGTTCCGCGTTCGGCTGACCACCTGACCGGAACATCTGATCCTGCACCCCAGAGCCCAAGGTCAAGAAAACTGAGATAGGCACAGTAGGCCTTGGCCCTCTAAGGGCTGTCGCGCCGCTGAGTTTAGTTTTTTAGTTTCCTTTATCAAAAAATTAATAACGAAAAAAAAAAATTATTTAATTATTAAAGTTTGTTTTCAATAAATCAGAAATTTCAAATTTATATTAAAATTAAACTTACTTCATAAAATTTCAGTTGCTCTAATTTTAAGGCATTTACGAATTCTCCAGCTCTTAAAGACCAGGTAAAAAGTTTATCTAAACAGCCTTCCATTAACAGATAGCTTAAAAGTGGACCAGTTGGTTCTGGTTCACTCCCTGGAGTTCCATTTGTCAGGCAAGCTGGCGATTGTTGCGCTTCTTGCAAAAGGAGTGTAATCATCTGATCCAAATTATTAATAACACCAGTGACATCATCAGATGTCGGCAATGTTTGTTGCCATGGCCTGAAATAAATTTTAGAAAATTGTTGAGCGAATAGAAAATAATATATAGAGCGAAATAGAAGATGTTGATATTTGGTAAGAAAAAAATAATGAAATTAAAATTTCAGAATAAATCTATATTTAAATACATATTTTGATCTGATAATATAGTGATTTCATTTCAGATAAGGGTTTTAAAAATGTATATTGAGGAGAAAATATATATTAGTGATAAGAGAATACTCTAAATTTGCTTTACAAATAAATCGGCAATCGACCCTCTAACTATTTAAATTTAAAATTTTCTTTTTAACTGTAACCAGCAGATTTCAAAAGGTAAAATAATTGAAAGCCCTCTAACAGATCCTCTTAAAAATCATCTGTATATTTTTTCTATTGGTGGCTCTCCTTTACTTTTTTGTCCAAGTGATAATTCTTTTTAGTGATAAGTACCATCAATATTATTCTACTTTCTGAGAAAATGTAAATAATTTACAAGAATGATGTAATGATACTTGAGAAGCTCCAGAGTTCCTTAGTAGTGGTCTTATTTTTCTTTCAACAGTAAAATTTTTCTTTATACCGAAAATCCTGGTATCCCCTTTGATTTGATTACACATTGTGTTAGATCATTTTATAAATAAAATGTTTCTGAAAAATATGGTGAAAATAGATTTTTTTTTTTTTTTTTTTTAAATTAAACATGTAAAAATGGAAATAAAATACTGCTATCTAAATCTCTAAAGATTACATAAAAAAGGTTTTTGAATTGTATAAAAATTTGAATACAAGAAAACTTAGCTTTAGGATCTAGGTAATTTTCACAGAATAATAAACCACTTGAGTGCCAAAATAGTTTTAAGTTTTCCAGGTGTAAGTTTTTTTTTAAATTATGAATCAAGAAAAAAAATATTTACCTATACAGGAGTAGACATTATTATAATTTAATGTTTACTCAGCTTAAATTGTACATGTTGAAAAAAAAATAAAATAACTAGGACAAAGTTTAAAACCATTTATTTTTATCACAAAGTCATTTTGGAAAATGCTTTATGATTCTTCGGTCAAAACAATTCTTTAGAAATCAAAAATGGATCCTCTAGCAGGATTCTACGCCAGCACAATAAGTAAAAGGTACTAAAACTGGTGCAACATTCCTCCAACTTTCTTAGAACACGAGGATTACGATTTTATACACCACATTTGTATACTATGGAATTTTTTGTTCAGTCCATCTTGCTGACAAGGGTTTGTGCCCTATCTGTACCTCATAAGATTTTGGAACTCTTTCTCCCCTCCCCCCCAAAAACCCTTATGATAGGAATGGGACCAAATATCATTGGTGAGTTGCCAATCATAACATAAAATTTTGCAAAACGTTTAAAGCTTTGTAATAAGCCCAAAGGTGATCACTTTGAAAACTAATAGATAAGTTATGGCTATAATTCTTTTCATGTTTACAAGAAAGATTGGCTCTGATATTTTAAAATGCTAAAATATATATGCATCAAAGTTATTTCTTGTCACCAATGTATGAGCAAAGATTATTTACCCATTTTTTTCAATGATACTATATGCTTGATGCCAATGTGTTTGAAAGACCTCTAGGCATGCACCTTCTGGCAATTTAGGGGACAGAGAGAATGAATATTTGCGAAGGCTAGATCGCAATGGACTATCACGTTTGAACATCCAACTCATTATGTATGCAAAGTTTAAAAATTCATAACTGAGGATTTCTTCTCTTTCGACCCATCATTCCAATTGATCTAAAAATAAAAGAAATATATTTAGTAAAATCTTTTGATACTGAAACTGTTAAGTTCTTTTTTTTTTCCAGTAGACAATTCTAATGAAATTTAAACCTTGTAGGGTACAATGTGATAAAGATAATTGAAATACTAATAAAAAATATTTCTGAGAAATATATTAAATTTAGCAAATTAAATAACTGGATTCTAAGAAATTACAACATATATGGCTAAATGTGCCCCATTAATGGTCAGTTTCCCACTCAGTACGTTCTAACTAAATTTTAAGACTGACCATTAAATTAATTTCAATAAATTTTTAAAATTTGAAGAAAACATCAACATTTTAACACTAAATTTCCAACATGTGAAATTACTACTTATTTTAAATGTCAAAATAAATAAATAACTATTACATAAGACACTTCTTTTTGAACCTAAACATGTTTAAAACAAATATAATTTAGGGGTTAATTTGAAAATTGAAGATGCAAGAATTGGTTATAAAATTCAAATTGTGATGAAATTATGATTTTTTAAACACAACAATTTTTATTGGTTCTTAATTATAGAACCCAAATTAAAAATTAGAAATTCTAAATGTTCTGTAATTTAAAAATATAATACATACTTTGATTTTTAAGATAAATTGATATTGCTCTTATTACATTAAAGAATAATTAAGTTAATATCAAATAATAAAAAAATAAATTTCAAATTGTCCCTGAAAACTAAATATTATTTTTTTTTAAATAAAACCTTAACTTAAATTAAAGTGTAAAAACTAAATATATAAATAGAAAAAAAAAATTAAGATTCACTAGAATTGTATTTTTTTTAAAAATAATTTTAACTATACAATGTAACTACTTGATTACCATATCCTAGCAAAGTTTACAAATACAATATTTAGAGTCTCACCAAATATCCCCATGGTAATGTTTAAGTTTATATTCACCCATAACTTTTGATTAATACCAAAATGAATAAACAGCACTGAGGCAAAGTTTATCATTACTTGTGTGTATTTTATAACTTGAATTTCTCAAAAAGCTTTATCTCAAAATTTACTATGACTTTTTATCTCTACATTTTATTACCATGCATATTTTTTTAAATCTAATAAAATGCACCACTTTTATTACCAAATGAGAATTATATTACAATAATCATTTATGTTAGATAAACAGTGTAAAGATTAGTAACAAAACTGCAATTTTATGTTAAATAAGCATTGTTTATGGTGCTCCAATCGAAATTGAATAATTAATTATAAAGACAAATTATATTGAATTATGAACTTTCAAAGCATTTATAAAAAGTTAATTCAGGTGAATCAATAAAATTCTTTCTTATTAATTTATAATAAATATATATTTTTAAAAATTTAATTTTTCGTAGAGCATTTTTCACTACATTTTGTCATGACTTAAAAAAAAAAAAAAAAAAAAAAAAAAAAAACTATCTATATACATATATATTTACTTTCTTTGGTATGCAACTCGGTTTGTTTAACAAGGATTTGTTTAGGAAATTTTTTTTTTAAATTTATGTATTCAAAACTATAAGTTGCAGCGTGCAATTAAGCACAATTTTAAATTATATACCCTAACTACACACATTAATTTCTAATAAGATTATATTTTCTATTCAAGTTAAAAATTTTAAATGGTTATTTAACTTGATTTTAATGTTTATTGTGGTTAACATTAAAAAATCATGATGAAAATTGAGAGAGATACATAGCATTATATAAGAAAAACCAATATAAACAATATTTTTAAATGAAATAAAATCACATTTATTTTTTTTTGTTAATTATAACTTTTGTATAATCATTATTTATTGCATATTTTCATATCCAAAGACCTTCCACGGATTTGCAAATGTGTCAGGTCTGCTTTGAAAACAGAGTTGCAATGTGCTGCAGTACCTACACACTTTGCAATGTGCTGCAGCACAAATTTTAGCATATCACGGACAAGATTTCTGCATTGTGACCTATGGCAGAATAATAAGTAAGTCATAGCAATTTCCAGGTAATGGCCCATAAGAAGCTAAAAAGAACTTTATAGAAAGAGACAAACTCGAAGAGTATAACTCATATAGCCAACCCTGGGCAAACCTCTACATGTTTTTCTAACAAAAGTTTTCAAGTTTAAAAATCATTTGGGGATTGGCATGTCAGATCACAATACAGAAATACCTCCGTATCACCCCTTCCCTTTTCTAAGTAGAATCATATTGCTTCTGAAAACAAGCACTAATTTGAATTTATTGTGATTGTAACAGGGTGCGTAGCCAAATTATTCAACAAAAAATAAGCACCTTTTAAGCACTCAAAAAATATTTTTAAGCACTTTAAAAAATATCATAATTAGGCAGGGTTGGAAAGTTTTTGACAATAGACGGTTTTATCTTGTTTTAACCGTTATGTAAAAAAAAAAAAAAAAAAAAACCTTTTGGCATTGTTTTTGACAACTGTAAAAAATTATGAAATACGAATGGCGTTTTCATACGCTACGGACTGACTATACGCCGGAATAGATTGGGGTTGAATTAATTGTGAAAACGTTAAATAGAATAATGAGAACGGTGTCTTTTTGCATATTACGAAGCGAAAATCGACATAGTAAAGAAAAAATCTAATTTTGAAAAAGGGAAAATTAAGCACATTTTAAAAACACTCAATGAAAAAAAAGCACCTTTAAGGGCTTCTAAAAAATGAAATCAAAAATAAGCACCTCTAAAAAACGCTACGCAACCTGTGTAACGTAAATAGTCCTTGTAAATATAAAGCTAAATATATATTTACAGTATAAAATAAAGAAAAAGCAATGGAGAATGTCCTTTAAGGAGAAATGATCATACTTACAGTTATAAATGAGACTTACATATACAGTCATAAATAAGACTTACATATACAGTTATAAATAATGAAAAGCAACATCTTCAGAATACAAATAACTAGAATCTTTAAACTATGTCAATAAGTTAAAATTCATCTCAACTTATGACAAAACTGATAGTTTGAATAATTTCTCTCATTAACAACCAATTTTATTTAAAATTGCACTACCACTTGATGAGGCAAAGAATTCTGGTTCATTGTATAGTACAGTTTTAAAAAAGAACTAATATCATAGTAAAAAGCAAATAGATTATCTAAATTATAAAAAAAATGATATAGGAATATAAAAATCTATTCACTTGTTTAATATACATACTAATAAATATCATAAACAGTACAGTTGGGTAGATCTAATTAGAACAACTAACAAATCAGACTAATAACTTTTGTAGCAACAAAAATAAGAATGCAAACAATGAATGTATAAAATGAAAATATTTTTCAACTTAATGCTCTTTATAAAATGATTTTACTTCATTCAAATTGAAAACACACCTAGTGAAATTGTACAATAATGATAAAATGAACTTAATAATAAGCATAATAATAAAGTTTATTTAAAATGACATGAGTATATACAAGACAAAAAACAACGATTTATTTTCTTTCAAATCCGGTGTATATGGGCTAAATTCGGCATAACAATTACAACATAAACATAGCCGTATAAACAAATAAACACGGTGTCTGCAATTAGTCATAAATTTTATGGCTCTACTTTAAAAAGCTTATACAGTGCATTGTAAAAACGAATATTTTCGTTTTCAAAATAAAGCTACAATGTAAATATTTATAATATATTAAAATTGTAAAGGAAGTGACTCATTTCTAATTAAAATTACTGTTAAACAAAATCTCACCTTGATTACTTCATTTACCTGCTGATACTCTGGTTTGCTGGCCTCCATGTGTAAATATACTCTCGTTAAACAATAAAAATCAAATTGATTTTTTGGAAAGAATGATGAATCAGCTTCTTCATAAGTTAAAAAATGATATTGAAAAGTTTATTTAAATATTTTTAAATGCAAATATAATTACATCATGCGTTAATTAGGATATAATACAATTCTTGATGTAATTCAAAAATCACTGGTAACGAGATTACAAGATGGTGTCGATTTGTGGTGGTTTCTGCTCTAATGTTGGTGTAAATGAAATCTTAGAAATTACAGCCGACACCTTGTTTATTTAAAACAAAATTTTCAAATGTTGATAATTCACAAATTCTGCTGTATGCGATAAAAGGTCTAATGAGATATCTTTTGTTTTCATTTACTTACTACATTTTATAGCAATCGAACATTTTGCACTTTTCATTAATCGATTTTTATTTATAATGTTTTATTTACATTTAGCAAATATGCAATCTATAGAACAAGTAGCTGTTTTAAAGATCTTGTTCATAAAAGTAAGGATTTTATTATATTTATTTATTATTATGTAACGTACACAGTATTATATATTCATTATTTGACTAAATGTAATCAATTTCATTTGTTGTCATGCACACATTAAATTGCACAAAGAGTTACTTAAGAATAAACTGTGAATTGAGAGCAAATAGTGAAGTTGTTATTTATAAAATGTTCAGTACGTTGTATGTTTTTTTAAAAAAGTGTTTGTTTATACGACAGGTTTGTCGTTAAAATTTTATGTGAAGTAGATACCGGAACTATCTATCATACTTATGATTCATCAGTTGTTTACCCTCAACGTTTTTTTAATTCTAACATAATATTTAATCATTTTCAGTTTATTATTTTTTTTTTTAAATCTATTTACCCTGCCGTTTATTAAGCATTGAATTTTGTATTTTCTTTTCAATCTTAAAGCAGTGCAATCGTTAGGTTTACTTATAATGCCATTTACAACATAGTTTTCTAGTTATTTGTTGTTGTTTTGTTAAACAGGTAATAAAATACATTAATTCTATTTTTATCGTTACATTAAATAACAAAGATTTTCAGATAAAATGTCAATCTAATATTTTGTCATGAAAACAATTAAAAGAGTTCAAGTTTGTTTACACTTACAGATGTTATTGTGATCACCTTTATTTTTCATTTAAGATTACTTTATTAAAAGATAATTAAACTTCTAGTTAATCTAGAATGTTTTAAAACTCAATAATAATACTTAAATCACATTAAATGTGATATTTATATTAATAGTAGCCTCTAATGTAAGTAACCTCTTCTATATAACCTTTATAATCTTCACCTTTTATTCAGTAATTTTTATTTTTACTTGAAAAACAATAAATGTCATTATTTGTTTTTATTAAAATACAGTTGTTTTATTCAAATTCATTATGCTCATAAAAAGTTAATTGTAGTTAATGGAATATTAAAATAAAGAAAGAAATCCTCAAGTTTGTTTGTAATTTCTCTCTTGTTTTTAAAATTATAATTTTGCTTTGTTTTTAAGCAAACAATATTTTGCTGTTCTTTTAAGCAAACAATATTTTGCTCTTCTTTTAAGCAAACCATTTTGTTTTTAATGTATAAAAAGTAATAATTTCTGGGAATTTATACAAGTTGTTATTTGAAAAAAAGTTATAACTGTTTTTAATATGCTTAAAAAGATGAGCAATTTTTTTTTCTGAAACTGTTATTAAACTGTTTTAATTATGTTACAGTTCTTTTATTTAAGTTTATATAATTTTAGAAAGTGCAAAAGCTTATTTTCTTTTGTGCATTTGTAGCTAGTAAGTATGGGACATTATAAATAAAATAACAATATTAGCAAAAAAGCACAACCATTTTTGGGTATTAGAAGTGGGTTACAAAAACTACAAAATACAGAATCTGGAGGACAACATTATCTTGTAATTAATTATAAATATACAAGGAATATTTTGATTCTTTTTTTTAAGTAATGTGATTAAGTTACAAGTCTATAATTAATCTTTTGCTCCTGTGCTGATAATAAAAATATTTAATGTGAATAAATTTGAACAATTATACTTATTAGATTGCAAAATCAAATTATGATACATTTATATGTTGCATTGGCATACAACAAAAAAGATACTTAAATTTTCATTCATCCTATAAGTTAACTTTGGCTATTATCAAGAAAATAAAATTTGTTACTAAAACTGTATGAGATTAATCTGATGACTGTTGCTAGAATTTTGAAATTATTTTTTCATTCATCTTATCTACCTACTTGCATTAATTTTCTTTTCATATAGTTTACAAATTTATAAGTAATTATATTTAACTGTAAACTTAGAATAATCCATTACATAAATAAGAATTTTCATGATAAAACTGAAGTTGACTGAAGAATTCTTTGAGAAAGGCTGTAAATTAGATCAGTAACTTTCTTTTACTCATTTTCTTTTTTACTTTAGACAGTGTTCAGGGGTCTAGTTAAAATGGTGTAGGGGCCACTTTTGGCTTGCTTGCCATAAGTTTTGCATCCAATATTTCATTAGTTTATGGATATCTGCATAATCTTGTATTATTATCATTGCATACTATTCTGTAAAAGTAGTCAAATTACAAGTTTCTATACTTATTCATTTAATAAGAAATAAAACTTGGATGTAGGTAGAGAACAAAGTGACCTCAAAACATCAACATAACACTCTGAGGGTGTTATGTTGACACAGTGCCGGATTAAGCGTACCTAAGACCATTCAAAGTTTTGGGACCCTTAGATTAAATTTTTTTTCTTGTATATTTTTTATTTATTCAAATATAAAAGTATTTGTATATCTTATCATTTAAGAAAGCATATTTAAAATAATAATAAATTAAATTTTACTTTATTTTTTGTTAAATTAGAACTAAAAAATAATCATAACATTTTGAAAAAATCTGAAATTTATTAACACTTTACAAAATCATTGCTACTATAAAATTGAAATTGATTTTTAAAAAAATCATTGTTTTTCTTAATTTTTTTACATTTATTTTTTTAAAAAATCCATTTTAAGGGAGCCCTTAATCATTGGGGGCCCCAGGCCTAGTCTGGCCTAATGGGTAATTCAGCACTGTGTTGACATAACACTCTGAGCGTTAGTCCCCCATTTTTCGAAACTTAAAGATGCAGGCTTCTCCATGCTATTGAATGAGATGGGAAAATAATGTGTGGCAGGGAAATTTCTGTATAATTTTTCCCAAAAGCACAATGCTTGAATGATTAGAACTGTATCAGTTGCTGAACATGAAGGGAAAAAAAAAAAAAAAAACAGCATTTCTTTTTCTTATTTATTTATATATACTTTTTTACAATTTTCTTTTATGGAGTTATTTCTTGAAATAATAATTTTACTAAATAATAATTTTACTATCACTCAACAGTATAATATTCATAACTATTATTCTGTGTAGCTAAATTGCAGCTATTAGTTCATGCTTAAGTTGCAAAGCAGTTAAAAATTGACTGTTATTAAATTTCTTCAAAATGAAATTAATTTTTAGAAAGTATTCTTAGAAACGTATAAAAGGCAATGCATATCAGGTCTATTCTATTATTCTATATATCTCTATTGCAAAAAATAATAAATTTTGTTTCTTTAGTTGCTGCAAGGTTTGCTAAAGGCTATAATAACACTTTTTCAAATGCAGATTTCTTTCATAGTTAGTTCTTACAGGTTTCTTATTGCTATTAATTGACCTGCACATAATATGTAGTAATAACTTTAAAAAGATTTTATTGCTATAAAACAGAAATATCTAAAACCTTTTGGCTAATTTTCCCCCCTAAATATTCAAAATAATAGACTTGGTCTATTATTTTGAATTCCTCATAAGTAATCCATGGTACGTAACATTTTTAAAAAGTGCTTAAAAGTGCTTATTTTTGATTTTCGTTTTTTAAAAGCCCTTAAAGGTGCCTTTTTTCATTGGGTGTTTTTAAAAAGTGCTTAATATTTTCTTTTCGAAAATGAGATTTTTTTCTTTACCATGTCAATTTTCGCCACATATTATGTCAAAGCGTGCTTTTCACATTGTTCTATTCATCGTTTTCACAATTCATTCAACCACAATCTATTTCAGGGTACCGTCGGTCCATAGCATAAGAAAGCGGCAATAATTTTACAGGTTAGAGGAAACACTTGCAAGTGTAGAATTCAAAAATTCTACATGTTTTATTTACCTTTAACTTTTTAAATTTCTTTTATTTTTGGTAAACTGTATTATTTTTACTTGTAAGAGTTCAGTTTTTTTAGGTATTTAATTTAATTTAAATTTTAGACTAATAACTTTCTTTTTAAAAATTTATTTAACTGTTTCTTTGAATAATAGTGAACAGGTTTGTTTTTTTTAAAAAACATTTGTTCAGTTAGTTTCTTTTTAAGCAGACAGGTGGCAGCATCAGTTACTACTGGATTGTAATGATCCAAGTTTAAGGTTACTTTCAGTTTATTCAGTTTGAGTTTTTTTTCTCCTGCTGATTTGATATGTTTTTGTAATTAAATTTTTAAATTTTGTTAAATAGTTAAATGATTAAGTTATTTCACAACATATGCAAGGTATTTTTATTTTGTAATTTTCTTTCAATTTTTGTTAAAATAATTTTATTTTTGAAAAATTATTTCTTTTTATGAGTTTTGAGGTGTTGGCAATGGTGGCGTTTTTGGAAAGTATATAAAAGGAAGGGTGCGCGGTGTGCGAAGAAAAAAAAAAAGCTTGCTCTCTCTCGCTCTCCTACCTGTTAGACGTCGTGCTCCACGAGGTTTTGGCTGAAGAAAGTAAGCCATGTGGAATTCGAAAGAAACGCGTGCCATGCGGCACAGAAGCTTATATGCAGATTAGCATTGAAGGAAGATGAAATGATGATCAAGATCTTGTGCATTTAACATCATGATGAAGTGCCATCAAGTCCGTGCCAGGGGGCACGTGGTATGATTTCGTTTCTTTTATAATTGCAATAGTAATAATGTGAATGCAGCTACAGGACAGTTATTTTCCATTTTTCATCTAGTGAACTTTTAATTCAACAAATTGCAAACCTTGCCAACTACCCTGCATTTTAAAACCTAAAATTATATTTTAGAATCCTGATAATATATCCTGATAACCATGCTATTATAATAAATAATTTTTTTTATATCTTAATGATTGGAGTCATTTCTCAATAAAATGTTGGTTTTTCTTTTTTCTATTTTACTTAAGATGTTATAGATAAATAAAGGGGGGGGGGTAGTATTTTCTTTTCAGCATGTATATTCTAAAGCTTTAGGTAAGTGATTTTTTTTTATAAATAAATCTTTTTTGATTCGAACCTTTCGGCAAATTTAGGTTAATTTATTATTTTTTTCTTTTGTGCACTAATGTTAATATTGTTAAAACTATACGATCTTTATGTTTTTTTTTTGTTGTTTTCGGCCTTAACTCTAACTAATTGTACCAAAAAATTTTTACTCACGGTACAAAATTGGTGCCGTGACTTTTCTTTTTTTAAAATTTACTTTCAGCTTTTGATATACACATGTATTTTTATTAAGAGGTGACTCAATTTGTGAGGGGTGACCGGGTTATGCCAGGTTAATTTTATTGTATTTATATTGTTTTTATTGTATTATATTATTGTTTTGAATCATGGATTCTGATGAGAATACTGACTCGCCTGGTCTTCCAAACGTAATTGCCAATATCATCCCAGTGGCTTTAACTGCTTCATCGCTTATGTCATTGCCAATTTTTAGGGGTGGGAACAGTGGTATGAAAATTAAGGAATTTTTGGCACGTTTGGAGGATTATGCAGTTCAGTTCAACTGGTCAGAAAGTGACAAATTGTTTGCATTAAGAGATCGATTATTCGATGAAGCCAGAGAGCTTAGTGAGGAAATTAGAGAATCGGTTAAATCATATAAAGATTTAAAAACAGCTCTTTTGAAAGCTTTTGGGGAGAAAATCTCTCCCTCTCAAGCATTGTTTGACTTTATGGCATTTAAACATGATATTAATACTCCTGTTGATAGATTTATTGCCCAAGCATTTGAGAAAGTTAAAAAATTAGATTTAGGATGCGACCCTGCTATGGCAAAAATCCAACAGGAAAAAATGCTAATTAATATGTTAAAAACAAATCTTCATCCCCAAATTTTAAGAGGGGTCCTTTCAAAAAATCCCCTAACTTTAGAAGAGGTTAAATCAGCTGCCAGGATTGAGGAACAAGCCTTTTTGGCTATAAAAAATGTGCACAACCCATTTGCAGCCCCTTTAACTGAGGTATACAGGGCTGAGGCCACTCCGGCTCCTGCGACTCCTACAAATGAGCTAGTTGCAATTTGTACTAAGCTTGCTGATCAGGTTGAGCAGCTAACTGCTAAAGTTAGCAAATTAGAATCTGATGCAAATAGAAGCTCTACCTCTAGGAGAAACATAAAATGTTTCCGCTGCGGAAGAATGGGCCACATTAGAAAATTCTGTCGGGTTAGAATTGATGATCCTCAACCAGCTGCTTTAAACTAGTAGGGGGGGGCCTGTCCTGTTGTGCAGACTCAGGTGAAAACACCCCAAGAGGCACAAATTTTCTTGTCTGAATTTAGTATTTTACCTAAAATTAAAATTGAGGTCCTCGGACAACATGCTTTGGCTTTATGTGATTCAGGTGCTTCTGTAAATATAATAGAGGAATCTCTTTTACCGAAAGAGGTTAAGACTTTTCCATGCTGTACTGAACTTAAAACTTTAAGTAACACTATTAAAATTTCGAAACAAGTTAAACTTAAAATCATTATAGGGAAAATTAAATGTAATTTACAATTTTTGATATCACCTACTACTATTTCTAAAAATTTTAATGTCATTTTGGGTCATCAATTTTTTATTGACAATAAAGCAAATCTTGATTATGGGGAGAAGGTTTTATGTATTAAGGGTGAAAAAATAGATTGGGTTAATGTAAATAAAGAAGGTAAACAAAAGGCATCAGATATGGCTGAAGTTAAAGGATATTTGAATAAAAAGACTCAGTTACCACCTTTGTCACAAAAACTTGTTTTTGTAAATATTAGAGGAAATTTCCAACCCGGTTTGTTCTTAGCCGAACCTGTTACAAAAGAATTTAATTTTTTTATTGCTCGTTCAGTTGTAAATTTAAAAGATAAAAATAAGATTCCTGTTTTGTTAATGAATACAAATAATTTTGATGTAAATGTAAATAAAAATTGTAATTTAGTTAATTTTACCAGTGCTATTTCTTCAAATGATTGTAATAAGGAACTTTTTAATGTTAATGAAGAGGAAATAGGTGATTTAGAGGAGGTAGAGTTAGAATTTAAACAGAATTTCAAAATTGATCATTTAGAGGAACCAACTAAAGATAAACTTTTAAAATTTTTAGAAGAGAATAAGGCTGTTTTTGCAAAATCTGTTAAAGATTTGCCCGGCTGTACTACTTTAATGCATAAAATTCCTCTTAAGGATGATATCCCTGTTCGTAAGAGACCCTATAAGGTACCTTACCATTTAAGGCAAGAAATGAATGACCAATTAAAAATTTTGTTAGAAGCTGGAATTTTAGAGCCCTCAACTTCTCCATATAGCTCTCCAGTTATGTTAGTTAAGAAAAGTAATGGTGAATATAGATTTGTGACAGATTTTCGAGCATTAAATACTAAGGTTATACCTGATGCCTATCCTATCCCAAACATAACTGAAGCCGTTGATAACTTGTCGAGTGGAAAAATCTTCTCGTCTATTGATTTAACTAGTGGTTTCCATCAAATGTGTGTGGATCCGGCAGATCGCCATAAGCTAGCAATTACTACTCACCAGGGGTTATATCAATATACCAGAACACCTTTTGGGCTTCGCACTAGTGCCAATTCTTTCCAACGACTCATGAACATTGTTTTGTCAGGGTTAGAACCACTTAATGTAGGTATTTATATTGACGATATTATTGTTTCAAGTCAAACAATAGATGACCATTTTCCTAAGTTAAAGGCTGTGTTCCAAAGGTTGTTACAGCATAATTTAAAAATTAAACCTTCAAAATGTAAATTTCTTACTGAGACTATTAATTATTTAGGATTTGTCATTAATAAAGGTAAAGTTTTTCCTGATCAACGTAACATCGAAATAATTAATAATTTTCCTATACCAAAGAATAGAGTTGATATTCAAAAATTTTTAGGCTCAATTAATTATTATCGTAAATTTATTTCTAATATTAGTAACCGTTCTTTACACTTAACAAATTTAACTAAAAAGAAATCTGTCTTCAAGTGGTCAGTTGAAGCGCAGAATGAATTTGATGATTTAAAAAAGTCTTTGAAAAGTGACCCTTTTTTACTTCTCCCTGACATGGAAAAGGAATTTGTACTGTATACTGATGCTAGCTCAGTTGCCATAGGTGCGGTTTTATGCCAAATGCAAGATAATTTCCCCCGACCTGTTGCATTCGGCAGTAGAAAACTAACGTCTCCCGAAACCAGGTATTCGGTGACAGAAAGAGAAGCTCTTTCCATAGTATATTTCACTAATTATTTTCGACAATATTTATTGGGTAAAAAATTCAAAATTTTTACGGACCATGCTCCTCTCACTGGATCTTTAAAATTAAAGGACTCATTTTGTAGGATTGCTAGATGGGCTTTATCCTTATCTCAATTTAACTATGAAATTTTTTATCTCCCAGGAAAAGCCAATGGAATCGCTGATTTTTTATCTAGAAATATTTCTGAGGCTCAAACAGTTAAAACTAATTTATTTATGACAGAAACAATTACCATTTTACCAGATATTTCTTTCGAAGAGCTTTTAGAAAAGCAGAATGAGGATAGTTTTTGCAAACAAATTAAAGAAGATTTAAAATCCAGTAATTCTAATTCAAAAAGATATAAATTTTATTTAAATCAAGGTATACTAATGTGTAAATTTAAAGATAGTAAGGAACAAGATGAAAATAAATTTGTTATTCCAAAATCCTTAATTAATAATGTTTTAGAAATTTACCACGATAGTGCAGCAGTTTGCCACCAGGGCATTCATAAATCAATTAAGAGAATTAAAAAATCATTTTTCTGGCCTAAAATGGTTAAACATATAACTAATTGGGTTAAATCTTGTGAGAGTTGCTTGGGTCGAAGAGCACACCAACCTAAACACCCTGTTCCATTTCAAAGTGTGCAAATGCCTAATGGTCCTTTTGAACATATATATTTTGATGTTGTTGGTCCCTTGCCAATTACAGAGTCAGGCAATAGATATATAGTAACTTTTACTGACAATTTTACAAAATGGTTAGAGGCTTTCCCTGTGCCTTCTGTCGAGAGTGAGACCATAGCTCGGGTTCTAATGGAATTTATTTGTAGATATGGTACACCCACTAGATTGTTTTCAGATAGGGGATCTAACTTAATTAGTCAAGGGATGGCAAAAATTTATTCGGCTTTAGGGGTTAAGAAAATTAATATTACTGCCTTCAGACCACAAAGTAACGTAGTTGAGA
This sequence comes from Parasteatoda lunata, assembly GCA_949128135.1. NCBI lineage: Eukaryota > Metazoa > Arthropoda > Arachnida > Araneae > Theridiidae > Parasteatoda > Parasteatoda lunata. Next base: position 47,200,955 of record OX421978.1, on the reverse strand, counting down.
GAACACATAAAACAATAGCTAACTTTCTTACACACTTAGTTAATTCTTCACACACCGATTGGGATAGTAAGTTACCTTATGCTCTACTTGCTTATCGTACTTCTACTCATGATACTACTAATTTTTCTCCAGCACTTTTAACTTTTGGTAGGGAATTTAATTTACCACGACAATTACTCAATACACCAGTTAAATTTTCTTATTCTGACACTATTAATTACACTGACGACTTATTGAATAAATTTAAGGTAATTTATAAGGAGGCAAAAATTAAGTTTGAGCAGGCTTCTCTCGACAGACGGAACAGGAGATTGAAAGTTGCTAGGGATCCGAATCTTAAGGTTAATGACAGGGTTTTCTGGTTCAATCCTTCCATAAAAAGGAATCAATGCAAAAAATTTGCAAAACTAAATGAAGGTCCTTTTGTTATTACTAAATTTTTTTCACCTGTGTCTGTACAAATTAAACATGAGACAAGGCAAGATTGTACTAGAATAGTACATATTGAAGATTTAACTAAAATTAGTGACAGAATTCAACACGATACAAGTGACAGTAGGGAACTAATTGCTGATCGGGTAGATTCAGGTAATGTTAAGGTTGAGGATAGTCCAGTTAATGAAAATATTGAAGGCATTCCTGACGAGGATATCCTTTTAAGGCAGGTTCTGGATTCTTTGGAAGTCCAGGGGACTGTAACTTTCCCTCCACCTTACAATTTAAGACCCAGACATAATGGGCGAGTGCAGCGTTAATTTTTTTTCCCTCTAATTTAAAAATTAAAGAATAAAATTTTTTTTTGTTGCTTATAGGAATTACCATTCAGTTCAAAATTTTGTTCCCGATTTCCCGGATATGTCTAATGAGTTACATTTTCTTGTAAATTAAGTGAACCAATATGTAATTCATAATTATTTGAAATTTTTATTTCACTCAAAATTTTTTGTTAATGATAGCTATCAGAGAAATGTGCACTTTTGTTTATATTATGTTGTTTGTATTGTTCGATATGTATTCCAGGAATTGATATATAATTGTTACATGAAAATCCAGCCATTGTGGATCTTTTGCCAAATTTGAATGTATTTGATTTAGAGGTTACGTTCAATTTTCCTTTCTTGTTGAGGAATATGAAAGTTGTATTTCTTTTTATTTTTAGTATCACAATACTGTGTTAAGGTATAACTTTTGATCAAAATTTGTGTTTAACTTCTGAGTAAATTGTTTTATATTATGTCAATTTTGGGGGGAGGAAATATACTTGTTTTACTTTTTTTTTGTTTTATATGAATAACTTTTTAAAAGGGAAAGAAAGAGAAAAAGAAAAGTTTTTTTTCTTTGTTTTTTCCCTTTTGTGGCATACCTGGCACCCCTTTTCCAAATTTGTCCAATTTCATTTTGTAAGCTGCCATTATGTTTCATGCTTCACTAGATTACCTTAAGTTAATCATTTGCTATAAACGTTTCTATTTTTTTTTTACTTTGCTTTCATTCAGGAGCTTTTGTTTGATAGGTTTGCGCGCACCTAACAAACTTTGGTTTTCCTTTTTTTAAGAGTAGTTAGTTAAATGATTTGAGTTTAAGAGAAGTTTTAATTTTTCTTGTGTGATCGACAGGTGGCAGCATCAGTTACTACTGGATTGTAATGATCCAAGTTTAAGGTTACTTTCAGTTTATTCAGTTTGAGTTTTTTTTTCTCCTGCTGATTTGATATGTTTTTGTAATTAAATTTTTAAATTTTGTTAAATAGTTAAATGATTAAGTTATTTCACAACATATGCAAGGTATTTTTATTTTGTAATTTTCTTTCAATTTTTGTTAAAATAATTTTATTTTTGAAAAATTATTTCTTTTTATGAGTTTTGAGGTGTTGGCAATGGTGGCGTTTTTGGAAAGTATATAAAAGGAAGGGTGCGCGGTGTGCGAAAAAAAAAAAAAAGCTTGCTCTCTCTCGCTCTCCTACCTGTTAGACGTCGTGCTCCACGAGGTTTTGGCTGAAGAAGGTAAGCCATGTGGAATTCGAAAGAAACGCGTGCCATGCGGCACAGAAGCTTATATGCAGATTAGCATTAAAGGAAGATGAAATGATGATCAAGATCTTGTGCATTTAACATCATGATGAAGTGCCATCAAGTCCGTGCCAGGGGGCACGTGGTATGATTTCGTTTCTTTTATAATTGCAATAGTGATAATATGAATGCAGCTACCGGACAGTTATTTTCCATTTTTCATCTAGTGAACTTTTAATTTAACAAATTGCAAACCTTGCCAACTACCCTGCATTTTAAAACCTTAAAACCTAAAATTATATTTTATAATCCTGATAATATATCCTGATAACCATGCTATTATAATAAATAATTTTTTTTATATCTTAATGATTGGAGTCATTTCTCAATAAAATGTTGGTTTTTCTTTTTTCTATTTTACTTAAGATGTCATAGATAAATAAAGGGGGGGGGGTAGTATTTTCTTTTCAGCATGTGTATTCTAAAGCTTTAGGTAAGTGATTTTTTTTTATAAACAAATCTTTTTTTGATTCGAACCTTTCGGCAAATTTAGGTTAATTTATAATTTTTTTTCTTTTTTGTACTAATGTTAATATTGTTAAAACTATACGATCTTTATGTTTTTTTTTGTTGTTGTTTTCGGCCTTAACTCTAACTAATTGTACCAAAAAATTTTTACTCACGGTACAAAAACAAGTCCGCGTGTGAGCTGGGTTCGGTGAGATTATTGCGTTCTCTTGTGCAACTCTGCTGCATTTTTAAAGATATTCTCGATTTCAAACTTCATTTTCCACCCTCTGAAATCCTCTGAACCTAAAAATCTCTTGATCATTTTTAATGGCTAGTATAATCAAGAAAAAAGCTTCTTGTTAAAAACTAGTTATTTTATCATAATCATGTAAAGTCGTTGAAAATTATTTTGCATTTTTTAATGTATATGGTGCTTAAAAATATTTTCGAGTGCTTAAAAAGTGCTTATTTTTGTTGTAAGATTTGGCTACGTACCCTGGTAATCACTTGTCCTGAAACTTTTTTTTTAATTCTGGAGAATTTACATTTACCTTCTAAATAACCTTATCACGCTTTAGAAACAAAACAAAAGAAATTTAAAAGAAATAAAAACAAATGGTTGACATACTACAAATACGAAATATATTGACTAAGTTTTTATTTAAATATATATATATATAAAACTAAATAAAGGTTGTTAAACATTCAAAACAAGTCAAGCTGGTGACAGTTGTTAAATAATTCAATTAAAAAAATAGTAAATAAAACAGCTAACTGTTGTAACGGTAGATAAGTGTATGAACTAAAAGAATTTATAAATTTAATAAGTACATGCGTTGTGATTTATTTTTGATTTAAGATTACATTTTATCACCATCACAACGAAGTAAGTAAAGTTACATAAGCCAAAATCATTACCAAACACTTTGAAAAATACCTTAGCTGAAAGAAAAGAAATAGGCAAGTCACTTAGAATTAAAAATAAGGAATTTGAAACATAATCATGTTAGCTTGATTAACATATTTATTTACATTAAACAATTGATATTTTATAACTAAATTTTACATTAGAGGCTTTTCAATTTTATAATTTAATTTAGCTAACATTACTGTAATTTTAAATAGTTACTCATACACTTAACATTTCAGTTCTAAGAATAAATTATGCATAAAAAAAGAGAGGGCACAAATAAAATAAACTTATCTATGGATTTTGTGGACCATTTCGCTGGTGACCGGTCACCACGTACCAGCAGCTTCCTTAGCAACGTAACTTGGGGAAGCAGAGAGAGAGAATGACTAACTTTTAAATTTCCCACCTTCTCTCAAATTGGCGCTGCGTTCGTTGACATAGCAGGATAGGATTATCCTCTCTCTAGCCAAGGGTGAGGAAACATTTAAGTTAGTGTTTTAAAACTAAAATACGCGGTGCCCAAAGAAAACAATTAAAGTGCCCATAAATTAGAAATAAGTGAAACATACAAACATAACATTACAGGGTTTTTGCTCTTGAACAACTCATTTATTACCTGGGGTCTGTTTAGGTTTTTCTGAGAGGTATCTATTTCGTGAAAATTTAGACATAAGTTGTGAAAAATTTTATTAAAAAATCAACACAAAAATATGGATTTATAGTTTCGATGCAAAAATGAAATTTTAAGAAAAAGTATTTCGTGAAATTTTTCCTGAAGTTGAATTCGTGAAGGTATCGCTAAACGGTAGTAAATCTGGCCTGGACAGATCCCTGAGTACATACTTATATATCCCAAGTTGAATATTATAATTTTAAGTTTTATGCACTTCTTATTATGTGACAGTTATCAGTTATTAATTAAGATATGTTTTTTTTTTTATTTCAGAATGAATAATTTAACTACTATGGTAGAGTTGGGAAAAGATACAGAGAAGTGTGACAAATCTGTAAAATGTTTCACTATGGATGAAGCATTTCTCAATGACTTATTAGAATGCTCAGTATGCTTAGAACAGTTAGATAGTAGCAGTAAAGTCCTTCCATGTCAGCACACTTTTTGTAAGAGATGTTTGCATGAAATTTTAAACTCTCACAAAGAATTGAGATGCCCTGAATGCAGGATATTAGTGGATGTCAAGATTGAAGAATTGCCGTGCAATATACTATTAGTGCGTCTTTTAGAAGGTCTTAAAAATAATGTTCGGCCTAAGAGAGTGGGTAGCAGCACTGATGTTGCTTTACGGAGTGCTGAATCAAGTTCGGGACAGCAAACTACTCCACCTCATCCTCAGCTACCTCAACCTCTCGGTAGCTTACAGCGGTCCCCGAGTGTTACAGATTTACGGATGGTGCCAAAACAGGTAAGCTGATTATTTTCAGAGCAATTTTACTGGATTTGATTTTAGATGTTCTTTACAAAACAAAACTTGATCTTATTTGCAAAATATACTGATTTAGTTAAATTATTTTTTACTGTTTTTATTATGTTTACTTATTTTTTATGTAGTTGAACTGTTCTAGTATTGTATAAAAATTCTGTAATGTGTTTTTTACTGTATTTTTATCACTGTATTTTTTATAATGACTGTAATGTATAAAAAATAATTGAAATTTTTTTTATTTGTATTTTTCTATGTTTTAAGATAGCATTTCTTATTTATTACAGCTAAACAAGACCATTGAAATGAAAAATTATAACATGTCATGTTAATACTACAAAAGATCTTTCATAAATACCTGTTAATTTGAGCTTTCAATTTTGTCTTTGAGAATTGGCAATTTTAGTCATGATGAAAACTGAATATGATCATGTATTTTTTTAATGGTTCTAAAATATCATTTATTCAGATTTTGTCATTAAATTGAGCTGGGAGAATTTATAAGTTTCATCATTGAAGCTATAATTATAAGGACATTTTATCAAATTTGTATTTGCAGAACTGCAGTTTTTTCTATTAAGTCATACTTATTTTTATCTATTAACTTTCAAATTTAAATTGTGCATTAATGTATTGTTTAGTGTATTTAATATTCAATTATTTATGTTTAAATAGGTTTTACAAGCCTGTCCTTGTGCTAAAGCTCTTTATCCATATGAAGCCAAAGTACCAGGGTAAGTTTTATTTTTTGTCCTTCTTTGAATTGTTTGTATGTATATATGAGAACAATGCTAAATATTAAAATGTAATTGTGTTTCATAGCTAAATTACAAAATTTTGCATCTATATATTAAAAAAATTACTATTGTCTTTACTGGTACTATTTTATGGAAAACTTAATTGTTCAATTAAACATTAGAATTTAAACTATTTGACTTTCAATAATAGTGACAATGGAAATTCTGTAAGATTATCTGGAGTTATATATATTTTTTTAAAAAATTGATACTTTAATGAATTTTCTACATTACAGCAAGCTTTAAATGATTTTAACACCTAAATATATTTAATGAAAATATAAGGGTAGTAAATACTATAAAAATCAAGTATCAGTCGTTTTCTTTTAAATTAAAACAATGACAAAGCATAAGTCTGAATAGACGAAGAGACAATTGTGATTAAAGCTATTAAAATAAGCTACTTCTCGGATGCAAAGTTTTTGGTACAAACTATAAATTTATGTCTGCCCTGTTGACTGTGGTATTGAGTTTTAATAACTGTGTCAGATTCAGATCGTGCTACAAAAAAGTTTAGGAATATTTATTCTAAAAATCACTCTATTTTTTTAACAACCAAAAACTTAAAATAAGAAATAGGTTCAACATAAAAAACATTGTCTTGTAAAATTACAAGCAAAAATTTTACAAGAGGATACGGAAGTAAGTAATGAATTTTAACGACCTATTATTATTATTTTTTTTTTTAATATGATATTTAACTCATAAAAAAAATTGAGATTGTGAAACTCGTTATTAACTGTAAAAAAATGTAGTTCTAAACCAGACACATATAATTAAAGTAATTTATATTTATCCTATTAATGCCAAAATGTTTTAATTAATAAAAAAAGTAATATTCAGTTGACCAAGTGCTTTAGATCACTTAAACTTCTTAATTAGATCTTTTTAAATTTTTAATTAATAAAATTTGATTTTTTAAGGCATATAAAGTTGTATCATCAGTTTCTCATTAAAAGGTGACAAACTTATACCAAAACCTCTAATTCTTGCTAGTATTTCCATAAATTAAATATTTTTTTCAAAATTCTATACACTTTTATTTTTGTTTGAAAACTTTTTTTCAATGAATTATAATGTAATCTGTTTCAATCTTTTTTATTTATAAAAAAGTTATATTTCAAGTGATCTTTACTCTCTGATAAAAAAACAATAAATGAAAAAAAAATCACTCTACTGCTATTTAAAACTAGAAAAAGAAAAAAAGTGGTTTTCACAGATATATTAATTTTTAGATAATTAAATTTTCCTGCTTAAGACACAATAAATTTTAAATTTTTTTTTTGTTTTGTTTTAAAATATATATATGTTTCTTTCATTAATGTAACACAGTTTGTTTCACAAGTTTTTGCTGAAAGGAGGTACAAAAAAAATGAATCATTTTTAAAGATTATAAATTTAATTAATTATCTACTCTTTCCAGTAAATCCTTCAATCATTGTTTCATAGTCCTGATTTGAAAACACTTTCTTTTTTATTTATAACAGTCATAATTTTAATGTGAATTTTTAAATTAAGATGACACATTGACATTGAGTTAGATCTCCATCACTGACTCTTCAAAAAATTTGAACACATATACGTTTGTTCACTTCTACATTGTCCAACATAAAACAATCCAAATTTTTATTTCTCACATTGTACTCAGATCTTGCATACAGCTTTAGACTTGGTCATTTAACAATAGATATGACTAACTTTCTTAACTGTGGCATATTTTAGGGCTCTGCCTTATGTTGCATTAATCCCAAAAACCAAGATATGACTTCTTTTTTTTTTTTTTTTTAATTATGTGAGAAATGCACATTACATCTCTTAAGTTAAGATATATGAAAAATATTATTCATTTGACTTCATATAAATTCTTTATTTGTTCATAACTTTTTTTTATTTCTGTTTTATTTTATTAATTGAGATAATTATTTTATAGTGATCTCACTTTCAAAAAAGGAGATGTCATTATTTTGAGAAAAAGAGTTGATCAAAACTGGTTTTATGGTGAACTTGGTGGAAAATCTGGCTTTGTGCCAGCTAGTTTTGTACAAGTTGTTGTACCTATACCTTCTCATGTGCCACAGTGCAAAGCTTTGTATGACTTCCAAATAAGTAGCAGTGAAGAAAAGGATTGTTTAACTTTTGTAAAGGTACATATATATTTTTTCATTCTAATTCTTTATAATCATTAAAATTTTACTTTAAGGCATGTAAAACAACATTCGTTGAATAAACATTTTTCAAAAAAACTGTACTTTAGGGAGACATAACCTGCAGTCTAAGATCCAAATGCTACCTGCAAATGATCAATGTGTGGCAGTCTGCCTTCTTACCAAAAATATGCTTATTAAATATAATCTATTATTTAATATAATCTGTTAAATGTTGAAATTTTTTTAATTCCTTTAATTTTTAGGGTGATATATTGAATGTTATTAGACGAATAGATGATCACTGGGCTGAAGGAAAATTGCGTGATAGAATTGGAATTTTCCCCATATCTTTCGTTGAGGTAAGTGTACTCCAAAAATAATAATTCCAATCGTACTTTGAAATTTTTAAGTAGATGAAATATTTATTTTTTACTCACTGTCTTAAAAATGTTTCCGTGCTTATATTTTTTTTAAAAAATTTTGTTGCTGGTGCTCATTATATGCTCTCACAAATCGAAAGAGTTTATGTTCATAAAATCTTTGGTTATTTTCATAATGAAGAAACATTCCTTTTGTACTGGTATTTGTGAAAAAAATATTTGAAATTAATTATCAGTTATAAATCTTTGTTTAGGAAAAATAATTAGAATCATAATTTTTAAAGTTTTATTTATTATTTATAATAACTGCTCTTTTTTATTGTGAACAGAGAGCATTAAAGGACTAGAGTAGGAAATTTATCTGGTAGCCACAAGAGGTAAATTAATTTGTGGCAATTTTTTTCGTTCCACTGGACAATTTTTGTGATAAGAGTACTTTAATAATGACTTAACTTCTCAATTGTTATAAAAATATTTATTTATCTTAGTTTAAAAAATTTTATTAATCAAATGAGATATTATTATAAAAAATATATGCATTATAGCGTATCATGTTTTAAGGAAAAATAATAACTAAAAAAAGGGGAGGGGGAGTATAATAGGTTTGATTTCAGACTTTTTTTTATTCTTAATTTTAAACTTTTGTATTGGAATAAAATGTAATTACTTTATCTGGAAAATTAAACTTAAGATTATAGTGTTAGAAATTTTAAAGCACGTCCGAAAGTGATAATTAAAATGTGTGGTTTGAAACTCCTATAGTGTAATAATCTTAGTAAAAATACTGGATTTTCAAAAACACACGGAGAAGCCTAGCAATAACAGCATTTAAAAAAAAAGTAAGAAATCATTTAGATTTACGATGAAATCTGCTCAAATAAAGCAGGTCAAAAAGTGATCTATTATATGCGTGATTTATAACTCCAGGTCCTAATGCCGTATTAATTGTATTGGGGTTTCAAACAAAAAAACCCAGGGAAATTGGTATTTATAACTGTAAAGAGAAAAGAAAAAAAGTGATTGAAGATAATTGGATTTAGGATGAAATCAGCAAAAATTAATGATGAGTTAAAAAGTGATTGCTCAAATTTGAAATTTGCGTATCGCAATATCATATTAAAAATATTGTTTTTTTTTTTTTTTTTTTTTTTTTTTTTTTTTTTTTTTTTTTTTTAATCATGTGGAATTTTAAAACAATTATCATAGAAAAAAGTAGAAAGTGATCGAGAAACATAGATTTATATTAGAATCTGTGCAAATTCAGTGTGTTAATAAGTGAGTTTAAATGTGCTTTTCGAAATTTTTTTGATTTTGTTTGCCATGCATCAACATTCGGCGGGTGGCAGGTTGTGCACCCTTAACATATGGATACGTCACTCATCATCAAACTTTTACTCTTCATTTATTATAATCTTAAATTAGTTATGTAATGTTTTCTATTACTTCTTTTCTGTCATGCTGGAAAATTCTTTTTTTTTTTTTTATTATCATATTTTATCAATTTTATTGAAAACATTTTATATTTTATAGATGAATGCTGCTGCTAGAGCTGTGATGAAATTATCTGCAAAGTAAGATTGCAATTTTCAATATTATTATTGAAAATATTTTAGTGTTAAATGGCCTAGCAAAATAATTCTTGGTTTCTTTAACTGGTTTCAGTTAATATATGTAATAGTTTAAAAATGTTTTCCAATATCTTTTGCTTTAAGCTCAATGCTGGGAACGAATGAAAGGAATTGACTGTAATTTAAATATTTTTTAAAAAACTTAATGCTGTAATTTTGGTTTGGCTCAATTTAAAATCATGACTGCTAGTCAATTTTCTAAAATATTAAGAGCCAAATAATGCCATGGTGATGCAACATTTCAAATATTAATTTAGATTTCAAATGCTTTTTTTAAAATCTTATATTTCTTTCTTTCTAATAACATTTTGCATTATTTTCATAATGACTAGAGAGGAACAAAACTTAGCTTAGTTATGAATAACTGTTCGGAAGCTCTAATTACTGTTAATAGCTCTAAAAATAGCATATTATTCATTTAAACATGTTAATTCATTTGATGAAATTGCCCTCATAAATCATCTTTAAATATATTTTTTATTTTTAGTAGAACTTTGAAATCCATGCAATTTGGTCACTTTCATTGAAAAAATGTGTTGGTTAACTTAGATAGGTAGTCAACTTATAAAGTAGCATTTCAGTTATTTTCTAATTTGATGCTTGAATGTGGAGACTAACTTGTTAAGGTAGTCAGTGTAATAGATTTCATTGTATGTAATGTTAGCTAAAGTATAGTTAAGAGAAAAAAAATTGCATACAAAAAATATAAAATTCTGCTATTTTGTTAAACTGCAACTTAAGCATTTTTGTTTAATTATCTCAGCACTACAACTAAAACGAAAATTAATTTGAAATATTATAGAAAATTAAACTTAGCTTTTGTGTTCAATGATGTTTAACTTCATATAACGCAAATAGTGAATTAGACTAATCTTTTTGTATTGAGATAGAAATTAAAATTCCAAAATCTATTCTTAAATTTAAGTCTTAACTGAACTTCACAACCATTTTAATATTAACATATTGATAGAAATGTTATTAAAATTTTACAACTTGATTTAACTCTTATTTTTATTTATTTGAACTTTTTCTACCATAAATACTTTAATTTTATTGTTTATATGAAGTTAAATGAAAAACAAAGTATGAAAAATATTTTTGTGTTAGTATATTCAACTTTTTTAATTTTGTTTTACCAATTTTTATTTTGGTTACTAAATTATATTTTTCATTCTAGTGCTCAGTCTTCAAGAATTCTTCCTCCAGTGGCTCCATCTACTGATTCTCATTTTGTCACTGCCACAACAAGTAATTTGAATATTTAAATAGGCTTTTTGTATTATTTTGTATACATTCATGCAATGAAAAGAAAATGCATTTAACTTAAAATGAAATTAAAACAGAAAACTAATATTTTTGTTATTGTTTGCTTGTTAATTGCAAATAAAATAAGGAGACATAATGTAGTCATTATTATTATTTTAAATTAATTAACAAAAGTAAAATATTTAAATTATTTCAGGTGTTGAAAATGCTGCTCAAAGTCCTCAGTATCAAGATTCAAGCAGTACTGGAAACATGTCTCAGCCTGTTTCATCTGGAATCAGTCCTCCATTTTCATCTACTGCCTTTACATCTCCCATTCATAGTTCTTCTCATACAATTCATCAAAATGTAAGCATGGCTGCCTATCCTGGATCTTCATATGATGGCCAACACCATGCAAGTACATCATCACATCATCGTCAACCACAATCATCATCAGTTAAAGCCTCTTCTGATGAACATCATGTATCAAATGATGGCTCTCATGAAAACTCTGCTGTTTCTAAATCTAGGTCAACACCTAGTCCCAGTACGGCTTTCTCATCTGTCGCATCAGTGACACCTCCTTTGGTATGTTCTTAATTAATGTATTTAAATTTATGTTTAGCCAACAATTTTTATTCAATATGAGTAAAGTAAACTATGAAAAAATGAGATAGTAAAGCTCTGAGAGAAAATTTAAAAGATTTCAAAATAAATAAATAAAAAATTATATTATGGTTATGATTCTGCGTGTAATTTTATGCTTTTTTTTTTCTTCATTTTTTGATATTAACTGCATATTATAGTTTGTTTCATATGAGACTATGTCTTTTTAATTTTGAAAAAGGTGGAGTTTAGCATTTGATTTTAAAAGAAGAGAATGGTTCAGATTTTGATATTAATATGAAACTTTGTGTAATTTTTCTAGCTGATGAATTTTCAGTATGCTTACATTTGATAGCAAGCAACTGATTTTATTTTAATTGTGTCAAAAAAAAGAAGAAAAATTAAATTTTAGGGTTCAAGAAGATGAAAAAATACCTGAAATTTCAAAATAATTAAACCACACATAACAAGTTACTTTACTAAAATTTTCATTAGTTTCAAAAATATACAAATTGGGAAGAAAAAAATTTTTCGACATGTTTCAAGCGTTCAAAAACAGACTTGCCCATTTTCAAGACTTGCCAGACGTAAATGAGAAGAAACAAAAGTGATTTGAAATATAAAGTGTAAAATTGTCAACAAAAAGTGGAAAATAAAGGTGAGACACAAAACTATTAAAACCACAGTAACTGAGAGAGAAACAAGATGAAAAACAGAACAAGAAAAACCATATTGGCTGGCAGCTGCAAATCAGGGTAAAAGTCATTTTCACATGCTATAAAGAAGTGGTCAGGAATGAATGTTTAATGATTATTCTTATTCTTGATAACTGACTTATCTATCATGTTCCATAAGTCTAAATTAAGTCTCTAATTTCTCAGATTCTGATAGCGTTTTGTTTTTCTTCTGTTAAATATTAATTTGAAATGCATGTTTATATTTTCCCGTTTTCTTTTTTGATTAGGATTCAAAAACTACATATTAAGGTTTTTTATGAGACAACCTATATATCAAAAAGAAAACAGGCTTAAAACTGTCAGAGATATTTGCACCAGAAATTAGCATTTTCCTTTAAAGCTAAGCATTATTGTAGAAAAATCAATCACAAAACCTGAATTAGTTTTAAAGAGCTTATTTATTTTATAATATTTTTATTTTCTTTAATATGTATATTAGTTGATGTGCTGTGTTTTACTTTCATAGCGAGCTGAATCAATAGCTGGTGCTCAGACACCGACTCAAGGAAATACAGATGAAGCCCAGGGAGTTTCCAATTCTCTTTCTTGTTCATCTGAATCTTCTAAAAATAGTCATACATCTGCAAGATCCACAGGTGCTTCTCAGCCACCTACGCATGTTCCTGTTCCAACTTTGTATGTTTCATTTATTACAATTCAGTTTATTATTTGCATTCAAAGTCTTTTAAGGCTCTTTCGCCAAGGAAAATAAAAAAGCCACAGTTTAAGTGCCTTACACTTGAAGCAAAAATAACTGAAATATTTTTTAATTTATGAAATTTTTTTTAAAAAATTGCTACTTTTTTGACATTTTTTCACCTAGAGGAAAATTATAAAATCAATCCTGTATTCCCATATTTTGCAAATTTTTGTAATCTGCATCGGAATAAGCTTTTAAATATTAAAAAATCAAACCACAAATGCTTCTTTTTTTCTCAAAACTGTGGCTTTTCTCCATATTGGCATTTTGTGTTTTTTTTTTTTTTTTTTTTTTTTTTTCCTGAATAAATATAGATGGTGCCGGCTAAAGATAGGTTAAACGTGACTCAACAGTTATTAGTAATTGTTGCAAACTCACATCAGTTATTAAAATAGCATATTATTTTTAAAAAACATCATTTTATGCGACTACAAGGCCCTTAAAAAACAACCCTAAATGTTTAATATGGTGCAAGAAATACAATTATTGCACAATATTGTGTAATATACTTTTTATTGAATTTTTTTTTTTTGCACATTTATTTTTAAATAAAACAATGTTCTGTATCTATGAATTTGTATAAGGTATTGGTTAAATATTTTTCTTATTATTCATTTGGATGCTCCTAGTAATTTTTTTCGCTACAAGGATTTTTTTAAATGTAAATTGAGAAAGTAGGCAAAAAAAAATTTCTTGTTTAAGTGCCAAAATTGATATATCAAGTTTTTTTTTAATGTTTATTTTGTATTATTTATAGCTATTTGGCTCTTTACACGTACAGACCTTTGAAAGAGGATGAGTTGGAATTGAGAAAAGGTGAATTATATACTGTAAGTGAAAAGTGCCAAGACGGTTGGTTTAAAGGAACATCACTAAGAACAGGTCTAAGTGGAGTATTTCCCGGAAATTATGTTCAAATCGCAAAGTAATTTTATGATTTTTATTTTGTCATATCAAACTCATATCTTTCAATCTTTTCACAAAATCATCTCTCTTAGTAAAATATTTTTTATAGTCAAAATTTATAGAACACAAATAATAAATTAAGCAGATGTAGAAAATATGTTAAATGTTGTCGGAAATATTTGCTGTTCCTACCTTCTGATTTAAAAGTAGTGAAATATGTCCATCTTTATTTTAATAAGCTGGTGTCCATTTAAATAAGCTTTACTTGTATTCAATCGTAAATTGAAAATTCATCAGAACTTTGTTCATGTTAAGAAATTGATTTCATTAAGAACATTTAACATTCTTTTCATTATCATATCTTTATTTACATTAAAATATATTAAAGGAATCATTATTTCTACTTTTAAATGTTGTTCAAAGTGCATAGCATTTTTTAAAATAGGTTATTTTTGATCTTCAAGACCTACTTAAATTCTACTGGATTTTTTATTAAAATTTTCAATTACTTCTTTTGAGTTGCTAAATAAATAAAAAAAAATTTTGAGACAAGATTTTAAATAGTATGAATTGAAAGGCATTTTAACATTTAGAAAGTGTAGTAAGAAATATGTGATTCAAATTTTTTATTTCAAAATATAATTTATATCTTTATCATTTGAGTTAAAACTAATTGAAAATAAAAGATCAATAATCTCATCTTTGTTAAATATAAGCAATATAGCATATAATATAATTTTTCTTCTGACAAAAATGTTTAGTTTCAATACTCATTGTGTTTTAATTTCAAACTTATTAAAATATTTCAATATTTTCATTAAAGAAATACTAAACAAAATTACAAATTTTAATAAAAATTAAATTTGGGGCCATTATTTTATTTGCATTTTTATTTTCAGTTTATTAAGGTTTGCTAAGTTCTCTACGCATGTTTACCATTTCAGTATAATATATATTATTAATCTTGTAAATGTTTTCATTGGGTATACATTAAATAATTTTTATTTGAATCTTAACAATGTGCCTCGTAACTTTTTCAAGTTGAAGTTCATCCAACTGTTGTTTCAAATTAAAATTATTGTTATTGCATAATTGAAGAAAGTAATTGTTAATTAAAAAAAAAAAAAAAGAATAAACAAATCTATATTGAATATATTTAAAATAGAGTAAAAAAAATTTTTTTTAGGTAGCTTATAAAATCAAAAATAAAGTTCTTTGCCCAAAACAATTAATTTTATCTTAATTTTTTTTAAGGGCTTAAAAATAATTCTGAATGCTTATAATATGCTTATTTTTCCTAGAAAAATTTGGTTATATACCTTTTTGTTAAACGATAGTTATCCTACTTTGTGATTTAAGTTTCATGAAATGTTTCCACCCAGAAAATTTTACATTATAAATTAACACTGATTAAACACATTTATTGTAAAATAAGCATGTGTTATTGGAGTTCCTTTTAAGTAAGCAACTTCAAGTTATATTTAAATATTAGAGGCTGAAAAATGTGATTAATAATTGTAGCAATTGCTGATGAGTTTACTAATTATTTCATTTAAATTGATAGTTTTAAACCTAATAATATAATAGTGATCTTTAACAGACGACAAAAGTTTCAAGCAGAATGATTAAAAATAGAAGTCGAAAAAAGAAGTACTTAAAATAAGTTAGTCTGATCAGCTTTTATGCATTTTTCTAACAATAGAAAACATTTACAATAAAAATGAGGAATATATGTTAGATAGGAAGTTATGAGATATTTGGCAGACTTTAAAAATAAAAAAAAGGACACATATTTCTTATACAAAGCTGTTTGATTTGTTTTTAGTTTATACCTTACATATTAGATTTTCTTTGTAGATCTAAGTCAGTTTGAAAAGTTTCAGTGCTGATATTCTATTAATACTCAATCTAATTTCTTCAGAAATCACTTTCAGATTTTTCTGTGCATTGCTTGCTTGCTTTTCTCAATACATAGTATTATAAATAGAAAAAGAAAACATTGTTATTGAATTCTTTATGCATATTTTAACGGTAAAATATGTTTTAAATTTACAAATAATTGTTGTATAATCAATTTTACATGTTTGATGTAAAAATTACACGCTTGTTGCAATAAAAAAAATGCGATATTGGCATTATAACTTATATCTGTTCACAAAATACTGTATTTCATTTAAGATTAAGAAGTCAGATAAATCATAAAATAACAAATTGTCATTTACAACTACAAATTGCTTTTTACTTTCTTGAATAATATGTAAAAAAAGCGTTTTAAATAGAAATATTCTGTCATAAAAAGAGAATTTTTTTTTTTTTTTAAATGAGTAATATTAAAAAATTGTCCATAAACAGCTCTTGCGTGTTTTATGCATATCTGGTGTTTGATTCAAAATTGAGGACATTATTTCATTATGAACATTATTTTATTATGATGGACATACATATGTTGCATAATTTCTATACAGGTCTGCCGTGCTACAGCCACACATTGGCGTATCAATAGCTGGGCGTACATCTCCAGCATCATCTACTTCTCCCCCGCCAGCTGGAACGACACCTTTGCAAAGAACAACTTTTTCAGGATTGACCACTGAAAATCCTCACCTGTTTCATCCAATTTCCACTCAAGGCGTCATTTACACCAACAGTCCCATAACACTGTGCAGTAGAGTGCCTGCTACATCTACTTCTCCTGTTTCACCTGCTCATCCTGCTGTGTTAGAGTGGGCTCATAGTATAGCTGTAGCAGCTCCTCTTCAAAGGTTGTCGCGACCTGTCAGCTCTGTTGCATCATTTTCCCCTGCTTTGTATAAATCAGAGGTAAAGGAAATTTACTTATTCTTTTTAAATCTCTATATTTATTTATTACTAGGAATTATGTTATTAAAGTTCTTTAACTAAGCTCAATAGAATACGTTTCATTGAATAAAAGGAAAAATACATATTAAAAATATTAATTGTTTACTGAATAGATTAGGAAAGTTTGGACATTCTTATCCTTCCATGTTAACAAAGAATTATATGTCCAGAGTCTCCCTATTTATTCAGACACTAATTAATTTTGTTTCGTTTTATTCATTGAAATTTGTTCTTTCGAACTTAGTTACCAAATTTTAAATATTAAATTATTAAATTCTTTATTCAATATTAAATATATCAATTCAAATATTAAATTCTTTAACTCATACTCCTTGAAATTTAATTTTCTTTAAAATTCTTCGAATTAAGTTCAATAAAATACATTTCAATGAATAAAATGAAACAAAATTTTTTTCAAAATTATAAATAAGTGACTGATTAAATAGGGAAATTTTGGACATTGTTATTCTTAGGTTAACAGGAAGGATGTAAAATTCTTAAACTTTTTTAAGAATACTCTGAAGGGGACCCTTAACTAGTTCTTTTGATAAAGTCATACAGTGTTTATTTTTTAATTTCTGTAAATATTTAAAATTCATTGAATATTTTAAATGACTTCAGCTTAAAAATTTATTAACAAATTATATTCTCTGTTTCTTTAGCTAACTATGTATTGCATAATTTAATTTGTAGAAAATCTATAGCAACTAATGTAAACATTATGGTTAAAGTGTTAATCACATTCGTTTAAATATGCCTTGGATTTAAGAAAACAAAAAACTTGGAAATATTTAGCACTTTACTAAAAGTGTTATCTTTAATATGAAGAAATTAAATCTTATATCTTATTAATCTGTTTATCTTAGTAATAAAGTGATCTCAAACATTAAATTACAGAAATTGATTTTTTAAACATAACATGTTGAATTTCTTACTGTAAAAAAAAAAATTCTCTACATCAATTTTAATCCCATAGATTGGACCAAAACAAAACGGATTTCCATGTGGCCAGCCTCGTTCATTGGCCATGGCTCCGTGGACTTCTCTATGTGCAATAGATATTAATTCATCGCCATCATCTTCACAGATAGTAACTGATTTCCCAGTGAGAACAACCAGTGCTTCTCCAACAAGAATGCTGTCTTACCAAGCATCACCTAATACTTCTCTTAACCAGAATATGGTATCGAGCAATACAACATCAGAGGGCTTGTCACAGGCTAGGTACAGCACTTCACAGCCCTCTACTCCTCTTATGATGCCTCATTCAGCTCCACCTAATACCAATCCTTTTGTGACTCCTGATCGAGTTAGTTGTTCCACGCCTGTGACAGCTGGAGCAGCATGCCCACAAGCTTCTCAAGCAACGGCCTCACAAAACAGAGTTGAGAAGGTATATTATTATGTTTGATAATATAAAAACTTTATGCATTTTGATTTAAATATCATGAAAACAGGGTTTTTTCCAATCTGGAGAATAGGAGCCTATTTTTGAGTGCTTAAAATATCTAGACTTTTACCACCTTCATAAGTTTTTAAAGCAAATGAAGTTTTTATATTAAACTTTATCTTTCCATTTCAGTTTCTTGTGGTTTTTCATGTAAATAAGACATATTTATCTTTCTTAATTTAATCCGCTGACGTTTTTTTCTGGTATCAGACTATTCAGTCGGGTACGTGATCTTATAAGTTTAAAGTTTGTAATTGTTATCATTAAACAATAATGGCAAAACTAATTTCTGAATTTCTTAAATGTAAAGTGATTTAAATTGAATCTATCTATGTGGACTCATTGCATCTTAAGACATATAATTAATTATACAAGAAATGAAAATTCATGTCAGAACTAAGTTATTTTTACAATGAAGGATGTTCTATTTTGTGAAAAAGAAAACTAAAAAATTTTTGTAGCCTATTTAATTTTTTAAAGGTCATTTTTAAAAATTAATTTTTATACAGTCTTCATTAGTGTAAAACATTTGTTGCAGTGAATGATTATAAATTTGTTGACTGTGCTAGTAATAACCTAAATTATAACAACTAAAATAATTATGTGCTAAACTCTCATTAATATCTTTTAGCTAGTTTTTAATTAATAATTTAGTTTTATTTTCCTAAAATAATAAAAATATTTTTTCACAAACATGTCCATAAACATATTACAGGTCCATCTAGAACAATAAGCAAAGTGCCAATTGGTGCACTCATTTTTAAGTTATTAGTTAATTATACAGACAGACATACAATTATAGATATCAGTAGGGATGAAAAGAATCAGATATTGATCTAAAAATAGAATAACATGTTCTATATTTGTAATATTAACCTTCAACTTTTTACTTTGAGTTAAAATTTAATTTGCATTTGCTAAATTTTTTTTATTAAAGTGTTATTTATGTTTAATTTGTGTAGCACAAGGAGAAGAAAGAAAAGGAAATTGTTAGTTTAATGAAACGATTAACTAAACGAAAATCTAAATCACCACCTCCATCTGATTATTCTTGTGATAATCCCTCATTTGTGGATGGAACATCATCATCACAGCAATCATTATCTGCTGTGCATGTCAGGTAAACTAATGAAGTTATAAATCTGTGTGTCAATTAACTTATGTGAATTATAAAATATATATACTTAGTCATTGCTTGTTTAACAGTGAGTTATTTGAATGTAGATCAACATCTTGTCCCAGTGAAGCTTTGGGTAGTCAAAATGTGAACCATAAAAAAACTGGATCTCTTGATGGTTCCAATGGTGAAGTTCCAAAATCATCATCACGACCTAAGCAGCCAGCACCGTTGGTGCGGGAAAGGTTGTTCATTGTTTTTTATTTAAATTATCTTTTATTGGTACATATAAGAAATGAAAAAATATTGTAAAGAAGCGTAAGGAAACTCAGGTTACATATGCACGGGTAAAAAAAATAATTTCTGGTTAAGATTCTTTGTAGTAATGATATAACAATTTATTTTACAATTGTAAGCAGGAATTATTTTCAATATGCAAACATTTAATACTTTTAATGAATATTGTTAAGTCTCTTATATATTTATTTAAACTATCTGTGCCAAAATCATTTTAAACAAAGATAATAATATTAACATGTATATTTTGTTACCACCTTAAAAATAAAACTAAATTCTCCCACTAATAAAACTAAATCGGGATATTCCGCAGTCATGCAAATGTGGGAAGGAGTTTTGCATGAGTTTATGTAAGATTTAGTTTTATGTTGTTCCTAAAACTAAACTCAGTGGCGGGGCAGCCCATTGAGGGCCAAGGGCTACTGTGCCCATCTCAGTTTTCGTGACCTGGATTCCAGGAGCAGATGTTAAGTTTGAGTTGTCAACCAAACGCCAAACCCCTAGTGTTTAGCCCCCAAGCATTCTTGGTACTCATTTTATCGACTCACTGAAGTGATGAAAGTGGTTGAGTTGACCTTGCCTGGCCCAAGAATTGAACCCAGGACCTGTGGCATGAGAGCGTGACACACTACCACTCTGCCACCGGGTGTCTTATGTTGTTTCTAAGCAACTTAATAAATTTTAGGCAGACAACCGTGAAATTTCTTGTACTGTGTCGATAGTAAAATCAGGGAGAGGAAATAAAAGACCCTGTTTTTTATGACCCTGTCTTTTATTTTTCCTGTTTACAAAAAGATTTAGTTTGTTGTTGTTTTTAATTAAGTTGAATTTCGGGCACACATCTATGAAATTTCTTATACTGTATGGATAATAAAATAAAGTAAAATTTTTTAATTTAGATTTATAAAAGTTTCTAGGAAAATTTGTTCAAAGTAAAATCAGGATTTTGCACTCTATTCCCCTCCTTTTTTTAGAAATCTCAGATGTGCCAAAAAGTTTTATTTCGCTTTTCAGTATATGTATTATACTGTATGAGAGAAAATAAAAGACCCTTTCATGTAAAGATTAGCTTGCTGTGAGAACTACTTTCCTTGTAACAGACTTTTGCTCTTATTTTTTTTAAATAGTCTACTCTAATTCTATATATAAATTACATTAAAAAAATATTTTTATTCTCTTGATTTTTGCTGTGGTGCTCACCATTATTACTTTTTTTTTTTTTTTATAAAAAAGTAATATTTTTTATGTTGTCTATATTATCCTTTTTTCTATTTGGGAATTTAAGCCTGATATTGTGCTGTGTAAAGACTTTTTGAATTTCATTAATTATTTCCTTTTTTTAAAAAAATCCATAAAATAGTTTAATAACACTGGAGAAAATTTTTTTTCTCTGTTGCATAAGATTTATTAATAGATTTTAGATCAAAATAATTCAAGTTTAAAAATGCTATATATAACAGGGGGTCACATAAATGTTGCAACAAACTTCTAGGGGAGTTAGGGCACATCATCAAGATTAAAATTGCATAGAAACCCATGCCTGGAAATGTCGTCATATGCATCTTGGGGCGCTAACATACTTTTAACTATTCCTTCACGTGCCTCTAAACAGTTCATAATAGAGAAGCGCCTCTTGTTATGTACGGCAACATTTCCAGGCATGAGTTTCTATTCTGATTATGTGCCCCAACTCTCCTAGAAGTTAGTCTTAACATTTATGCGACCCCTTGTTATATATAACATTTCTAAACCTGAACTAAAAAGAATTTTAGCTTTAGCAGTAAAACTAATTTCAGGTTTGAAATCCCTACATCCAAATTAGACAATATCAAGTTTTTGCATAAATGCAACAATAAATTTCTTCACAAGTGTAATTTATAAGGGAAACACAATGCTATATACTAAATTGTGTTGCTAGAGAGATGGTAAAACGAAAAGAAATAAAAATGTGCCCTTCTTGATTGTCAAGGGGTGATTTGTAGAGAATATGGTTTGAATGGATAAGAAAATTCCAAAAATTCAGCAGGTGACCAAGTTAACTAGTTGTAGAGCAAGCTTGGAGAAAAGAGACAAAGGGAGGCTTGTCAGGGAGGGGGGGAGTATAAGATTCTGTTTGACATTTATTACAGTATAGTTAAAAGTGATAAGCATAAAGGAGTGAAATATGACACATTTTATAGGAATGCATTCATTTTCAATCCCAACACCTACAAGTTTAAAGATGGAGGACTGAAAAATATGTTTAAAGAAATGAAATTTGAGTCCACTATAGCCGAGTTTCCAAGTTCTAAGCTGTTCACTATAAGCGTTAAAAATAACATTATTTAAATAGGAGTAGGGACGGGACCGCTAAAAAAGTTCACTACATCCGAGTGTTCACTATATCCCAGGTTCACTATATATGGAGCTCTAAAGTAAATAGAAATGTATCATTTTTATGTATGTATGAATTATTAAATATAAATTTATTGCCAAGGCTGCTTTTTCTTAGCCTTACGCATTCAATAGTGTTGGCAGATGATAAAGCGTGAGAATTAATAATGAATTCTAAAAATTAGCAACCATATAACGTTTTTTGAATTCTATGCTTATGTGTTAAGCAGATGTAGAAAAAAAAGATTTTATTCTGCTCTCAATTCTAGGTTGTGGTGGTAAAAGATTACAGATTATATTCATTTTTATTTACTGAGAAAAGGATTATATGAGATATTTTAGCGTGACAACTATATGTCACTGTTATAATTAATTTTCATCCAACTATTTTAATCTTTTATTTCTCTTTTTATTTCAGGAGAGTTTAATTTTATTTTGTGCATTATTTTCTCCATTATGTTCATATTTATTGTGGATTTTTTATTTATTTTAAACATCAGTTTAAGGAATGTATAATTTCAAGATTCTTTTCAAATAGAAAAGGTAAATTTTGTGAAATATACTCATGAAACTCATGTTTAAATTTAAAAAAATCCATTGTGAATATGAACATAGTAGAGAAAAGAATGCATAAAAGATTTAGATAATCTTTTCTTCCAACTATTTTAAAAAAGTAATCATAACATTACACCAAAATTATCATAAAAGTAACTTTTGATCAAATGATCCGAATTTTTCATACCAGATTTTAATCTAAATAGTTTGAGGGCTGACTTCATTATATGCTAATTATTTAGTGCAGACAATATTTTAGGTTGCAAAAACAGAATTTGTCAGAATAAAAATCTTTTTTTCAGCAGATTTGAATTCTTGACCCTCAAAATAGGGTCTCAATGGTTGTTATGAGAGAGCGGTTTATAATTTGGATTCCTTAATGTAAATTTTACCTTCTCCATGTATCTTGAGAACTTTTTTAAGCTAAATCGATAGATAAGTTTCTGAGTTATCAAATTTTAAAAAAAAATTTATAATTAAAATTTGAGTTCTTGAGAACTATTTGGTCATATAAAATTACATTCTTGAAAATGATTTATAAAATTGCATATTGCATTTAAAAAATTTTCACATCATTATTAAAAAATAAGTATTTAAAATTATTTTTTGCATGGAATTATCTTGAGAAAAACATATTTTATTCATCTAAAAACTTCTTGAGACATTGTGAAATATACAAAATGTAGAATTAAGGGTTCCAAGCTTTTGATCATTCTTATTGGGACCATATTCTCCAGATTGCAGTGATCCATATATTTTGAAAGTCTGGAATCTAACTCCATCAGAGAAAGTAAGTTTTTGTGTCTGATTTCGCAACTTTAAATGTAGTCTTCTACATTAATTAGCCTATTTAAGGCTTTTGAAAGCCCTCACCTTAAATAGGCTGATTTATGTCTTAGTATGTGAAAATCCAATCATTAAATTAAAAATTATTCAGGGTGTTTCATTTTGCATAGACTTTTATTGTGACAGTGTGAACCTTGATTATGATACTTCATATATTTTAATATGATCACATTTCATTATATTTAAGTCAATGACTTTTAAAGATAGGAAAATAATGTAAAGTTAAGATAAAACTAGTTCCTATTTTGTAACTTTAAAAATAGTTTGATTTTCTGATATTAAATAGACAAGATGGAGAGGGGCAGAATCTTCTGTTAAATGACAAAGTACTTTGTTTACTGTTTTGATGAAATTGGGACTTTATAATACTAAATATAAAAATTTTTAATAATCTGTTACATTTAAAAAGGAAAGTAGATGCTGTAACCCGTCACTGAAAATATAATTTAGTTGGATGTAATTTATTAATTTTTCATGCCTTATTGGTAATTAATATATGCTTTATTCATTTACTTACGTTAATTTCAGATTTCGCTGTATTGTGCCTTATCCTCCGAACAGTGACTATGAACTAGAATTGAAGGTTGGTGATATAGTTTATGTTCATAAAAAACGTGAAGATGGTTGGTACAAGGGAACATTGCAAAGAACTGGGAAAACTGGACTTTTCCCCTCTAGTTTTGTAGAAGGATTTTGAAGAAAGTCAGGCATAGGCATAACATTTGAAGTCTCAAGAACATGCACATTTCTGCCGAAAGGTGACCGTTGCCTTATTACGTTTGGGTTTTAGAAAACAGTCTGAATCTCAAGTGATATTGGTGTTAAACAAGTCTTATTTAGCTGCTTATTATACTGCCTTTTGTTTTGCAATAACAAAATAACAGTTGAACTTGTGATTAACAATCCCATTTTATGCAAAGTATAAAGTGTGATGCCAAATATTAATCTATTCTTTCATTTTTATTTTCTTTTGTTTTGATACTGTTTTATATGTACAATTTGACCAAATTTTTTTTAGTATTATAGTAACTATTTTTTCAATTTAGGTAAGCTATATATAATATAATTGTTCGTTGGTTTATTTATTAGTGGTACGAATAACAATAGAACTCATCATTTCTCAGTTTGCCATAAATTAACCAGTACCATCAATACAAAAACTGCAACTTAACCTTTTTCTAAAAATGTGTAGGGGTGCCAATTTATATTCATTTAAGTTTTAACATGAACTAATAATCTTTAATATATATATGTTATATAAAAACACATAATAAAGTAATATTTTATAACTAAACAAAATCATATGAGGCTACTTAAATGAATAAATTTACACCTATTTCATGTTATTGGTATTTTAATGTAGTGTTAATTACACCTAAAATAACTTATTGTTTGCTACTTTACACCCACTCTATTTTAATTTTGTATTCAATTTATTTGAAAGGCTTTACAAAATAATTTTAAAGGGGCTCTATGCTGCTGCGTTATGACTATTTTCTATAATACTTGTTTTATGCCATCTGTATAATAATGTGTATTTTTATAAATAATTTTATTATTAGATTGTTTAGGTCTGTATTGATACAAATGTTTGAGAGTGAAAAAATTCAGTTATGGATGATTAAAAATTTATTGTTGTTTTTCAAGGAAGTAATGGAAAATTAGTTAAGTTCACAATGCATAAATACATATAATATTTAATCCAAACAGTCTCTTACTTACTAAACTTAAGTAATATCTTTAAGTACAAAAATTGTATTAACTTCAGTGCATGCATTTTAGACTGGCACCCCTATTTCCATAAAAAATTTTCTCGCATTTAATTTTTTACTGAAAACTTACTGTTATTTCCCTTTTTTTTCTTCTAAAGGAGGCTGTATTGATAAGAAATGTTACTTGCTGTTTATTTATAGAAATGTTTGCATCTGTTATCTTAATTTTGTACATTTGTGAAAAATTATTATTATATACTTTAAAGTTAATGTGTATAAAAATTGTATCATAATTATTTGTTGCTTGTTTAAATTATTTATTAGTGGTTTAACAAACATACAAACTTAGTTATTTCTTTTGCTTGTTAACAGCTTCTTTGAAATATTTAAATTGTGTTTTCAAGCACAATTATAAATATATGTATATTTGTTTTTATTATAAAAAAAGGTTAGTTTCAGTAGTACACCAAAATTTTAATTCTGAGTTCATTAAAATTTAGTATTAATCATATTTTTATTTTAATGAGCTTTAGTGTGAACTCAAAGATTGAAATTTGACTTTCTTTTTAAAAAGTGGTAAATAATATTGAATTTTTTTTTTTTTTAAACTATGGGAACAACATTTAAAAAGTCTAAACTCAACATTGCATTTAAAACCTTGTATCATAAATAAAAACGGGTTAGGTTTTATTTAATAATTTTAAATATAAATTTATTAACACAAAACAATAGAACTCTGCCATAAATTAATGAATACCTTTTACCATTACCATCAATATAAAAATTGTAACAAGTAAATTACAACACACTATATGAAATCACTTTGCTTGAGAATTATTCAATATCAGTTATATATTTTTTTGAAAATATTGAATTTACCTATGCATGTGCTACTTTCATTTTCAATTATTTTTAATCTATAAAATATTTCATTTCTTTAGTTAAATTTTTGCAGGCATATTGTTTTTGATGAAAAGTCTCAAAATACTATTAAGGGACAGTCGAATGATGTTTTAAGATAAGACAACTTTAGAATAAGTTACTTCTCTATTTTTAAAGATGTGATTTGCATAGTTGGAGTGTTATTGAAATCATGTAGTAAATATCTGTGAGGGTCAAGAGTCAGCATGATAAGATGAATGTTTAGTTTTTCTAGATTTATATTGCTACTATGCATTATTTTCTACATTTTGTGCACATAGCCTAATTCATTTTCATTGAAAATTTTAAATTCTATGCATTGATAAAAAAATGTTTGCTCACAGCAGAACTAGTTTATGTAATTAGAAAAGTGAAATTATTAAATTTTTGCATTCTGTGGTATTCTTTTTGTTACTGTGGTTGTATTATTTGTACAAATCCTATTCCTACAATGAATATAGATTTAGTTATGTTTGGTGCTTCATTAAAATAAGTCTGTTATTAATAACGCCTTTTTTTTTTTTTTTTTTTTTTTTTAAATGTACTTAATCTAAAAGTTATTAGTCTCTTTCTTTTTTCAAATTTAGAACTACATTTATTAAAAGTCAAAATTAGTTTTTTCAGTGATAGCTGTAAATATATTAACACACTCATTTTTTCTTTAGAGTATTTTTAAACCTTTAATTTTAATTATAAACTTAAGTTATGCCTCAGTTTTGTTTGTTAGCATTAATGTAACAATAATTTTTTTTATAAAATTTTTTACTTCCCCCACCATTGTCTAAAAAAAAAAAAAGATCGCTCAACAGTTTGTAAAGTGTTTATTGAAAGGCTCTGTATAAGAACAAAGCTGTATTAGGCATATATTTACTCTATAAACCAAATGATTAGTTGATAATTTTTTTTATGCTACTTCTTTTAAAGTAACAGTTTCTCACTTAATTTTTAAATTGCAATATTCTCTTCTCTCTTAACTATAAATCTTTTACTAATTCCCTTCTCATTTTAGTGTGCAATTCAAAAACTTTTTTCGTGAATCATGTAAAATGTGTTCAATTTGCATGATTTGTTGTATTAGCTATCCTCAAAAAATAATTAAATAAAAAAAGTGAATTTTATGTAAGCAAATTTGGACAGTTTTCTTTCAGCCCATTAAATGGAAGTCTGTCAACTAGGAATAAAAATTTTATTACTTCTTGAATAGACAGAAATAATTTTAGAAATGTTTAATTAAAATAAAAGTACGAAATTTTCAACTTTATTGAATTAACTTCTTACGAGCTACATGCACTAAATGTAACTTATTAAAGGCAAAATCTTTTGCTGCAACAAAAGGTAATGTTTCTTTTGTTCACTCAGTGAAATTACTTTACTAACTTGCCCAAAATTCAGTAATGTATTTTTTTTCCAATTAAGTTTATTTATTAGTGAATTTTTTAGGGTATCAAATTTAATAGAGTTAAGATTTTGTGGACCCAGCCATTTAACAAAGAAACTAAGTCATGCCACTGCCTATTATTTTGTAATTGAATAGGAATGAATGGAATATTCTGAACGTTGATTTCATGCACAAACGTTGTTGACTGATGACAACAATGTCTTAACTAAGTTAAGAGCTCTTTTATAGTGATGACAAAAAATATACAAGGAGACTTCTTCATAAAAAATAACTTTTTATGCAGTTTTTTTAATGAAATTTAAAAATTCCTTTTTTTCCTTTTCGATCAAGATTATCTTAATGTTTTATAAACTGTTGAGTTGATTATTTCCTAGATTTTTTACATTTTGAATTAGATTAAAGTTTGAAAAAAAAAAATTCTTGGTGCTCATATGCTGTTTTACATTCCAACTGTCACAGGAGAGAATTATTGAGGCATGACTTGAAACCAACTTTTTTCATATATAACCCCTGTGGGGTAGTATACTGTACATAGATCAAGTTTATTTATATTTAAAGACATTTCTGGTAGTATAGTCACTGACTGTTTTTTACTGTCTGTTTATATTTAATTGTTGTTAACCCGTGAGATGGTAAATTTTGAGTCCCCCTCCCCCCACACAAATGTGCTTTTAATTGTATGTAGCTTTTAAAAGAGTACTTTAGCTAGCAATGCACTGATTATGAAGTTTTTAAATACTGTATTTTGCATACTTAAACTATGTTTTTCTATGCATGTACTTATTTTTTGTTTATGAAATTATATTAGTATCACTTTTCATATTATCATCAATTACAAATTTGTATAAATTTTTTTAATAACCTACCAGATAAGTATTAGTATTTAACAAAGGCTAAATAATACTTTTCATGTACTGTATTCAATGGTTATCTTTTGCCGATTACTTTTGGATTGTTTTATATGCAGCCAAAATTTTGTATTCAGCAGTTACAATAGATATTAAAACCTATAAATTATTTTTAAAACACTTTCTTTTTAATTTAAAAGAAAAAGGATTTTTCAATAGGTAATGCTACATTGCAGTATTAAAAAATAAGTGTACCCCCGTAATGTTTATCAAATGCAGTAACTGTTCTTGATAAATCATCTACCATTAAAGTCTTAATAGGTTGTAATATAACCTTAATGGGTCAAAATATAGGTTATAATTTTTAGTATAACCCATTAATGACTTAGATATTCAAGTCATTAATGGGTTATACTAAAAATTCTTACATGAAACAAAATAAATAGTAATGTATTATTAAAAAAAAAGTTACTATTGATAAATAGTAATGTATTATTAAGTAATGTAAGTTTTTTTTAAGTTACTTATTTAATAAATCTTCATTAAATTATATCCTGATTGATTCTCATACTACTACTCCTTATTTGTTTTTAAAATCATATAATATTTCATTTCTTAAAAGCTTCAAGCAATTTCTTGTTATTAGATTAAAATTTTTGTAACAATCTTTAAGTTAACCTAAATACTTGATGGACAATGTAAATTACATTATAAATTGATAACTTTTCAATTCCCTTTTAATTTTCTCTTGGTGGGACCATTAAATTATTTATTTCAAAAACATAACATATCATAAAATAATCTGTATTTTTTTTTTTACTCTGAATGTATTATTACTGTAAAAGAGAAAAAAAAATATTAATATAAGATCTTGGGAAAATAAAGTTATTGATACAAAATATACAATTGATACAAAAATATTTTTCTAAAGGGAAATGTAATATATATTTTTATGCATTAAAATATTAATGACAGCTATTAGGTTATAATAAATTGGAGTTTATTATGTAATACACATAACATTACATTAAAATAAATTTAATTAGCATGGACATTTTTATATTATAAAAATATATTTGTTCAAAATTTTATACATTATGAATACATAAATAATTTATTAAAAATAAATAATTCAATTAAAGGAAAAACATAATTTAAATACTAACATTCTAAACATTTCCTTGTTATTAACATACACATTTCTATATTTACAAAATAATTAATTGAACTTATTTGTTATATTATTATTATCTCCATGCACTAAAGAATTACTAACACTGGTGTGCATGCACTAAAGAAATAAAAATCATTTCTTCATTATTAAAATTTTTTTTATAGTGCAAAACTTTATTCTATATTTTTTTAACATATATAATGTCATCTAGAGAAATATTTTTATAGCATGAAAATTCATTATTCATTTTGTTCTGTTTTTAAGTAAAATGTTCTTTTTCAAAATTTTTAATGAATTTTTATTTTATTTTTTTAATCGAAGTTGGAAAAATGTAGACGCGTATTTTCAATTTATGTTTAACCCACTGACGGTTCTGCACGTAGAAAGTCGTATTTTAACCTGCAGTCTTCACTGCATAGCAAAACCGGTTTTCCCATATTAATGGATAGGGGAACTGTGTGTAGGGGAAAAACTTTCTCCCAATTTCGCCCATTTCCTTAACCGCCAGTGGGTTAAATTAAACTTCAAGATTTTTACCCAAAATAACCTGAAATTTCTACAATATATCATTGCAGAATTCAGCCTTTAGTGCAATTGGTAGAGAGTTATAAAAGTATTAATTCTATACTATCGCATATTGTGATAGATTAATTTACAGTAGCGTACTGTACTCTTAAAGGAATTTTTTTTTTTCTCAGGGAAATTATTTTTATTTATTGTAGTGATATCTGGCAGCTATAGTAGTGCAACTGTTTTAACTTCTCTTACTATTTTATTTATAAATAGTGCAAATACATATTGTGCAAATTTTAAACTTCATATATCAGTGCATGGCTTGCAACTGAACAACAATTTTTTCAGTCTTCTCTGTGAATGTATTCTGTAACCTCATGGCAGAAAACTTAAAGATGTGTTGTTATAGATTGTTATTTTAGTGTATTATTACTGTAAAATAAATTGCTTCTAAACTGATGTCTTTTTTTTTTTTAATTTTTAAGAAACTAAAAATCACACAAGTTTTAAAGTTAATTTTAGGATTAAACATTGTTTTGTTATTCTCAATAGTTATTACATTAAAGTTAATCAAAATATTAGCTCTGAATAGTTTGTAGAAGTGATGATGGGATTCAGATCTTTTAAAAACTGATACCAGTTGTTTTTTTTTTTCCTAAGTGTTCCGGTATGCTTAAAAAATTTATCAAATGATAAGGTTAACGTCAAAAGCCAAGATTCAATCTATTTAGCTTGAAAACAGAAATTTAATAATCCCCTAAGAGTTATAACTGTCGTTGAACAGTCGACCCAATTTCGGGTTGATGACTACTAATATTCAACTCCGTAACCTTGTAATTTTGAACCCAATCCAGAACAAAAGGAACTCCTGGATTATGTATTAGAAGAGATTTGCCTTCGTGGAGGACTTTTTGATGGAACTAACCGCATTTGCGTTACATGGAGAGGAAAACCTCCTATGGGTAGCCTGACGGCAAGGGGACTCTAACTCATGTTAATATATTTTACGTCAGCACTGTGGTAGGTGCAAGCCATTGCTGGGTTCGAACCCGGTTCACCTCATTGAAAGTGAGCTCTCTATCAACTCAGCTATCACAGCTGTGTAAAATTTGTTATAAATGTGAAAACCTTAATTCTTGTTGTTTATCCTCTTAATCTGACATATGTCAGATAAACTCCAGGACGCCGCTGATTGCAAGAAAATTCGCAGCAGAAAAGGGATCTGATCTACTTTATAAAGTCCAAGGCAAACCTGCAAATGTTCTGGTGAAGCTGGTTGTAGATAACAATTTTTGCAAATAGGGATTATCTTTCTGCCTTACTCAAAAGTAAGGCACTTAAGATGGCCGCTTGCAAATCTGGCCAGAGCAGTCTGGGTTCTTCGGTCGAATTTTATGTCCAGCAGATGACTTATGACACCAGTGGTGTGTACGTGTAGGTGGTATCTTTCAAAGGAACTGACTTCCCTGTAAGTAAGTGAGGTGCCAGTGGCTGTTTCGCCTATCTGTCCGCTGAAATCTACGTGTGATGGAGTCCATTTGAGGTCAACATAGTGATTCTCAGAGATTGTCCTTAGTTTGTGTTGAATAGAAACGCTTTGTGGCTGCCCCGCATTCCGATATGCTTTAAAAGGTTGTAATTACTTAATGTATCTTCAAGAGAAAAAGATACTAAAAAAAAAGCAATTTTATTCTGTATGCTTATAGATAAAGAACTTTATTTTAATATTCAAAAATTGAAGGAAAAAAAAATCTCTTTTTTCGAATCACTTATATGCTTGAATTTGTTTCATCAAAAATGCAGAACCCACAACCTGATCGGTATATATTAAAATCAGTTTAAATTGAAATAAATGATTTACGACATAGATTTATTCTGTTATGATTAATTTTAAATTTATTCTTTTAATTCGCCAATACTTTTGCCAAAACAGTTTTATTCGCCAAATACGATTTTATCGCATTTGGCGAGGTGGCGAATGCTTAGCGCAGGCCCTGAGTGAGTAGGAAGGAACTTAATATACAATATAATTAAGGAAAGGTCTTCTAATTTGTAAAAGAGAGGGGGGGGGGACCTCAATCTTATATAATTAATTGATTTTGTTATTTATGAGAGTGCGGATCATGCCTCTGACTTTTTAATTCTTGATAGATATGTTATTGTAGTTGGAGATGATTAAGTATAAATATTTTCAGAACTTAGTTTTCTAATTTTATTCCAAAAATATCTCAAGTACTAAATAACGATTGTCTTAAATTTAAACTAGTACTTTTTATTATTAAAAATGAAATCTTAAATTAGATTCAAATATTAAAAATATTTTCGCTATTAATTTTAAAATTATCTCAAAGTAATTTTTTTTTTTTTTTATGTCAAGCATAACTTTAACTTGCTATTTCTTAGTAAAAAATATTAATAAAGTAAAAGAATCCTCAAATAACGTTAAATTAAGTAAATAAATTTCAAATGAAATAAAAATCGCTATCTCTAAACTCAATTGAATTCCTAATATGTTTATATCCTTTTTTGTTCATTTTATAGACATAACTAATAAGTTTAAGATTATAATTAATTTATAGTGATCTTAATACCTACGTCATAACAGATTCTTTTGCCCAAAAAGTTGCTGTAATTCATACTAGCTTTTCTTTCTTTATTATTATTGTTTTAGTTTTTTAAAATTTACTTAGAAGCAAACATTTTACACAATGCCACATTAGAACTTCTTTGAAAAATTAATTTTAATTGCATAATTATAAAAATTTTAGTTTGCATTGTTCAATCGTTTCTGCTACATTGGAAAAGAAGATCTTGTTTTCTAAATACAATTCCTGGTAAAATTATTGGACCAAACAGCTGAAAAAGTACGAAACAAATGTTCGACAATTGCTGTAAAGGTTTGCATGATAACACCTATTACGTTGAAAAGTATACATAATGAACGTTGCACGTAATGAATGAAAGTATACATAATGAATATACGTCGAAAAGTATACATAAGACATAATTTTGATATATTGAAAGTTTAGTTTTACATTTATGTTATTCTATTAACAATGAACTCACGATTATCAACGGAATAGGGTGACGCGGCAACGACGGAAAAGCAATATAAAATATCGATTTACTTCAAAAACTTATGAAGGAGCTAAATACTTCGAGCGCTCGAGAATATGCGCTCAGTTTCAAGATTAGCTAGACATAAATATGGAAAAAAAGAGATTTGAAACAAAAAAGTAACATTGCCAAAGAAAAAAAAAAGCTCTTTTGTTTTCCTCATTCAAGCCTAGCGAGTCTTGAGAATAGGCGCCTTCTTTCGAGCGCTCAAAACATACCGACTTTTGCCACCTTTATAAGTTTTTGAAGCAAATGAAATTTTTATATTAAAAAGTATATCTTTCTACTTTAGTTTCTTAGTCTTATTTATTAATATTGTGGTTCACCCTTGTGTTTCAGAACTTAAATTGTTATTGAAGTTTTCTGACTAGTGATGTTAATGTCCATTCTAACTATATATTATATAATTTTACAATTTTCATCAAGTGTATTCATTAGTAATCGCAAAACAATAAATAAAAAAAATAAAAAACTCTATCGAAATCTAACGAATCACTCACTATATGAGGAAAGCGGCACTAAAAACACGTTTGATTGCCAGAAGAAATAGAAAGCAATAGATGGCAAGTTCTAAAAACGCCTCCAAGCTTCAACACGGATTCAAATTGTTTTTTATGTTTTTCATACCGCCTTCCTCAATAATTTTATATTAAATTTCTGTAGTTTTTTTTATAGTTTAAGCGTAAACAACACGGTAAAAGCCTGTAAAAAAGCAGTTTTTAATAAATTTTACAACGATTGGGATTAACTCAATACATTTTTTTTTTTTTGCTCATAATTTAATCTTTATTTTATCATGTTAATAACACAACAATTGGAAAAAAATTAACGCTTATACAGAACAATGTTTGTTACTTATTTATTAAATTATCCATAGCTTGCTGTATTCCTATGTAGAAAAAAAAAATCATCAAAATTTGATTCCTTTTTGATTTTTTAAAACTACTAATGTAGTTTTCGTTCTACATTTTGGGCATATTTTTTTGGCTGCTAGGCTTAAATTTTTTTTAATTGTTTCATAAAATTCTCAAAAATAAATATAATAACCCATTGGCTACCAATACCCATTGTGAATAACCTATCGTAACCCTTATTAAATATTACAGATAAATAAGTTGCTATTTAAACTATATTGAAAGTACCATTCATTCGGTTTCTTGCATAATTTAAACAAATTATTCCAAAAAAGTTGAAATAAGAGTGCTTTGCTAAAATGTTTTGATAGGAATGAGCAAATCCACTAATAAACTGAGCGCATAAATTCACATGTCACACCATATCTTGAGTCGTACGCCACGTTCCGCATATGCTACAACTCTGCATTTTTACGAAAATCAATTCAATATTTTGGTACAATAATCTTAAAAGGACAAACCATCAAAAAATGCAATATATTTTTTCTTTATTTTGTAAACATTTTTCTGTGTTATTCCCCTTTAAATAAAAATTTGATAAGAGGGAAATAAACACATATATGAAAGAAATAAAAATATTTATGAAAAAAAAAAAAAAATATGTACGAAGAGCAGTCATGGCGAAACACCCAGTATAATTTGTCTAGTATTCGAAGTCATTATATAGCAGAAGAAACAATAATTCATTTTATTCGATGTCTTTCTCCTTAATTTTTTTTCTCTAAAAAACCGTAATAATGACAAGCTCTGCGGTTAATTTGAATAATAATAATTGTTTTGTTACTATCTCCTCAGAGGGAATTTCAAAATCCATCAGTTATTTTGTTCAATATAGCTAGAGTTCTTTTTTTATTAAATAAAGTAAAATGTTTCATAGCTTTATAGATAAAATAGATTTCGCTTCACCTTATCTCTTTTCAAGGACGAAAAACTTCCTTTAATGTATCTATAAAAATTACAAGGCATCTAAATTATACTCTTTAAAGGAAACCTATTTTATTCTAATGCGATAGCACTCATTGATAAAAACGAGTTGTATGAAGATGAGTCCTTACGAATGTTGTTGTCTATGAACTATTAAAGAATGTTTTTTTCGCATTAGGTTTATGAATAACTTAACTTTTTATAGGACCTTTTTTTCTAGTAATGTTAAATTAAAATATTTTTGGGATTGAGATTGATTTATAGAAAGAAATCCACATTTAGGCTTAGTATTTAAAATTAATTTTATTTCAACACCATTTTTTTTAAGGTATTTTCAAAATTTCGTTTACCGTAAACGATTGGCCATAAGCTTCTGTGCCAAATTTATAAATTCTGTGTTCATTACTACAAATAAACTCGATGAAAAATGATCAAATGAACAAACGTATAAAGCATTGAAGAAAATAGTCCTCAGTGTTGGCCTCTGTTCTTGATTGCAGGCAAACCTTTACTGTTATCCATATTTATGTAAATAAAGCCCTTCATTGGTATTTATTTATTTTTATTTTTTTTTTTGTATTTTCATAATTATTAAGCATATTTTTGCTACATTAATACAATATTAGAAAGCACTTTTTTTGCAGATATAATCGTGTGGGCTGATGAAAATATTATTTCTTAATTTTCCGGATTTTTTTTAAAGAATTCTATCCTTTTTTTTCCTTCCAGTTTTTTTTTATTTTTATTTTTATTAATTTTCTTTTTCCCCCTTTTTTCATTAGTCTGTAATTTTCCTTTGTTTTATCTTCATTTTGAACTTATTTTATGAGTTCCATTTACTTGCAGCTTATGCGCAATAAATGAAACTTATTGTTTTTCTTAATTTTCTTCGTGTTTTTTGTATTTATTTATTATGCTATATATGTATATATATACACACACACAGAGAAACATTTTAATGTTAGATATATATTAAAAAAATGGAAAGAGATGTTATATTTTGTTTTATTACGCAAAAACTATGAGATTTAGAAAACTTATGAATGCGAAGGTGTGTCGAAAAATATACGAATGTTATATGGCAAAAATATAACATTCGATAATTAGTTTCAGAATTATTTACTGTTAAACTTGTAGTAAAAAATATCATGAGATTCGATTTGCAGCCAGCTGAAATACAACTACGTAATTGAAATTTGACATTATAACGCAGGGATTTCCAACTTACATGAGGCTGGGGGCCGCAATTAAAAACACCAGTCAAATGGCAAGTCGCAACTTTATCAAAATTTTATATAGGACTCATTTATGTTTGAAGGGAACATTAAATATTATTGTCAGATTTTTATCAAGTTGTACAAAACAAAAGTATTGAATTACAAATTAAAATAAGAAGTAGATTTTAAAAATACTTAATAGCATATTAAAAAATTCTGGCTACAAAATTTACAAATGTAAATAATTGCGTCCAAAATGAGTGGTTTCAAAAAGTTAAATCGGAGAATTTCTTCGAGAAAATTTCTGATACACACATACTAAATTAATATTCACAAAATACAAAAAATAAATAAATAAAGATAAAAAAGAGCAACATACACGATTATTTTTGTATTTGAATAAATATTTTCTTGGATGCAATACTTGAGAAATAAGTTTTTTTTTTTTTTTGCACCGTTGGTACGTTGGTAATTTCACAGAAACGAAGAAGTTAGTTTTTTTTTAAAAGATAGGAAAGTATTTTAAACCCATATAGATTTTTAACGAAAATTGGCTGCAAAAAAAATAACAACTAATATATTATAGTTCGCGGGCCAAATGCGGCACGCAGGCCGCCATTTGGTAAACACTGTTCTAAAGGAATCATTTTTATTTGTGAACTTAACGTAAATTTTGTGTTCAAATTCATTACACCAACTGGGTTGATGAAGTTCCACTTTTTTTTTTTTTAATAAGTTTAGTTTATTTAAAAAGAGAAGGATTTTTTTACTCGAATATAAATTTCTTTTCTCTTTTTTTCTTCTTTTTATTTGCCCTAAGCGTTCAAGCCGTTTAAAGGTTGAAGAGTATTTAAATTTTTTTTTTAAACATTTTAAAGCGTTAACTGGCACAGTAATTAGCCAATTTCAGCTGAGATGAAAATAATAATAAATAACGCATTAAGTACTCAAATGCGTGACATATTTCTCCACTAACTGAAAACGATTGTACGAGATCAATTCGAATATTTTTCACTCAACATTTATTTAACGCGAACATTTACAATAACACCGGGCGATTGCAAAATCAACCAGAAATGACCTATGATTTTGAGCTCAACACTTTCCCTCTTTTTAATCCCCATCACCTTGAGGAAAAGATGACTTAATTTCAAGTTATTATTTTTTTCCACAAATGAAAGTTGTCGGCGAAGTCCTGAAGTCGTGTTTTCACCTGCGTCTTTTTTCCTCATAGGAATAACGTGCCAAGCTAAAGTAAGTCCAGCATTAAAAATTCAACTTTCCTTTCAGTGTTTTAAAAGTAATTAGTTGGGCCAGTGGATGCGGACTTGTGACCAGTGGACAGTTAAAATTTTAACCCGCTCGATGAATTTACATAAGTTTCTGTGGCAGGACTAAAATTTTCAAATCTCTTGCGCTGGGATTCTAATACAGTCGAACTCTGTTACAGTGAACTATCTGCGGACATAGCAATAAGTCCACTATAAACGGTGGTTCATTAAATCGGAATTCTTAAAATAAATATATTTTAGCATATGACAATAGTATTGTAGGAAATGTTAACTGATTAAATAGATAATGAATCAAATTTTAAAAAAAAGTGATTTATTCTTTTTTTTTATTCTAAGGAAGGAATTATTGATTTTTAATCGATTGTATTTCAATTTTAAGTGGAGTTCAACAAGTTTCGTATCAAGAATTAGTAATGAATCCAATATTTTCAGTAGGAAATAAATCCCGAGCATTTAATGCCAATTTTACTTCTGAAATAAAAGTTGCCGAAATTTCTTGTTCTTCTTTAATATGGGGAAGGGGGGAGGGTAAGAAGAGGGGTGATCTGATTAACTATTTGTTTGTTTAGTTGAAAAGCTAAGAACTTTATAGAGTGATGTAAAGAAATGCAGTCATTTGAAATCGCAATCCTGAAAATTTCAAGTTGGGAAAAAGAAAAGAAAAAAACTTAGGAAATGAAATTAGAGTTCATTATAAACGAACTACAAATTTTTCAGTTGTCCACTGTAATCCTATAGAATAATGTTAGTTAAATGGAAGCTCAGAACAGACCACTTAAACACTTCATTACAACCGAGTGCTCACTATGTCCTAGCCTAGGTTCATTATGGCGGGGTTCGACTATGGGATTTTAAAAACCGGTGCGCTTAATTAATTTTAGTAATTAAAAAAAAATTAATATGAAATTCAAAATAGGAGAATAGTACCTAAAATGCTACACTTTTTTAAATTTAAATTTAGATTAAAACGTAATTACTATGATGCTCATTATTTTATCTATTGTAGCGCATGATCGACCAAACGGGATCGACCAAATTTTCTAAGCTAAAAGCACCGCAATCGTAACACGGGCCTCTTGGTCGTTACCTTAAACTGAATTTACATGTTGCTTAGTTATGAAGTGTTTTAAAATTATTTGTAACACAAGTAAATTACGATAATTTAGTATATTTGAGGTTATATATCTCAAAATTTTTGTTAACTCATAACTCTAATAGACAATTCTTAAGGAAAAGCATAAAAGTGAATATTTTGCAGCATTCAGGAGGCCCCCAGAAATGTGGGGGCTCTAGGCCGCTCAGGCTTTATGATAAATCAGAGACTGTATCGAAGTTTATTTTGAATGTTTTGCTTTAGTTCGATATTAAATTACAAAATAATGCCGGTGACATGACATAGTTATTGCGCCAAATTGCCGTTCAACAAAGTGTTAAATAAGTAAGCTTTTATTATTTTTTTGGATCGTGGTTATTCATAGACAATTTTGTGGTTAAAAATGATTTCATAAAACACAGTGATGCCAACTGCTCCGGACACGCCAAAATAATTTAAAAAACGGTAAATAAATACAAAGTAAATTTTGCAAATATTTGACTATTTCTCCTTGCTTTTTAAAAGTTATAGCATGGCATAAGAACTGTAGAGTGGTGAATTGTATAATCCTACGAATTATTTAGAAATAGTGGTGGATAAAAATCTACTAAATTGAATTTATTAAACTAAGAATCACAATTGATAAACTACCACTTTAAAATATATATTTGCTGTCCGGCGCAAGTTGGCATCTCTGAAAACATAACAAAAGTGTTCACTCGAATTTGGTTAAAAATAATACATTTTAACGAACAATTTTAAAAATCAATAAAGTAAATTTTTCAAACATTATCCATACTCGTACTGCAGCCCATAGAATGTTTCTGTTTTTAACTATAGCAAACTTTACGAATGCTTTAAATTCTTATCTCCGAGAGCTTTGGTGGCTCAGGGGATAGAGCGTTCGCCTTCCAACGAGGTGAACCAGGTTCGAATCCCAGCAATGGCTGGTCGATACGAACTCCTGTCTCGCACCGTCCACAGTGCTGCCATAAAATATCCGCAGTGGTAGACGAATCATGGGTTAGAGTCCCTTTGCCATCAGGCTAACCGTGGATGATTTTCGTGATTTTCCTCTCCATAAAACGCAAATGCGGGTTAGTTCCATTGAAATATCTCCGGCGACATGATTCGACATTTCATGACGAATCATAAAATGCCACCACATTGTATGGCCTCTCAATGACTAATTGATACGTATTCTACTCCTGCGACTTTGAAAAAACAGTGTCTGTAGGGTAAACTGGGCAGATGTATCCAGTTCTGATGTAAAATATCCTCAGTGGGTGACGGATAATGGGTTAGAATCCCCTTGCCGTCGGGCTAAACGTGAGAGGTTTTCATGGTTTTTCACTCTATGTAACGCAAATGCAGGTTAGTTCCATC
The DNA here is from genome assembly GCA_949128135.1 of Parasteatoda lunata. NCBI lineage: Eukaryota > Metazoa > Arthropoda > Arachnida > Araneae > Theridiidae > Parasteatoda > Parasteatoda lunata. Next base: position 47,160,928 of record OX421978.1, on the reverse strand, counting down.
AAGAAGTCCTCCACGAAGGCAAATTTCTCCCAATACTTGAACCAGGAGTTCCCTTGTCTTCTGAATTGGGTTCAAAATTACAAGGCTACGGAATTGAACATCAGTAGCCGCAAACCCAAAATTGGGTCGCCTTTTCAACGACGGTTATAAAATAGGGGTGTCGATAACAGCCACCTTCGATCTAATCAGGATTTAAAAATTAGGAATTTAAATGCTTCCAAGTTAAAATATATTTGAGTTTGAAATTCAGTATCAGCTTAAACTGCCGCTTAGTGGCTGAATCCTAATACTGCACGTAAACATAATAGCCGGCAAGCGGGAATTAAGTACATAGAAAGCTCTTGTGATAGCAGTAGAACCTGTAAACAATTATCGATGAAATAGATTTTAATAAAAAGAAACTATTAGTGAATGCTCACGATTTTCACATCTCAAAACTTAATCGTTTTTTTTTTTAAAGATATTTCGCATTAACTGCAAGAAATTTCAACTATTCAAATAATTTGTATGTTTTTCAATACAGGTTTAAAAAAAATTGAGAAATTTTAGGAATCTATAGGCGTGTACTGGTTTGTACTAGTTGTTTCTTATAACTGGATTAACCACAACAGCTAAAAGATACAGGGCTGAAAGGGGTTAAACGATTTTAAAAATTATTTCCAATTCTTAAATAAATATACCTCTGGGGGTACTGGATTGGAGATAGATCGTTCTCTGATTCAGATCAAAATTACGATCTGTGGATGATTGAATGTATGTATGAATGTTTCCGCCCTATAAACGGGTGTGACGAACGGTATGGCAGAAGTCGAATTCTTGGTCATAGATGGCGCCACTGGAAAAACAAGAACAATCGCACCCCCTTTGCATAAAAAGGCATACGTCAACAACAACAACAACAAATAAATATATATTCAAAAAAGGGAAGTTTACTGCAAAAAAAAATTAGAATAATATTAAAACTTTTGTCAGGCATACTTGGTTAAATATCTATGTTGAGTAGTCCATTTTGAACTTACAATATTTAAATGGAAAAGAAAAAAAGAAGAAAAAAACATAAATACTTCGCGAAAATCATGAGTGAACGTACCTGGTCCGCTTAGATTTGTGCATATTATATACTTTTTTATAAATATCTGTACTCTAGGTAGGTTCATTTTGAAATTAGAATATTTAAGAAGATAAAGCCTAAATATTCTACGAAAATCATGAGCGAGCAGATCTAGTTCGCTTTGATTTGTGTATAGTATTATATAATATCATAATATATATTATAATATATAATAATATAATATATATTATATATTATAATATTATATATATTATATATTATAATAATATAATATATATTATAATATATAATATTATAATTGTGTATGATATGTTTACTAAGTTTACAGTTATTTCTTAAATAACTGTAAACTCAATAAGTTACTTTTGAAATTACAATATTTTAAAACACAGATCATAAATATTCTGTGCGAAACACGAGTCAGCCTACTGACACACAGCGCCACACATAAATAATAATTTTTAATAAGTCTTTCTAATCTATAATAAAAATTAATTGCAGTAAATATTTGCTAAAAAATTTTCTCGCATAATATTTACAGAAAAATTTTAGTTTCTATAAAGACAAAATAAAATGCAAATTCAATGATTAACATGTTATATCAATGTTATAACATGTTATAACATATATATCAATGGAATATTATTTTCTGATATAAAAAAAAAATTTAAAAAAAAAAAAAAAAAAAGGAAATAAAAATTTAAAATAAATTGGATTGGGACAAATCAATTAGTTTATTAAAAGGAGGCTATAATACGCGGGAAAAACTTCTCATGGCAAATTCTGCTTCATCTTAATTGTTATTTCAGAATTTATAATTTAACGAAAAGAGAGTCCAGGTAAACTTAAAACGAACTAAGAAGTTTCAAACACTGAAAAAAATGCTTCCTAACTACCAAACAAATTATTGCATGGTTATCTATCCACTACCCGCCATAACTTGTTAGCATTTTGATATTTTTTTTAAAAAAAAAATCAGTATTTGAGATTTTATGGCTTACCTGAACTCACTTTTTTATGCTTTAAATTTTAAACTATTTTTGTGAATAAAAGTTTCGCAATGAAGCGGTATAGTTTTTCGAAGCACTGTGGAAGCAAAATAAAAACGCTATAGTTTAAGTGCCTTAAATTAAATTAAATTGACAAAGTTATAATTTTACACTATGTGTGGCAGCTTGCCGTGAAGAATTATTTAGAATTTAAGGCACACAAATGATTTATATAACTTCAATGTTATTAAACTTCTTTATAAAATAGCCAATTTAACCAATTAACCAAGATATTATTTAAACCAAGATGAAAAATCATAAAAATCAATGCCGTATTCAAATTCTTTGCAAATTTTTATGAACCCACATAACGCAGCAGTGGATTAAGTTTGTAAATATTCAAAAAAATTAAACCACAAATGGTTTTTCATTTTCTCAAAACTGTGGCTTTTCTCCATATTGAAGTTATGTATCATTTTCAAAACTATCATGGGGGTTCTAGCTAATTACAGGCTAAACTTGATCTAACAGTCATGAGCTACTGTTACAATTTCACAGCAGTTGTAAAAAAACAGCATTTTATTCCCAATGAATTCGATTCAGAAATTAAAACTGTTATACAGGGTCATTCATAATTCCCTCTGTTTACTACAACCTTATTTTTACTACGACTGGCTTCAGTGGTGCATGTTACTGCCCTCTACCGGCAACTGCTTAAATTGAAACTTGAATACTTTCGGAACAATTTCATGCTCTTTTTTGCCATATTCATCTTCGTTTTTTTACTGTTACGCTTCGAAACCCCGGAGGGAATTATGCATAACCCTAGTACATAGAATTAAAAGAGAGAAATTCAATGATAAGCAATATTTTAAAATTGTACAGAAAAGCATTTTTTGAAATCGGTTTTGAATAAAATCAGCATGATTTGTAGAATGGACACGTTTATGTGTATTGAGGAAACCCGTATTCCAACTCCATGGAAACAATACTAAATGACAGTTAAATGTAAAAATTTGAAACACATTTGAAAAATACATTTAAAAAAAAATGACTAATCGAAGACTGAGAAGCATGTGGCTTATTTTGCTTTTCTCAACTTTTTTTTAACTATGTAAGAAAGAAATGAGATTGAAAAATTTTCTTAGAAAGTTTGAAAATGAATTTTTGAGGTGATTGGCTTTTAATTTCCTAGAATGACCTAAAATCTTAGTAATGTGTGATCAAATTATTTCGATCACATAATTCAAACGTGTTTCAATAAAACATGAAATTTCATGTGGTAATAACCTAGTTAAATCACTATTTTGATAAAAACAAAGCCTTACGATTGATCTGAATATCTTAAAAATTTTAAAAGTTTAACGTTATTTTCTAAGAAGTTTTTGTACTTTAAAAAAAAAAACTAAAAATGATAATTGGTTTTTAAATTTTTTATTTTGTACTATTAAATAAGATTTCTTAAAAAATGGCATTTTTGGGTTTCATCCCCATAAAAGTATCGTTCCATTCGTCTGTTGTTTTTTTTTTCCTCATACAATCATATTTCGGTGAATGAACGTTTTTTGCAAGGTATTATCATTTGTTATTTAATTTTGTCTTATGATTCAAAATAAAATTTGTAGAAAACTCCTTATTCATTTGAAAAAGTACCAAAACTTCTTAGAAAATTGCTTAAAACTTTTTAAATTTTTTAGATATTCAAATCAGACTTTAATATTAGTTGCCAAATACGATTCTCTACAAAAATAAGAGGAAAAAAAATAAATTTTCCCCTCGCATGTAGAGTATAAAAGAACTACTTTAATTACTCACATCTTGCACAATTTTAAAAGAATTTTCTAGCTAATTTTAAATTGATCGCAAAATGTGTTTAATTTTAATGAATATTTTTAAAGTTATAGCAAAAAAAAAAAAAAAAAAAAAAATAATAATACGTATGACAAAAAAAAAAAAATTTTTTTTTTTTTATAAAATTATCTTTATAAATATTTAAGCTAGGAATACGAAAATCTTTGCAATTATTGCATATAATAACCTAAATAATTGCTACAAGTTATAAATTTGTTGCTACATTTTTTGGCATAGGATATTCAAAAACACTATTTTCCGTTTGTAATTTGTCCTTCAAACCTCTAAAAGCTTTAAACTTCAATGATTAGTATGAGGAATCAGCATGACCTAAACACTTCTGAAGTTATGAAATGATTCTTAAAGTATTTCTTGAGGAACATGAAAAAATGTATTAGTATAGAAGTGTTTTCATTATTTTGTCCACCCTCTGTATATCACTTTATCTGAAAAAATATTCTGCTTACGTAATATACTTTTTAATATTTAAAAAAAATTTAGTTTTTAAATTTTATAACAATAAATTTCGCTTTATCTGAAGACATTCTTCCAAAAAAAATATTTTTTTTAATGATATAAAATTATAATTTTTAAATTTGATAACGATATATATCTCTTTATCCGAAGATATATTCTTCCGACTTTTGCTAAGATACATTTTAAAAATTAAAAATTATTATACTTAAATGGATTATTTAATTACATTATTGAAATCTGAGAGAAAGTAAAAATAATTATTTTTACTTGAACTTTTATTTGTTTTTAATAATAGCTTAACAAAAAATAAATTCAAGAGATTAAAAAAAGACTGAGCGTTTAAACTTTTAAGTGTTTTATATTTAAAAAAATAAGAGAAATAAAAATTTTTTTTTAGATAAAATAAAAAGAATCTCACAAGCTGAGAGGTTTATACAATAGGCAGTATCATTTAGCTTATCTCTGTTAAAATAACGATACATTTAATCTTTGATACACGAAGAAAATACCAGCCATCTTGAATTAATAAAAGTCATATATATATTTTAGAACTAACTATTTTTATAGCAACAAATCAAAAATTCACGAAAGATGTTATGCTTTCTTTTTCTTATAAAAAATATTTAAAAACGTATAATATATCTTTCAATTGGATTTTGTTGCAAAGCAATGACTAAACGTACCTCAAGAGTGGTACATCTGACATTTTTCTCATTTTTTAAGAGCACTTGAATGGTCACCTCAAAGAAGAGACTTCAATACAATGATCTCTTTTTTTTCCCTCACTCTTCTGGTTCATCTGTGTTATGAAGATTTGTGCTAAACCTCTTAAGACTTAATCATTCCAAAAATAGTCCTTGAGTAAGAAATTAAAAAAAAAATATCGATAGATGAGCTGCGGCCCATAACACAATCTTGCCACCATATTGACCAGACTTGAATAAAATTAATTTTTCTCCTTTTGTTTGTCTTGATGACGAGGGCTAGTGTCAAACCTCAGAAGATTTAGGCATTCCAACAATATTCCTTGAGTAAGAAATGGAAAAAAAAATATCGGTAGATGAGCTACGGCCTATAGCAGAAAATGTTGCAATTTATTTTTTGGCTCAGCAAGACGGCCACTTTAATAATTTGTAAACATGTTACATGTTTAATAATTTGTAAACATGTAAACATGTTGTTTCCTTATCTACTCGAAAGTTTAGTAATGATATGTGATTTTAAAAAAACCATTAAATTTTTGTACTATCTGTGTCCAAGTTATTTCCCGATTTGTTAGTTCGATCATCATATGAGTTATTAAATATACAAGAGACAAGATATTTTTTTAAATTTTGTTTATGACTTAGAGCTCAATTTGAAATGAAATATATATATATAGGTATAAAAAACTTTTATTCCCAAACAGGATGTTACTGAAGTCTTGGTCTTCTATATTCGGTATAGCGAACTGAACTTTCGACAATCCCTCGGTCTGATAAATGTTCCAGGGCTCAAGTCTGACAATGCTTTAGAGAAATGCTTAAGGCATTTTCTCGAATAATTGAGTAAAAAAAGCAAAATAGAACGTGATAGAACGAGCTGCAACATGAGAAATAAAATTTAATTTAGGAGGGTAGGAATTTTCCTCTTATTAGTAACAAAAATTTAAATCCATTTATAAGAATAAGTAAGCAAATAAAAAATATCTGTTTCATTCAGAGAATATACGGATATAATATAATATTGTATTATCTCTCCTTCTCTTTATAATATATATATACAATAAAGAGACGAAAGAGAAAGGATTAAAGGAAACAGAAATTTACAAAGAAAACGAAGAAAGAGATAAAAACGAAAAATATTTCTTCAGAGAGAAAAAGAAAAAAAAATTTATTAAAAATAATAAAAAAGTTTTTTTATAAAATTCTTTAAACATTTTTGTAAAATTAAAAAAAAAATAATAATCTGGAAAACAAAGTAAAAAATAGATATAATCACGTCATTTGCTCTCACGATTATATCCGCAAACTAGAGTGCTTTCCAATATTGTATTAATGTAACCAAAGCAAAATATATCAATACAACAGTGTGAGGAATTTATTTTATTATATATATACATATATAATAAAATAAAATTCAAAAGAAAAAAAAACCATGAAGTTAAAGGAAAATATTTACTATCAAGATCAAACTAACTCAAGCGAAACGTTTTCCCTTATCAAGATTTTACCAAAAATTCTAACTTCGAGAGCTTTCATTTTTGTAATTAAAACTCATTGCTAGCTATAGTTGCTGCTATCAATAAATTTGTATTGTCTTTATCGTCCCCGTCACACTTATTTGAAGGAAAATTTGTAGAGGATAACTAAGTAGTGAAATATTTTAAACTTCGTTCAAGCAAGCAAATAAAAGGATGTCGAATCTCTAAAAATATGTTTGTTTAACGACTGAAGTTACTCATCTGTCAAATTTTGTTAAGATTCTATCTTCACACTATTATTTGCCGTTTTTTTTTTTTTTTTTTTTTTTTTTTTTGCTTTCACACATTTATTTGCCATCTTTTTAAAGTATAAGTTAATTATTAACTTATATAGTGATAATTTAAAAAATTGAATAAAAATTTAAGCATCGCATGTTTTATAATTTAGAAACATTAAGTATTAGTATTATAGAGTTTATAAAATTCTCATGTCTTGAAATTTAATTAAAGTTCAACCCTTTTACAGACTATATTCATAAGCAACATAACTTTATTTGCTTCAATTCAATCTATTCATATTCACTTTCGGTTTACATAAATTTTTTTTTAAATCAACATTTTGCTTTTCTATTAACTCCCGTTTTAATAATAGTTTTCACTATGATTTGCTAATAAACAAATAGTTATTGAGAAACTATCTTTTCGAAGTTAATAGAATAAGCTAAAACTAGGGTATTTTTTTAATTCGTACTTTCTTTATTATTGTTTTATTTATGTAAAAAATAGGATCGGAAAATAATCCCAACTCAAATTGAATTTATTTAAGAAAAGACTTATTGTAAAAAATACAAGAATGTGAAAGCAATAAAACGTACTGTAAAAATGATGGATAAAAGAGGAATTATGAGATTTTTATATTTTGATAGAAAGTAAAAAAAAAATTTTTTTAATGAAAATATTTTTTTTCTTCCCAATTTAAAAATAATTCAGATGTGAAAGGTCACATTACTGTAATATATTTTGATATAAATTTTTGTAACGACAACTGTTACTACAAAATTATTTTAAGTTAAATTTGGGATAAATGCGATAGTTTTGTAAAAATTTGAAATTTGAGCTGGTTTTTTTTTTCTTTGTTTTTTAACACATCAATGAAAGTTGGGGTTTCAAAATCCCCTTAAAATCAACTGAAAATATCTATTACAAGTTTTAAGGATATTTTTTTAAAAACTCCTTTAGCTAATTCTAATAAAAATGCTGTTTTTTTTCCTATTTATTTATTATTTTAGAGTTAGCTTTGTTTTATTGCCTCAAAATCTCTCAAAACTAAAATAAACACATGCTATTAAAGAAGAAAGAAAAAAAAATCTAATGTTTTTTTACGCATTTTTATTAGAAAATATTGATTTTTATTTTTTAACCTAATTTAAAACTAAAAATAATTACTGAAATTTAAATACTCGAGTAACAGATATTTTTTTTTATAGTAGTAATCTTTTATTTTATTTTATAACCGTAGTTGAACTGCAGAATAAATTTTCAATTTACGATTACCAATGCTCATCTCCGTAGTATCGTAATTTTGAAACCCAATCCAGCAGTATTGGGAAAAATTTGCCTTCGTGGAAGACTTTTTAATGGAACTAACCCGCATTTGCATTACATGGAAAGGAAAACCACGATAACCTTCCACGGTTAGCTTGACGGTAAGGGAACTCTATCCCATGATCCGCCAAACACGGGGGATATTTTACGTCAGTACTGTGGTTGGTGTGAGCCGGGTGCGGTATTCGTATCGAACAGTCTTCGTTGGGATTCGAACCCAGTTCACCTCATTGGAAGGCGAACTCTCTATCCCCTGAGCCACTACGGCTCTTTTGTCTTCAAATTCAGAAAATTTGATTTATTTGGATTGAAGGATTTGGACTGAAAGCATAGTTTATTGGTACAAGACGCAGATGAGGTTTTGAGCAAGGCCTAACACGTGAAGGAAAGGGCAATTGTATGGATTTATCTTGAAGAGGATATTATTGCTATTATGACAGGAAAAAAAGTTCTAGTTTCAGAATTGTATTAAAAGTCGGCAACAGAATAATTTTCTTTTCCATTAACACATTTTTGTGAATGAAAAAGTATATTAGTATTCACTTTTGAAAGCACATTAAATCAACTTGTGACAAATCTAATTCGAGGAAAAGCTAAAGATAAAAAAAAAAAAAAGAGTAAAAGATGTGACGTCACTATCTCGTTTTATTTGACTACAGATCATCCAGTTTTTGAAAAGAGAGATTAGGAGGAAGTATATAGTAATTTTTGACAGCAACCCATAACAATGAAGTTCTCGTCAAGGTGAAAACAATTTCCACGGCCGATTGAATTTTAATATTTGTTACAATAACTTTATTGCTGTAAAAATTCCCGTTAATTCGGTTTTCACATTATAATGTTTATTAATTTGTATTATTGTTTTAACTTAGTAAATATTCTTTAAGAACAGATATTGAAGAGAAATCGAGCATACTTCTTTTTTCTTTTTCAAATTTTTTTTTTCTAGTGGAAATTCGAATTTTTGGTCTTGCGCGCGTGCTCCTAATAATAAGATTTTAAATTACTATATAAAATTGATTTTAATACTCAATTGTTCAATCTAAAAAAATTAACACCAAATTTATTCCTTTGTTTCAATATTTAGAAAAGTTGAATAGCCTATGAAAAAGATAACATTGAAAAAGATTAAGATAGATATAAAAAGATAAATGGAAACTGTCGACCTTAAAATTTAGCAAAATTAAAAAAAGTTTTACAAGACATAAGCTCAATTAGTTGGCAATAATTAAATAATGCCAAAACAAAAATTGAACTATGCAAGGTGAAAAATAAAGCAAAACAAAATTATGAATGCATTAAGTTTAATATTATTTTAAATGGTGCAATACACTTTAGATTTGGGATGTCATTTTTTTTTCCTTCTAGAAATGGAAGCTTAACTTCGAGAATTTTACAGTGGTAAAAAACATTATGATACAGAGGCCAATTTAGAAGGAAATTTCAAATATTTACACTTTGAAATCTAAATTTAATCTTTTATAAATGTTTAAATGCTGTTAAACATTTTAAATTAAGACATGATGGCTCAGGGGATAGAGCCACCTCTTTGGACCGGCTCTTAGCTCAAAAAAAAATAAAAAAAAAAAAAAAAAAACGATGTCTGTAGGGTATACCGGGCAAAGGTATCCTCAGTCCCCTTGCCGTAGGGCTAAACGTGATTTTGCACTCCATGTTAGGCCAATATGGGTTAGTTCCATCAAAAAATCTATCAAGGAGGTTAGTTTGTCCCAATGCTTGATCCAGGAGTTTTCGTGTCTTCTGATTTGGGTTCAAAATTACAAGGCTACGGTGTTGAACATTGATAGTCATAAACTAAGAATTGGGTTAGCTGTTCAACGCTGATTACAACATAAAATAAAAAGTTTTAAACTGGATCTTAAAATATATATAGAAATGGAAGTTGAGTCTTCAATATATTTTTCATGAAAAAGTAATTTAAAATGTTATGCAACGGTATGGGGGCATTTTAGATATTAAATTAAAATCCACCTAAAAATCTATACATTTAGAACTTAAATATTTTCTATGTGTTTTTTTCGTTTAAATGGAGTCAAACACTTTAGATTCGGTTTGTTATATTTTTCAGAATAAGAAAGCCTTACCTCGAGAATTTTTTCTTCAAAATTGATAAAATCCATGATGGTTCAAGCGACAATTTAGAAAGAAATTTCAAAAATTCGCACCATGTAGCCTTTTTTACAGATGCTTCCTGTAATTATGCCTAGAAATGGATGTCATACCTCGAGAATTGTTGCAGAAAAATGGGCAAAATTTATAAGAGTTCAAGGAACATTCAAAAATCATGTTCACTAATTTTCACTACGAGAATTATATCGTTAAGATATAAATAGTTTCATTATGTTATTCTTTAAAATGGTGCTGGATTCGAACTGGAGATAGATTAGAAACTAGAAGTAAAATACTTTGGATTTTAACTGGAGATAGATTAGAAACTAGATAGAAAAATCGTTGAATTTGAACTGGAGATAGATTGGAAACTAGAAGTAAAATACTTTGGATTTGAACTGGAGATAGATTAGAAACTAGATAGAAAAATCGTTGAATTTGAACTGGAGATAGATTGGAAACTAGAAGTAAAATACTTTGGATTTTAACTGGAGATAGATTAGAAACTAGATAGAAAAATCGTTGAATTTGAACTGGAGATAGATTGGAAACTAGAAGTAAAATACTTTGGATTTTAACTGGAGATAGATTAGAAACTAGATAGAAAAATCGTTGAATTTGAACTGGAGATAGATTGGAAACTAGAAGTAAAATACTTTGGATTTTAACTGGAGATAGATTAGAAACTAGATAGAAAAATCGTTGAATTTGAACTGGAGATAGATTGGAAACTAGAAGTAAAATACTTTGGATTTTAACTGGAGATAGATTAGAAACTAGATAGAAAAATCGTTGAATTTGAACTGGAGATAGATTGGAAACTAGAAGTAAAATACTTTGGATTTTAACTGGAGATAGATTAGAAACTAGATAGAAAAATCGTTGAATTTGAACTGGAGATAGATTGGACACTATATAGAAAATACCTTGGATTCTACCTGGAGGTAGATTGGAAACTATATGGAAAAAAAATTTGAATTCGAACTAGGGATAGATACGAAACAATATGAAAAAAAAATTGAATTCGAACTAGGGATAGATAGGAAACAATATGAAAAAAAAATTGAATTCGAACTAGGGATAGATAGGAAACAATATGAAAAAAAATTTGAATTCGAACTAGGGATAGATAGGAAACAATATGAAAAAAAAATTTGAATTCGAACTAGGGATAGATAGGAAACAATATGGAAAAAAAATTTGAATTCGAACAAGGGATAGATAGGAAACAATATGAAAAAAAATTTGAATTCGAACTAGGGATAGATAGGAAACAATATGAAAAAAAAATTGAATTCGAACTAGGGATAGATAGGAAACAATATGAAAAATAATTTGAATTCGAACTAGGGATAGATAGGAAACAATATGAAAAAAAATTTGAATTCGAAATAGGGATAGATAGGAAACAATATGAAAAAAAATTTGAATTCGAACTAGGGATAGATAGGAAACAATATGAAAAAAAATTTGAATTCAAACTAGGGATAGATAGGAAACAATATGAAAAATAATTTGAATTCGAACTAGGGATAGATAGGAAACAATATGAATTTTTTTTTTTAATTCGAACTAGGGATAGATAGGAAACAATATGAAAAAAAATTTGAATTCGAACTAGGGATAGATAGGAAACAATATGAAAAAAAATTTGAATTCGAACTAGGGATAGATAGGAAACAATATGAAAAATAATTTGAATTCGAACTAGGGATAGATAGGAAACAATATGAAAAAAAATTTGAATTCGAACTAGGGATAGATAGGAAACAATATGAAAAAAAATTTGAATTCAAACTAGGGATAGATAGGAAACAATATGAAAAATAATTTGAATTCGAACTAGGGATAGATAGGAAACAATATGAATTTTTTTTTTTAATTCGAACTAGGGATAGATAGGAAACAATATGAAAAAAAATTTGAATTCGAACTAGGGATAGATAGGAAACAATATGAAAAAAAATTTGAATTCGAACTAGGGATAGATAGGAAACAATATGAAAAATAATTTGAATTCGAACTAGGGATAGATAGGAAACAATATGAAAAAAAAATTGAATTCGAACTAGGGATAGATAGGAAACAATATGAAAAATAATTTGAATTCGAACTAGGGATAGATAGGAAACAATATGAAAAAAAATTTGAATTCGAACTAGGGATAGATAGGAAACAATATGAAAAAAAATTTGAATTCAAACTAGGGATAGATAGGAAACAATATGAAAAATAATTTGAATTCGAACTAGGGATAGATAGGAAACAATATGAAAAATAATTTGAATTCGAACTAGGGATAGATAGGAAACAATATGAAAAAAAATTTGAATTCGAACTAGGGATAGATAGGAAACAATATGAAAAAAAATTTGAATTCGAACTAGGGATAGATAGGAAACAATATGAAAAAAAATTTGAATTCGAACTAGGGATAGATAGGAAACAATATGAAAAATAATTTGAATTCGAACTAGGGATAGATAGGAAACAATATGAAAAAAAATTTGAATTCGAACTAGGGATAGATAGGAAACAATATGAAAAAAAATTTGAATTCGAACTAGGGATAGATAGGAAACAATATGAAAAAAAATTTGAATTCAAACTAGGGATAGATAGGAAACAATATGAAAAATAATTTGAATTCGAACTAGGGATAGATAGGAAACAATATGAAAAATAATTTGAATTCGAACTAGGGATAGATAGGAAACAATATGAAAAAAAATTTGAATTCGAACTAGGGATAGATAGGAAACAATATGAAAAATAATTTGAATTCGAACTAGGGATAGATAGGAAACAATATGAAAAAAAATTTGAATTCGAACTAGGGATAGATAGGAAACAATATGAAAAATAATTTGAATTCGAACTAGGGATAGATAGGAAACAATATGAAAAAAAATTTGAATTCGAACTAGGGATAGATAGGAAACAATATGAAAAAAAATTTGAATTCGAACTAGGGATAGATAGGAAACAATATGAAAAAAAATTTGAATTCAAACTAGGGATAGATAGGAAACAATATGAAAAATAATTTGAATTCGAACTAGGGATAGATAGGAAACAATATGAAAAATAATTTGAATTCGAACTAGGGATAGATAGGAAACAATATGAAAAAAAATTTGAATTCGAACTAGGGATAGATAGGAAACAATATGAAAAAAAATTTGAATTCGAACTAGGGATAGATAGGAAACAATATGAAAAAAAATTTGAATTCGAACTAGGGATAGATAGGAAACAATATGAAAAATAATTTGAATTCGAACTAGGGATAGATAGGAAACAATATGAAAAAAAATTTGAATTCGAACTAGGGATAGATAGGAAACAATATGAAAAAAAATTTGAATTCGAACTAGGGATAGATAGGAAACAATATGAAAAAAAATTTGAATTCGAACTAGGGATAGATAGGAAACAATATGAAAAATAATTTGAATTCGAACTAGGGATAGATAGGAAACAATATGAAAAAAAATTTGAATTCGAACTAGGGATAGATAGGAAACAATATGAAAAAAAATTTGAATTCGAACTAGGGATAGATAGGAAACAATATGAAAAAAAATTTGAATTCAAACTAGGGATAGATAGGAAACAATATGAAAAATAATTTGAATTCGAACTAGGGATAGATAGGAAACAATATGAAAAATAATTTGAATTCGAACTAGGGATAGATAGGAAACAATATGAAAAAAAATTTGAATTCGAACTAGGGATAGATAGGAAACAATATGAAAAAAAATTTGAATTCAAACTAGGGATAGATAGGAAACAATATGAAAAATAATTTGAATTCGAACTAGGGATAGATAGGAAACAATATGAAAAAAAATTTGAATTCGAACTAGGGATAGATAGGAAACAATATGAAAAAAAATTTGAATTCGAACTAGGGATAGATAGGAAACAATATGAAAAAAAATTTGAATTCAAACTAGGGATAGATAGGAAACAATATGAAAAATAATTTGAATTCGAACTAGGGATAGATAGGAAACAATATGAAAAATAATTTGAATTCGAACTAGGGATAGATAGGAAACAATATGAAAAAAAATTTGAATTCGAACTAGGGATAGATAGGAAACAATATGAAAAAAAATTTGAATTCAAACTAGGGATAGATAGGAAACAATATGAAAAATAATTTGAATTCGAACTAGGGATAGATAGGAAACAATATGAAAAAAAATTTGAATTCGAACTAGGGATAGATAGGAAACAATATGAAAAATAATTTGAATTCGAACTAGGGATAGATAGGAAACAATATGAAAAAAAATTTGAATTCGAACTAGGGATAGATAGGAAACAATATGAAAAAAAATTTGAATTCAAACTAGGGATAGATAGGAAACAATATGAAAAATAATTTGAATTCGAACTAGGGATAGATAGGAAACAATATGAAAAAAAAATTTGAATTCGAACTAGGGATAGATAGGAAACAATATGAAAAAAAATTTGAATTCAAACTAGGGATAGATAGGAAACAATATGAAAAATAATTTGAATTCGAACTAGGGATAGATAGGAAACAATATGAAAAAAAATTTGAATTCGAACTAGGGATAGATAGGAAACAATATGAAAAATAATTTGAATTCGAACTAGGGATAGATAGGAAACAATATGAAAAAAAATTTGAATTCGAACTAGGGATAGATAGGAAACAATATGAAAAAAAATTTGAATTCAAACTAGGGATAGATAGGAAACAATATGAAAAATAATTTGAATTCGAACTAGGGATAGATAGGAAACAATATGAAAAAAAATTTGAATTCGAACTAGGGATAGATAGGAAACAATATGAAAAAAAATTTGAATTCAAACTAGGGATAGATAGGAAACAATATGAAAAATAATTTGAATTCGAACTAGGGATAGATAGGAAACAATATGAAAAATAATTTGAATTCGAACTAGGGATAGATAGGAAACAATATGAAAAAAAATTTGAATTCGAACTAGGGATAGATAGGAAACAATATGAAAAAAAATTTGAATTCAAACTAGGGATAGATAGGAAACAATATGAAAAATAATTTGAATTCGAACTAGGGATAGATAGGAAACAATATGAAAAAAAATTTGAATTCGAACTAGGGATAGATAGGAAACAATATGAAAAATAATTTGAATTCGAACTAGGGATAGATAGGAAACAATATGAAAAAAAATTTGAATTCGAACTAGGGATAGATAGGAAACAATATGAAAAAAAATTTGAATTCAAACTAGGGATAGATAGGAAACAATATGAAAAATAATTTGAATTCGAACTAGGGATAGATAGGAAACAATATGAAAAAAAAATTTGAATTCGAACTAGGGATAGATAGGAAACAATATGAAAAAAAATTTGAATTCAAACTAGGGATAGATAGGAAACAATATGAAAAATAATTTGAATTCGAACTAGGGATAGATAGGAAACAATATGAAAAAAAATTTGAATTCGAACTAGGGATAGATAGGAAACAATATGAAAAATAATTTGAATTCGAACTAGGGATAGATAGGAAACAATATGAAAAAAAATTTGAATTCGAACTAGGGATAGATAGGAAACAATATGAAAAAAAATTTGAATTCAAACTAGGGATAGATAGGAAACAATATGAAAAATAATTTGAATTCGAACTAGGGATAGATAGGAAACAATATGAAAAAAAATTTGAATTCGAACTAGAGATAGATAGGAAAGAATATGAAAAATAATTTCGCACAACGCCAAACCTGAATTTGGTTGGAGTCTTATAGAATTTTGGATTAGCAAAAAGAAAAGGAAAATTGTTAATATTTTTGATTTAATTTTAAGTCTTTTATAAATAGCATTAATTTTATTAATAATATTACTGTTGTTGTTAAGTTTCTTGTATGCTATGTTCCTACAATTAAGTTCATTAGAAAGAAGTTGTTTATAATTTTTTTTCAAATAATCGCAGAATTATTATAGTAAAACTTGTGTAAAATGACCACTTGAGGTGCATTGTTTTAGTGGTCAACTTAGACAAGTGGTCAACTTATAGAGGGGGCGGGTCATTGTTTACTTTTTTATTTCCTGTATCATGTTGCTATATATTTAATTTTTTTTACTTGACTTAAAAATTTTATTTAGTAAACAACCAAATTAATATCTTAAGAAATGTGTTTAAACCTGAATGAACTTCAATTTGTTACATATACATTATTCTAATATTTAACAAACTTTTTTTAAAAATTATTTCGTTAGTTATGCATGTGAAGTGTTTAATAAAAATAATTTCTTAAAATATCAGAACACTAAGACATGTAATTTGAAAACTTTACCAAAACATAATAATTTGAACACTAAAATTTATTCTGTTATTACTACACTTACATACCTATCTGCTCACTATTGTAACTGGAAGAGCAACTTTTCAACTAACACACCTGTTTTCAATGAATGAATGAAAGAAATGGTCAAAACCTGCCCCCCCCCTACAGTTTCCCTAGATGGTCAACTCACAAAAGGGTTTAGATTAGCTTTTAACACTATTTCAAAAAACAAGTGAAATTTTAACATACATTGCAAAATGACAGAACATTTCCTGAATTTTTTTTTTTTTTCTGGTCAACTTATGAGGGTTTTAGAATAGAATTTCATAATACTCCTAGACAAAATTGACTTATTTCAGTGGTCAACATACAAGATAGACAGGTGGTCAAGTTACAAAGGTTTTGCTTCTTTATATTATATAGGAAAATTCCGTTCTTGATAATTGAGGTCAACTTATGCAGGTGCCCAACTTACAAGGGTGGTCAACTTGGTAGGTTTCACTGTACTAGCTTTATCAACAGTGGTAATACAAAATTTATTTCGAACTTTTTTAATATCTTGTTTTAGAACAGAGTTAAAAATTAAATCCTTATGAAAAACTGATTTGTCCCTTTTTATATTGATTTTAAAATCTTGAATGATATTCTCTCTCCATTCAAAAAAATCTTCAATTGGGAAATTATGCTTGTAAGATAATTTTAAAATAAAATAATCGAGATATTTAATAAAAATAGAAATTACTTTATTTTTAGAAGTTGGAAAAGACGGTATAAATTTAGAACCTAAAAACATAAATTTTTTAATTTTAAAATTATTAATAATATCTAAATCCCCGGTAACATGTTTTTGGAAGGTATCAAAAAAAGGAGTATCTTTATACAAATTACACAGATAGTAAAAATTATCTGTAGCTAAATCCCTATAATCGCAAATTAAATTTTTTAAACTTTTTGTGTATCTAAAAGTTGGTTTACAATTTAGTTGAACAGGAAGAAGGTTTTTATTTTTACCAAGAATTGCTTTTAAGTTAAGATTATTAAAAATTTTATGAGTAAAATCTATAATTAAATAATCTGGTTTGGGAACATTCTTGTGCTTATAATTATTTTTAAACATATATCTAGCTGGGTCTTCAACTAAGTTTAAAAATGTGAAATTTCTTGTTCTGAATCAATATTTATTTGATCTAACTTTAAAAAATTTAAAAGTTTGTATGGAAATTAAGCTTAATCCCTAAAATCTTAGTTTTAATAGATTTAATAGCATTAGGTTGATCATAGCAACTAATTCAATCATTAACAAAATCTTTTAAGTCATATTTAATTTTATTTTTGTTGTTACCTCTTTTCCCTCTATTATTATTGTAACTTCCAAAAAGTTTAAAAAGATTATAAATAAACTCATTATTATTAAAAGATTTAAAATTGAAGTTAGTATTTAGATCGTAAGGATAAATAGATTCATTAATGATCATATATTTATTTACAGAGCTTCAAGACGTTTTTTAGGGCTTTTAATGAAATCCAAAACCTCTATTGAAATGTTTTTAAATCCATGTTTAGAAAAATGTTTAATTTCAAGGCTATTGTTGTTATTATTATTAGATATATATATATATATATATATATATATATATATATATTATATATATATATATATATATAATATATATATATATATATATATATATATATATAATATATATATATATAATATATATATATATATATATATATATATATATATTATATATATATATATATATATATATATATATATATATATATTATATATATATATATATATATATATATATATATATATATATATATATATATATATATATACACACACAATGATAAAAATCGTCGTTCTTTTAATCTTTTAAAAATCGTTCTACTGCTCATTTTTCATGACGCATCTTTCTTAACCCAATTTTACATTTACTTTAAATGCTCTCATGCGAACTAAATATCATTTATGTCTTTTATCTTCCTTATATCTTGTCATCCTGATATGTCCGTGAGATGTTTTTTCTTCTTTTTTTTCAGATATTCGATGGTTTCTATTAGCCATAAAACTCAGAGCAAGCTGCATGGTTTCACTGACAACGCGAGAAGAATTTCGAGATGCATATTTTACCGAATCTTGATAATGGGATTCAGATTTGGAACATTTTTATTGCACATAGGTTGTTCACTCTTCTATTGCGGCAGGGAGAAAGTTGTACCACCGATCGAGAATCCTTTGCTATTGAAATCGGCTACTGTGCTGGCTGCTGATATTAGGGAAGGAAAGGTGAAATATATTTTTAGAAAGAAAAATGATTTTTAAATTTATGTCACAAACTCCATGATTTTAGTAAATAATTCTTTAGTCATTTTTTTAATCAGTTGTTTGCTTCTAAAATTTAGGGCTCTTAAGTATTACTACGTAAGCAAATCCGATACCCCGTAAATCCAAATCCCTTGCGTTTTTTTTTTCTTCGTTTTTTTCCCACATGATCTAACCGTAGTAAGATTAATTTATTTAAAGTCAAAAATGCTTCGTAATTTAAAATGGATTTTTTACTATAAAGGGATTAAGGAGTTATGTGTCTTATGAAAGTGCTGCACTCTTGCTATTAAAAGAAAGAATTTATTTATTTATTTATTTTTTTTTTTTTTTATCAGATGCTGATGTGATATTTCATCGATCCCTTAGTTGTTAATTGCACTTTTGCAAAATATGTTAACCGCACTTTTGAAAAAAAATAATCATCGTTGTATCAAGTTTTTGTTAAGTTTGTGTCAAAACTAATTCATACCCAAATTTTTATTAACCAAACCAATACCAAATGTTTATAACAATTTTAGTAAAGAAAATTCTTGTTTACCCCGCCTAGTAAACAGTTTATTTTGATATTTTGACACAGGAAACAATTAGTAAATGCGTAAATTTTTAAGCCAGGACAGATTATGAATAAGAATAAAATGCTTGTACTACTCTAAAGCATCGATTACTACAGTGTCTAAAGACAGAACCGTTCAACATGTTATTGCTTAACATAATTCCTATGAATATCAGTTTTTTTAACGAGCATTTCAACTATGTCCATTTTTTAAAACTCTCACTTCGTGCAATGTTCACTTTTTAAAACATGCATTTTAAGTCATATTTATTTCTTTTGACTCAAATTTTGAGCTATGTCCATTTTTTTAAACACGTATTGCAAGTTATGTCCATTTTATTAAATGAGCACTTGGAGCTATGTCCAAAAGGAGAAATTATTAAAAAAAAAAAAAGGAAAAAATCCCCCCAAAACAAGTCAATTTTTTCAAGATGATGGCGCTTGTAGTGGTCGGAGGATTTTTTTATCCTAGTACCAACCTAGACAACAATTATTAGTAAGAAGTATAGAAAAACTGAGTTTAAGTAAATCATGAATCTTTAAATACTGAAAATAGTTTTTCAAACTATATCGAAATGGAAACAAAGTATGGCATGATTACTTTTCTAAAGCATAATCCCGCTGTAATTTGTTTGAATTTTGATATTTTAAAATTATTTTTTTTAACATTTGAAATTTTATGATATTATTTTGGTTTACAACTCACTTTTTCCATGCTTTAAATTTTAAGTGAAACAGAATTCATCATGAAGCGTTTCTTCTGCCTGTGTCCTCTTAATAACTTCCTGAAATTTTTAAATCTAGCAGCCCTTGGCGACTAACTTGGTCACCTTTTAAAATTATCTTATGCAGCAAATAAACTTTATCGGTAATCAAGCCAAATGCGCAGCATAACTTCATATAACATTAACTCCTCTAATTCGGACACCTTAATTTGTTTTGAACAATAAATTAATCAAACTGTTTCACCTTATCATTGTTTCTCGCGCGGAAGTACTTAGATTTCAATTTAAACTATTCAAGAGATGTTCGCGATTTTGTCCAAGCTCTTTATGTAGTAAATCTATTTTCAAAAGATGTCCGTGATTTTGTCAAGGTTCTTTATGTATTGAATCTTAGTAATAATTTAAAATCTGTCCAGCAGCCATTTAAATTACACAAACCACTGTAAATATGAGTTCGGGTCATTAAAATTATTTCCATTTCTGTCGTTGATAAGATAGAGAACTCAGTCCAATGCTATACTACTACCTCAAGCACCTCTCTAGCCATAACTTGATTATCGTATGATAGATATTAGCTATTGCCAAAAATAAATAAATAAAAATAAAAAAAAGAAAGAAAGGAAAAAAAAAAGAAGAAAGCTCCTTCACCAATAATTGGTATGACAGTATACGGTATAGCACTGTTTATGTTTAAAATTTCAACAGCTATTTTTCAGAAAGGAACAAAAACAACTATAAATAATTACTTCGTAACTAAGTATTTATTTCTATCGAAATATAAAATTATTCTAAAATATTTAACTTATAACTAGTTATTCAACACTAATTTAATAATGGTCGAATGTTCAAGAAGGCAGGCAAACAGTTGGAAGGAAAATGATATTTATTTAAATAATTTTAAAGAGATGACAGAGCTTCACATCGTCTATTTAAATTATTTTCAAGCTTCACATCGTTTGCGGAGCTCAAATCGCGCGCCGAAATGATAAAACAAAATATTATTACAGAGCAAACGAAAATAAATTAAAAATCACATGATCACACAAGGCAAAAGTTTTTTTTTTTCGAACATATAATCAAAATGAAACTGAATAAGATTTTAAAAAAAACATTTCTCTCATTTGTTTTTATTCCAAATCAATTTTGTAAGGCTAGAAATGAAAACAAAAATGAGAAAAATAATAATAATAAAAAATACAAAAATCTTGAGACATATAAGTGCATAAACTGAAGGAGCTGTCAACTTTTGACGTGAGAATGAAAGCATGTCATAAGTATTTCGCAATCACGTTTCCTTTCTTTATTATAGTGCATTTGAACAAATAAGTTAGTCGGTGATGCAAATGTTGGCTTTTCTAAAAAAAAAAAAAAAAAAAAAAACTAGGCCTATTGATATGTAAGTGTCAGCAGGTGAACTTTTATGGCCTAATGTTTCGAAATAATGATTTAAAACTAAAAGGGTTCCTTATTAAGCCCAATTTGAATTGAGTAGGTTGTTTTTAAATGTAATATTTTATTTGTCTAAATTTTTTTAACTAGGTTTTATGCTATTGAAAAGTATAAAGATTTTTAATACAGGGTGACAATTGTTGAGCTATATGAAAAATAGCAAATTTTTATGTTTTAACAATGCGGACTGTCATAATTTTTTTTCGTTTTTCGTTAAAAATGCCTAAAAATACCGCATTTCTTAACGGCTTTCATAAGTGCCTATGTCTTCGGCACTTCAACGAGTTTTAAGGAGCTTCGCCGCACCAGAACCGTTGTGGCGAGCATATTGAACAATTTAAACTAAATAGGAATATATCTACACCTATTTTTAAAATTGTATTATAATTTTTAATATTTTGTATAATAATTTTTAATTTTACATTGTATTATAAAATATAATTTTTTAAATTTATACTTTTAGAGTTTATTAGTTTTTGAATTTTTTATTTCATGTAACTTAATAATTGTCACATAGTACATAAATGAAAACTATTCCAAAAATTAAGTAACTATGAACCGCAAAGCTTTTTTAAGAAGAATCACCAAAAAAGTTAATGGAAAACAATAGATTCAGGATTATGCACATCATGAACATTTCAGTTACTTTAACCATTTGCTATAGCGCCCGCTATTCTGGATCATTAGTTGTTCCAGCCGCAAGCAAAATGCTAATGCCAGTTAGCATATTGCATAGAGAAAAAAAATTCAGGTTTTAAAAACCTTAAAATTAATTTTCTGTTGTATATTGATATACTTGCAAGTATATTATTATAAATAGAAAATTGATTTTTAGAATATGAACATTTGAATTTTTCTCCTGAAAAATTTTATAAATTGAAAAAATAAAATACTACGTATAATGCACAAAAGAAAAGAGTACGGCGTCGCAAATGCAAACCACGACCGCAATAAAACATTATATCATATAAAAAATGGTGTCTGACAAAATTGTTTTTAAAACAATTACGAAATTTTTAAGCTTGTTCATTAATAAAGACTTCTTATGCTTAAAATTTAAAGTAAATAAATTGAATAGTTCCTGACTTATAACTATAAAAAAGAAACTAAACTTTCTAATTTTGAAAATTCTAACTTATTTGATTCACCTGTCGTAATAATAATTATTTAATCAGCATAAGGATTTTTAAAATACAATCTTAAATTTAAATATCTGTCAGTTAATTTTGAGTTTTCACTAAAAAGAGGTCGGAAACAATGGTGTATGCAAAATACTCACTGAAGTTCGTTGTGTATAGGCAAAACAATATATCATATAAAAAAACGTTGTGTATAGTTGTCTTACGTTGTGTTTAGACAAAATAAAATGGCTAACATTCTCGATTTTCGAACTTACAGCCTAGTTGGCAGGACGCTGGCCTCACGTTTGTGAGAGCGGGAGTTCGAATCCAGCTGGCCAAAGACTACCCGTGTAGTAAATGGTGGCTGGCGCACCCTAAATATGTAGGGTCACAAAGTCCTCCAACTTACCATAACAATTCAAAACCTCTGGGGGTACTGAATTGGAGATTGATCGTTCTCTGGTTCAGGCCAAAATTACGATCTGTGGATGAATCAATGGATGTATGAATGGGTTCACCCTATAAATGGGTGTGACGTATGGGTGTGGCAGAAGTCGAATTCTTATTCATGTATGGCGCCACTGGAAAACAAGAACAATTGCACCTCTTCTTCCCTAATGGCCGAAGAGAACAACAACAATCGTGTGAGTAAATTTGAATACAGCGAAATCCGTGTTAGTTGACCACTTGTGCAACAACTTGATGATCCATTTAGGTAAGCGGTCGTTCACAAAAGAGAATTTGTTACTTGATCATTAAGGTAAACTTAGGTAATCAACCGACAGAGGTTGTCAATTTATCAGATTTTACTGTATTGTTTCATATGAAATGAGCTTTTTGTTTACTGTATTGTTTCATATGAAATGAGCTTTTTGTTTACTGTATTGTTTCATATGAAATGAGCTTTTTGTTTACTGTAATGTTTCATATGAAATGAGCTTTTTGTTTACTGTAATGTTTCATATGAAATGAGCTTTTTGTTTACTGTATTGTTTCATATGAAATGAGCTTTTTGTTTACTGTATTGTTTCATATGAAATGAGCTTTTTGTTTACTGTAATGTTTCATATGAAATGAGCTTTTTGTTTACTGTATTGTTTCATATGAAATGAGCTTTTTGTTTACTGTATTGTTTCATAGGAAATGAGCTTTTCGTTTACTGTATTGTTTCATATGAAATGAGCTTTTTGTAATGAGGGTCGAGTAAACACTATCGCAAGACATCTTAAAGCTGATTTAATACTAAAAAAAAATGGCAGTAGACGTGTCCTATAACTAAACATTTCTTCAATTTCTTTCATTTTAAACTATCAAATTCACATTAATGTTTTCCAGGTAAAAAGTGAAACTATCGTTCAAACGTACATCAACAGAATACAGGAAGTAGAGCCGTATATAAATGCAACAACTTATCAACGATTCTCTGAAGCTATACAAGAAGCGAGGCTAGTCGACGAGTTGGTTGCGTCTGGTAAAATGAGTAGAAGTCAACTTTTACTAGAAAAGCCTCTCTTGGGAATCCCAATCAGCGTCAAACAACTCATTCAAATCGAAGGTAAGTTTTTAATTTTAAGATGCAACAAAATTAACTGTTAGTGGAGCCATAACGTAAATATTTGCATAGTTCTCTTTCAACATTAAAAGAAATTTCTTTCCACACTATAGCAAATCTTTTCATATAATCATTTTAGGTAATATTTATTTCAATTAATAAAACTGTATTCTAGTCCTTAATTCATCAGGATGGGGCAGAGTTCTTCAATACACAGGGACCATAACTCGTTACATATTAGAGACAGTTGAACCTCTTTCCACACTATGGTAAATCTTGGTTTTGAAGTCATTTTATGTAACTGTACTCAACGGTATTGCCAATTAATATAACTGCATACAAGTCCTTAATTCTTCAGGATGGGGCTGAGTTCTTCAATACACAGGGACCATAACTCGTTACATATTAGAGAGTGTTGAACCTATGGTAAATCTTGGTTTTGAAGTCCTTTTATGTAACTGTATTGCCAATTAATATAACTGTATACAAGTCTTTAATTCTTCAGGATGGGGCTGAGTTCTTCAATACACAGGGACCATAACTCGTTACATATTAGAGACAGTTGAACCTCTTTCCACACTATGGTAAATCTTGGTTTTGAAGTCATTTTATGTAACTGTACTCAACGGTATTGCCAATTAATATAACTGCATACAAGTCCTTAATTCTTCAGGATGGGGCTGAGTTCTTCAATACACAGGGACCATAACTCGTTACATATTAGAGAGTGTTGAACCTATGGTAAATCTTGGTTTTGAAGTCCTTTTATGTAACTGTATTGCCAATTAATATAACTGTATACAAGTCTTTAATTCTTCAGGATGGGGCTGAGTTCTTCAATACACAGGGACCATAACTCGTTACATATTAGAGACAGTTGAACCTCTTTCCACATTATGGTAAATCTTGGTTTTGAAGTCATTTTATGTAACTGTACTCAACTGTATTTCCAATTAATATAACTGTATACAAGTCTTTAATTCTTCAGGATGGGGCTGAGTTCTTCAATACATAGGGACCATAACTCGTTACATATTAGAGACAGTTGAACCTCTTTCCACATTATGGTAAATCTTGGTTTTGAAGTCATTTTATGTAACTGTACTCAACTGTATTTCCAATTAATATAACTGTATACAAGTCCTTAATTCTTCAGGATGGGGCAGAGTTCTTCAATACACAGGGACCATAACTCGTTACATATTAGAGACAGTTGAACCTCTTTCCACACTATGGTAAATCTTGGTTTTGAAGTCATTTTATGTAACTGTACTCAACGGTATTGCCAATTAATATAACTGTATACAAGTCCTTAATTCTTCAGGATGGGGCTGAGTTCTTCAATACACAGGGACCATAACTCGTTACATATTAGAGAGTGTTGAACCTATGGTAAATCTTGGTTTTGAAGTCATTTTATGTAAATGTATTCAACTGTATTGCCAATTAATATAACTGTATACAAGTCCTTAATTCTTCAGGATGGGGCTGAGTTCTTCAATACACAGGGACCATAACTCGTTACATATTAGAGACAGTTGAACCTCTTTCCACATTATGGTAAATCTTGGTTTTGAAGTAATTTTATGTAACTGTACTCAACTGTATTGCCAATTAATATAACTGTATACAAGTCCTTAATTCTTCAGGATGGGGCTGAGTTTTTCAATACATAGGAACCATAACTCGTTACGTATTATAGACGGTTGAACCTCTTTTCTTGTGACGAAGATAGAGGCAAAAATTTTCATCGAAAACGAAACAGTAAAAGACTGACAACATTTTGTATATACTGATTATGGAGAAAGAGGCAGACATTTCTATTTATAACGAAACAGATAATGGGCTCCACCATTATTACTTTCAATCAGTGTTTCAGTTTGATTGAAATTTTGCAATTCGATTTCTAAGGTATTGTGTATATAAATACATTGATTCGTAAATTAGAAAGGAAATGAATTCTTCAGGTTAAAAATTCTTGTATAATTAAAAATGAATTTTTTTATTTTATTTTACGGAGATGTTTAGGGATATTTTAGGCCATCCTAATCCAGGCTCTAATGATAGCAAATGTATTACAGGCCTACCTTTCCATGGGGCTAGTCTTGATTCAAAGGATGTTAAATCAACCGAAGACGCAGATGTAATAAAATATGTAAAGAAAGCTGGTGCAATTATATTAGTGACAACAAATACGCCTGAGAAAGGACTGAATTTGGAAACTTTCAATAAGCTGAATGGTTGGACTAACAATCCTTATGACACAACAAGAAGCCCAAGCGGAAGCAGTGGTTGGTAAACAATTATTTTATTTCCTTTAAAAAACGTTTTATTCATAATCAAAGATCGAAATTGAAAATACCTATAATTATGTAACTAGTTAAAACGTTGACTGCCGCGTCCCCCGTTGTCGGATACAAGAACCGACGGAAATAAATATGAGAGGACTGAAGGAAGTAGAAGATCAAGAAGTTTCATTTTGGAAAACGATTTAATAAAGATCTATTTACATATATATACAAAACATCTAACTATTAACATCTTTGTTCAGACAAGTTAATTGAACCGCTCATCTCTGTTCTATTTTACAATTCATACTGATGCCACTCAAAATATAAAAACATAAAGCTCTTACCATAGATGGCGCTATACCCGTATTGGGGTGACGCTTATTTGACTATTTGCAAAGGATATTCGTATGCATTTGAAAAGATATTTCACAGGAAATAACAAAACTATTGAATTGTTGTTAAAGTAATACAGAAATGATTTATTAAGAAAATTATTGTGAGCCTCGTAAAAGCTTTCTTGTTCACTGCTATTTGACTCACTAAGAAATAAGTTAAACATTTTTTTAGAAATTTGTACGAATTAGGGAAAAAGATTTTAAGTTATACTCCTCTTTACTCGACAAAGATTCAAACTGATCGTGTAAATTTGCGAGATGCGATGCAACGGACACAAATAAACAGCCATGATAACATGAAAACAAACGGTGCGAGATATTATTCTTGTGACCACCAGAGACTCGCATTATTAAAATATCGGTGGAAATACTTAGCAAAGTACGGTTCGTACAGTGGTACTCGTGGACTGAAAGCGATTTCAACTGTAAACGCGTGCAGCAGTAAACGTGTTAAATGGAACCTCAGATTAAAATTTAATCAGTGACTATGAATAAATTTTAATGACTGATTTTAATAAATACAGGTGGTGAGGCTGCTTTGATTGGTGCTGGCGCTTCTGTGGTGGGTATAGGCAATGATTCAGCTGGAAGTTTACGAATGCCAGGTTTATTTTGTGGCATTTACAGTCACAAGCCTACTGTTGGTAAGTATGACACTGACACGAAGCAAGATTCAGGTACATATTTTATCACGGATATTATAATAAAACCCGCACTAGACACTGTACACGAAGTAAACATTTAATTTACAAAAAAATTTCTTCAACATTAGACCTGTATAATATACGGGTCATTCTCTCAAAAAAGTAATTTTCTTAGTCCCTTAGTAATCAATACTAGGAAATACTGAAGATTTCTTAATGTTTTTCTGCATCATTTTTCGTAAAGGTGTATCTAATCAATCATATGCATTTCTGCTGAATGCATTTAATATTTCATTCTTTCTCACTGTCTATCTAATACGAGGCAATATTGTATAACACCAGCGTGCAGGGTAGGACTGCTCTTGACATGTAGATGTCCTGTACCTTTTTCTCCCAATACAATGAAAGGAGTGAAAGAGCGATCAAGAGGAAACTTCGGGGATCTCGGCTTGACCAAGAATGGTAGTCTCGTATGCTTCTTGTTACCATAAAATTTCGAAAAGAGAAATATGCTGAATAAGAAGTCGGCGGGCCGCACAAAATGTGTTGGCGGGTCGTATGTGGCCCGCCAGTTGGACAGCCCTGTGTTAGATTGTTGTTATATAATAAAAAGGTTAAGTTGAAAAAATAAAATTAATGTAAATAAATGCTGCTAGTTAAAAACAGAGTATTTTCAGGTCTAAACTGAAGTGCATTTTTTTAGGTTTGGTTTCACCTCATGGACAATTTGCGTGTATTGAAAATATCACAACAATTGGACCCATGTGTAGGTATGCGGAAGATCTACTGCTTCTACTGAAAGTATTATCAATGGATAAGAACAAAGCTATCAAAGATTGCGCCGTAAGTGTAAAATAGATTTTAAAAAATTATAGATTTTAATGAACAAAAAAGTACAGTGTTCTCTAATGATCGCCCTTATTTTTCCGGAATCCTAATAATAAAAATATTAAAACTGCGCATTAGAGGTTGCAATGAGATAGATCAGTGGAAGAAAGGTAAGAATAGTATTCGAATGAACAAATTATTATTGAGGTCAATGAGATCAAAGGAGAGATTAAAATAATCTAAAACTAGTTGAATTGAGAAAGTATAAATGACATAAATGCTGTGTTGTGACGAATGTGTTTATTTCTCATTGGACAAATAAATTTTTTTGATGATTTTAATCTCTCTTTTGTTTTTTTATAACATTTATGATTGGTCAAAGTTTGGTTACTTTTTTTCCTCACTTAAATATCAATTTGCTACCAAGGTACACGGTTTTTTATAGTTCGGCTTTACTCTGTCCCGCCCCCATTTTGGGGCATCCAGGGAATACTGCTGAAGGATCGGTTTAGGCTAGATCCTCAATTATGTTTTCAAAAAGTCTTTTAAAAATCTCTTCAATTCCTTTGTTTAGTTTCTTTTGGTTCCAGTTTCTTTTAATGGTATCAAAGTTGAAATTTCTTGGGAAAAATTTAATTCTTAAATCATCATAAACTGGACAGACAGTAAGTATGTGTTCGATATCTTCATAAGTTTTACAAACTTTACAGTTCGGGTCTTTCCCGAACAATTTTGACTGATAACTACCTTGGGCTCCATGGTTAGTTAGAAATCGATTGATATAGAACAGGGGTTGCCAAACTTTTTTGATCATCGACCCCTATATAATTTTTCGAAATCTCCATCGACCCCATAAAAGTAATTTTTTGTTAATTAAAATAAATCTCTATTAGATACTGTGTTTGTACATTTATTTTATGATTTTGAGCATTTATTAAAGTAATAGTACATAGTGTAACAATAGTTTTATGAATAATATATTAATGTTGAAATATAAATACCTTAATATTTATTAAATAATAAGTAATTATAAATAAGTAGAAATAATAAGTAAAGTAACTACAGATTTATTGCTTCTTAATCAACGAGATGGGTGTGCCTGGTGTTGTTTTGCAAGGTTTGCTATATTGGATTCAAAATTGGTCAATTTTAATCTTAAATCCCCTCGAAACTCCACACTTAATTTATTTCTATACTTAGTTAAGATTGAATTTACGTGACTGAAACCGGCTTCAACTATGTAGGAACTTGGAAATGCTAGCATAAATGGCTGAGCTATTTCTTAAAGTTTTACATATTTTTGCATTATATTTATATTTGTCCAAAATTTGCTTATTGTTAAATTTTTAAAAAGCGTCTTTGCTTCCAAATCCGATAATAATTCAGCAAGCTCATCTAGCAGGTTGATGTCCACGTTATCAATTTGAGCAGAAAATGGCACAATAATCCAATCAGGGATGTCAATGTTTTTCAAATCAGCAAAGCGCAGTTTAAAATCGTCTCTGAATTTTTGAAGATGACCTATATATATTTCCAAGTCTTCTTCTTTTATTTCTAATTGTCGCAGATTTGAAAAATACTGATAATCCTTCGACTAATCAACCCTTCCGATTCGCATCGACCCCCATTCGACCCTCTGGCTCAGATCGACCCTCGCGTTTGTTAAATAGACCCCTGGGGGTCTATATAGACCACTTTGGTGACCTCTGATATAGAAGTTGGAGTAGATTTTTCGATTACTGACTTTTGGGATAAATTGGTCAGTGTGTCGGCCTTTTGTATCATTACTGTCCCATCTTTGCTGCCATGTTAAAAGGTTATTCTTCATAAGTTCTGTTCTTGTTGACTGTTTTGATGGTATGTCATATAGATCTATTGTTGATTTTTGACAAGCTAATTTGGCCTGTCTATCAGCTTCCTCATTGCCCTCATATCCTTTGTGGGCTTGAATCCAGTGGAATTGAGTAATATTTTTGTAAGAATTTTTTATCATTTGAACTAGGTAATCATTCGTGTCTGTGTTGCTAAGGGCTTGAAGACTGGAATGTGAGTCCGAAATAGATGTTTGTTTCGCTATTGATATTATTTTGATGTATCCAGTGGAGTGACTGAAGTATCGCCCATAATTCTGATTTGAAAACTGTTGAATAATCTGTAAGTCTGAAGTTGCGAGACTCTACAGGACCACCATCGACATATATTACGAATGCACATCCCACTTTGTATTCGCCGTTATAGATTAGCCTGGATCCATACGTAAATATCTCAATTTAATCTTTTGTTGGTAAATTGTAGTCGAAATTTATAGATTTTAATTCTGCTCGATGTATTGGTGGGAAGTCTGGTAAAGGTACGTATGAATCTTCATCACTTTTATGAAAATAAATATTCGCCATTTTTTCTTCTGTATTAATAATTAAATCTAATGGGACGGTCCCGGCCAAAACTTGTAGTGCTCGGTAGAGGTTGTCCTGTAGGCTTTTGTTATGGAGAGAAGAGGAAATGTTCTATTTTTTTTAAAAATTCTGTTAAGAGTTCTGACTTGATTATTGTTCCAGATTTCAGATCCATAAGTGTTTAATTTTTGGGTACTATTTTGGAAAATGAATTTTTTAATGGGTGGGCTCATACCCCAGTCAACTCCAGAGAGTCTGTTCAGTTTAGCTTGGAAGATAGGGATTTTATTGTAGAGCTTATCCAAATGGGACAACCAGGAGAGCTGATAGTTAAGTTGGAACCCAAGGTAAGTTATGGTTAGGATTATGGATACACTCTGTTCACCCAGTTTTACGGTCTGTTTTCTAGTGATCTTGTTAAGTTTTGGAAAGACTATGGCTTGTGTTTTTACTAGACTAAATTTGAGGTTTTGTGCTTTTGCCCAATTCTGAAAAGTCTCAAGTACAGTAGTCATTTGTGGGCCCAGTCGATTTAACATTGATCCTGAAATCATTACAAAGAAATCATCAGCAAAAGCAAAAATTTTTTCATTCATTGTTCTGTCTTCTTTTAGTTTTATATTGGCGATGAGTACCCACAGGATGGGACCAAGGCTTGAACCTTGTGGCACTCCAATACTAACGTTTTGTAAAATCTCTGTATTCTGTATGGAGTAGCTAACAGATCTATTATTTAAGAAGCTTCTATTTAAATTCGTTGGAGTGAAACTACAATTCAGTGTATTCAATTCATTGATGATACTTTTCCACAGTACACAGTCAAAAGCTCCCTTGATGTCGAGGGAGACTCCTAACGAGTGGTGCCCATTTTCTTTAGCCTGTTTTATTCAACTGATTAAAAATTTAATTGCTGATGTGGTGGATCTATGCTTTCGGAAACCGTATTGATCATGGTGCAGGAGGTCAATTGCTTCGAGTAAAAAGGTTAACCTATTTATAACGAGCTTGTCTAGGACTTTACCCCATACTGGAAGCAGGGATATTGGACGATATCCATCAGGTATGAAAAGATCCTTTCCTGGCTTAGGTATTAAAATGATTTTTGCTTTCTTCCAAATGGTTGGAAAATGTTCAAGTTCATAACACTTATTCATTATATTCTTGAACCATTGTGGTTCAAGTTTAAATATTGCCTTGATAATTTCTGATGGTAAGCCATCATATCCCGGGGCTTTGTCATTTTTCAGTTTAAGGACTGTATGTTCAATTTCTGTGAGTGTAAAAGGTTGGTCTAAGTTATTACTAATTGCTTCCGGTAGTGGGGAATCCTGTACTGATTTAAAATGATATTTCAATACTTTACAAACGGTTTCAGTTGTTTTGTTTGTAAATGTACCATCACTTAATTTTTGTGTCTTTAAGATATTATCGTTTGAAAAATGTCCTCGTGCAATGAGGTAGCTTGGTCCAAAACACTCCTGTGTGGTTATGTTTTCCAAATAGAAATGTAGTCTTTTTTTTTCTGTTTTGTTATTTCTTTATTATATTTAGCTTTTTCTTCTTTACATTGCGCTCTTTTTATCTGTCTTTGCATGGGATCTGTTTCATTTTGATATTTCCGTCTTTTAGCTCTTAATCTTTTTCTAAGTATGAAGAGCTCTAAAGTCCACCACTTCGGACTCTGTTTAAAGGTATTGCCTACTTTTATTTTTGCATTTCTACAGATCCCAAGTATGTTCTTTGTCATCTCCTCAATATATTTATCCAAATCTGCAGTGTTTTGAATGCTGTTGACTTGTTTCTTGCTTTCCTTCACAGCTGCCTTAATTCTGATGGAAAAATCAAATAAATTTATATCTGAATATCTAATTCTATTAGGTTGTTTAGTTGTTGATCTGTCAAAAGTTATCCCCATACTGATAAATCGATGGTAACTAAGTGTTTCTCTCTCAACGACTTGCCAATTATGTATCGAAAGATCTCTAGAAGAAAGGGTTAAATCAATCCAGCTTCTGCCCTTAGTAGAGTCATAGGTTGGCGGTAAATTAGGGTCATTTGCAATTTCTATGTCCATCAAGACACTAAATTCCATTATTTCCACTCCTCTGTTGTCGTTGCTACCACCCCAGAATGAATTTTTAGCATTGAAGTCTCCAATTATTATAAATGGGTAAGCTATGAACTTCTGCAGATAAAATTGTAAGTTGTTTAATGTTGGCGTGAGTTCCGCTGAGGGAGGTACATAGGTGGAAACGAAATAGAATGTGTTTTGTCTGTAGTTACATTCAACCACAACCAAGTCCCTTTCAATAGTTACTGGAAAAATGTCGATCTGACCTTTTTTTAAAAATTACCGCGCTTCTCGGTCTGTCTTTACTTGCGATTATTTGAATATCTGTTTGAAATCCCGTGATATAGTTGCCTGCATCGTAATACGGTTCATTAATCGATCGAATGAGTATATCTAGAAAGATAAAGTCTGCTGCATGCAATGAATTAGTGTTTACCTTGTGATTTAAATTGATATGAGAGATAAAAAATTGTTCTTGGTTCCTATCCACAATTAATTCGTTTGGTGACCTGTTCTCGTTCCCATTGATAAGACTCGCAGAATTTATAAAGAGTACTATGGGTAATACTTAGAGATAGTTTATGTTTTTCGTTGGTGTTTTTGCAATTAATGCATCTGCTTTCTGACTTACAGTCGTCAAACTTGTGACTCTTTTAGCAACAGTTGGCACAGACTTCCTCGTTCTTACAAAATTTCGATATATGACCGAATCGGTAACACTTAAAGCATTGAGTTACTCTGATATATTCCTTGAGTCGTATGCGACTCCACCCTATGTTGAGTTTACCAAGAAGCACGAGTTTATGAAAAGTGGATGGCTCCGCTTCAAGGACCCAATGGTTCCCGATCTCGCTCTTAACGGTAATTTTATAGTCATGTCTGAATCCTGAAGACTCGGATTCTGCTCCCTCATTTTCTCGATCAGGTTCTCTTAGGTAATATCCTCGGGAACGTCGTACAGGATGACTCTGGGATTAATGGTTTTTGATTTGCTGCAGACGTAGTTATTAGCTTTTTTACTTTTTTCTATTTCAGTCTTTAGTTTTCGATATCGTTTTCACTACTCAGTTGTATAACAATACCGCCATTTTGAATTTATTAATACGTTTGACCCCGATCTTTAATTTTATCGGGTGTATGTTAGTGGTAACCGCTTCCCTTGTAGCTTCCGAAGTGCCCTCATAGTCGTTTGGGTGTATCAGTAATACATGTTCGTTGCTTCGTTTATCATTACTAACTTGTTCTGTTTCTCGATTCAAAGGAGGCTTTTGGTTATCGGCTACAATTTCTGCATATGACTGTTTTTTGTTCCTAAGTTGTTCAGCCCGTTCATGCAGTTGGCCCCTTAATGCATTAATAATTGAATTTTGTTGAGATATAATACTAAGAAAAGATCCCGCATGATCTAAGATTTGTTTTTAATATCCTTACTAATTTTTGTGCCTTTCTTGGTCAAAATCGCACTGAGCTGCTGCTCGCCCACTGTCTCCATTATAAAATCTCTTTTGGGGTTGATGGTGTGAGATCTATAGATCTGCCACGGGTGACATCTCGCCATCGGATTCAGAATCCAATGCCGACCCAAGTAGGTCCTCATCAGAGTTCGGCATGGTCACTAAGATTGCCACCGGACACGGAAAGAGAGAATCTAACAGTTAGTGAATGATTGGACAGATGTTCTCTCACTCAGTGCTGGTGTTCCTTTAGATAGTGGTTGGTAAGGCTGCCGTCAAGATCGAGTCCAGTGTCCGTCGGGAGTCCTCCGTCACCCAAAACGGTTTGCCCATCAGCTCTTTGCCATCACAGGTATGGAGTGTCACGGCCACGAGAATCGGTGTGGGTGAACAACGGTGAGGAACAGTTTGAATAGTACCTCGGTGCATGTGATCCCCGTCAGTATCGGATCAACATCAGCCAGATGTAAATGCTGGTAGGAATCAATAAAAACTTAATTTAGTTTTGAGTACACTTTTGGCGTCCAGTCGGTTGTACTAGATCAGCATCTATCAAATGTCTGATCAGAAATTGATTGATAGTTTTCAACACGAAACAAAGTGCTGGATCTATTTTAACATTAAGGACGAGACTAGCTGATTATTGATTAGTTAGTAGTCTGTAGTACCCAATAGCCAGGATATTGTAGCTCCGTAATTCAAATCAGTTTGATATCGCTGTTGTTGTTGTAGTTAATTTACGTCGCACGAGAGCTGCACAATGGGCTATTGGCGAGGGTCTGGGAAACATCCCTGAGGATGATCCGAAGACATGCCATCACAATTTTGATCCTCTGCAGAGGAGATGGCACCCCTGCTTCGGTAGCCCAACGACCTGCACGCGAAGTCGAGCACTTTACGGTAGCACAGTTTAACGAGGACCAATACCGCACACCCTCGGTCCCTACGCAGACTGATCCAAGTGGTGAACCACCCCCGCACTGACCGCAGTCAGTGATGCGTAACTTCGGTGATCTGCTGGGAACCGTGTCTTAATGATCAGTCCACTGCGGGACCAGTTTGATATCGCAGAATACAAGTGGGTATATCAGGATCTGATGTCAGAAGTTCGCTGCGCAACCAACTGGTCAGTACACCTATTGTGTAAGAGAAATGAGTCAACACTTAGGGTGAACTGCTCAGTATTTTATGTAGGATCACTGGCAGGACACAGGATCGTGCTTGGATACAGGAATATAGGACCAAAGCACAGTTTGTTGAACACCGTTGGTATCCAAAATAAATCACTTAGGAACAGTTAGCACTTATAAACCCTATGATTGACTGAATGTAGAAGTTTTATGGCACAAGATCCAGAGGAGGATAAGCTACGCCAAACAATTTGTTGAGTCAGACCTAATGGTGACTTATAAACCCTAATATGATACAGTTAAAGCACCAATATTTAACATCAAGCACAAGGTTGCCGAAGAAATTAGCTTCACTATATCAGAGTTGACATTAAACCAGGCTATCAAATTAAAAACAGATTAGTAAAGAAGTCAGTCTCATCAACATTTAAAACAACACTAACCTGTAGTTCAATCATTTTATTCCAATTTGCAATCCAGTTGGTTTGTTTGTGCACTATGATGCACGCCAATTAATCATATAGTAGCACTGACATAATTTTTTTTAACAAATATCACTATAAAAACACAAGCACACTTCAAAATCGTCTGGTCACATCATTAGATCTAAAATTCAGTTCTCCAAAACGTTGCTAGGATAATCATAGTTGATAATCACTAATAAAACGTGGCAAGAATGGTCGCCATTTTGATACTCCAGAAACAAAGTCGAAAGTATGCATAAAATTGTAAAATAAAAGTGTCAAAAAGTTAAGAATCGTTAGAGCAGAGCGTATAATAACTTATTAATGCAAAATTAGTTCAGAACAATTCAAATTACATAAATAAATTGAAATTAGTAATCTCAACAAAATAAACACAACCTTCCTATCTCTCGGGGCTGTTTTTTATAGCTAATTCATTTTTTACGATTATTTTAAATAAATATTTGGTGTTCCGTAATCACCAGACTTAATGTATATTTTTAGAACTCTTGGAGGAAGGGAAGTGAAAAAAGCGTTACACAATGGTTGGAAAATTAACATTTTAGCGAGAAGGGAAAAAAAGATTTGATGAATCACTAAGGAGGGAGGCGGGAAACTAATTTGATAATCTTAACTTTTTTTAAGAATCATTTTTGTTCTTTAAGAATCATTTTTTATTTCATCTCTGTTTCCTCCAGCAATCGGCAAAGCTATGACCTATACAGCTCAGCCTTTTACGGCTGTGATTCATACGATTTTGATAGTTTTTTTTTATAACTCCCTCGATTAACAATTTTCAATATCTAATATGTATAAATTTCAGATTTCCTAATGATTCTAACATACATATGGAGAGCTATCATTATTGAATAGCCTGCATATAAAATGTTTCAACATGAACGGAAAATTTAAACTCACTAAATATATATTTTTATTTAATACAGATAACTTGAATTTATATGAGATGCTGAATCTATAAGATCTAGACTTAACTGAAAAGTAACATCATATAAAGCGTGAAATTTAGGGTTTAAAAACACGACGAGCTCTATGTGTAATCAAAAAATTTTTCAGACAGGACTTTAAATAAGAATCGGAAAAGCAACCTGTTTCGCAAACAGCTTCTCAGTGTTGCAATATTCTCGAAAGCTAATCCCAGCAAATTCACTAAATTGTTAATTTTTTTTCCTTCCATTTAGCTCTTCAGTTCTTCTAAAGCTTAGTTAAAAATATCATTCGAACACGAAAATGTGAAAGTAAAGTTGATGTGAACATGTACCAATTTTTTTCTTCGTTAATCCACATACTTTTGATTAAGTTTTAAAATAAATATTCGAAGATATATATTTTCGGCTCTTGTGGAGGTAAAATTATTGCATTTATTTTATTCATGACGCACAAGAGCTGCACAATAAGCTATTGGTGACAGTCTGGGAAATATTCCCGAGGGTGATCTGAAGACATGGCATCACAATTTTGATTCTCTGCAGAGGTCCGCTCTTGTTAGGACATCAGATTTTATAATCAAATGTTTACTATTAATAATTTAAAACCATTTTATATAGTTACAAATGCTGAAGTATTGTGATGCGGTATTGTTATTATGCTTTATTGTATCATAAATTTTGTGATATTGTGGTTATATTTGCATGTTTGTTTTCTTTTAGTTAACAATATTTTAAATATCGTAGGTTAAGTTTTCAAAACTGAAAATTTATTACACATTGTCAATGTGTTCTAAGGCCAGCCCTTCACTGGATGGTGAGCTTAGAGAAGCTTTTCTAAAGGTAAAATGAAAACTTATAATTGGTAAATAGCATAAAAATACTCACACAGAATTTTTTAAAATTATTTTTCGTATAAAAAATCCTTTTATTCTTAAATTTTATGCATGATTCATTAAGACTTTAACAACCCAGATAAGTTAGAAAAGTTTATTCGCCACAAGTTTTCATTTGCATCAAAGAAAGTACTATGTTATTATCTAGATTATTTGTTTGTAAAAACAGCAATCTGTCGTTCGTAAAATTAGAGAAACATAATATCAATTCGCACCCTATTTGATATTATACCGAATTTAAAATAACTATTTTAAGTATGCATGAGCTAACGTTTATTTATTAAGGAATGATCACCACATATCAGTGACTGGTAAACTGAATTTTCTCTGTCTTGTTTGCGATATAAAAATATGGAAGAAAAAAAGGTTTCAAAAATTTGCAATAAATAAATTTAAATTAATAACTAAATATTTTTGAATTCGGTTTCAAGTTCTTAGTACATACTTGTTTGATAACTTATAAAACAAACTTAAAACACTTAGTTAAAAACTTATTACACTGACGATAACTATAACCAATATTAAAAACTGATTTTATAAGGTTTTAAAAGAAATTTCATGCAAAAAAGATTCAAAAATAGCAAAGCCATTCATATAGATTAGGTTCCTGAAAATTGCGTCAGTTATTCATATATATACTTCGTTATTTATAATTTTAGCAAATCATAGAAAGTCAAAATTCGCTGGATAACTGAAATCAAACTCTTGGGACTTATATTTAAAACGTAACGCATCATTTTTAGTGCAAAATGCTTTCTAACAGATAAAATGGCAAGTCAACAAGGATTTCATGAAATTCAAACTTACTAGAGACAACATAATTTTTAAAAAATCTCACCTGCAGTGATAACAGTCCTATGTTGTTAGTAAAGATAAGCAATTCATAAATCCAATGAACTAGACAAAGTCTGAGATTGTAGTCCCTATAGATTTTTTTTCGTCGAGTTGACCCGACCAAATCTATCTTCAAAAAGTTACCGATTTTGCAATTTAGGAAAGTTAATCAAACTAAAAGGTTAAGTAAAAAAATCAACAAAGCTTAAAACTCGTAATTTATTTCGGTGTAGCAACAGCCTCGAGTAATGCGTGCTGAGTTTACTTTTTCAATTTTCTGCGCACCATAATTGCGTTTAATAGTGCTTGTTCTCGCCCTTGTAATGCAGCTTAAATATTACAGAGTTAAGCATGAACTTGAGGCTGTCATTATAGGAAATAAATTTAGGTTTTTAAAAATATGCTATATATTTTTATCTAATACAGATTAAAGTGTTAAAATAATTAATTTTTAATGGTTCAAGTCTTAAAATTTGTGAAGGAAAGAAAAAAATAAAATTGAAAATTTTTTTTAATACTTCTTTGTTTGATCATTAATTTTCTGTTGGCTTACAATATTATTTAAAAGAACTCTTTAGACTGATTTAAAATCGTTTTCATAGTTGCTACTTACACCACAAAATTTCTTACAGAGACAATTACTTAAAAATTTAGTTATATTTTAAGAAATGGATAAATAGAGACATACAGGTATTGAATAATACTATCATTTTCATAGTTAAAGAAATGTTTAAAATTAGAACTTTTGGAAAAAAATACATACATTTTTACTCATAATAAAAATGTAAAAAGAAAAAATTCAAATTATATAATTAATGTTTGACAATTTTTGGAAGACAAAACAAAATGATAGAAAAGTTGCATTTCGGCAAAATTTCTATTAACGAACCGTATTTAAAGAAAAAGAGGACGAAAATATATTTCGTTTTATTTTAGTGCTAACATAATTTATAAACGTGTGTGTCGTTGACCAAAGCAAAATTTTATCGCAACACTATACATTATTTTTTGTAAAAATATTCCAAGTCATCCAATTTTATATCAGAAACATAATTATGTTTTATTTATTTATTCATATTGCCCACCGGCCTGTGTAGGGGTCAGGGAACTGGCCTTGCATGAGAAAGGTCCTGGGTTTTAATCCCGCCCAAGGCATGGGTGTTCTTTCATTCTCTGTACTATCTGTACTTACAGTGGTAGCAACTTTGGCTCACTTAACATGGTGCCCCTGTAAAAGTGGCCAACAAATAAGCTCTTCAGATGCCTGTATGACGTAGGTCATTCCCCAGGCGGGCTTTGGAAAAAACAATTAATATTTTTTTTTCAAATCTAAGTTTCAGAATTAGGGATATTTAAGTTTTTAACTAAATATATTAATCTAATTTTCTTAAAAATATTAATCTGCCTTATGGACTACCGGGGGTACCCATAACTCCATTGAGGAAGTAGTACTTTAGAGTTCTCGAGTACTATACATATTGACTAATTTTTATGTAAACTACATTTTTATCCATGGTACCGGAAATATTAAGTTATGAGTAAGCAATAATCACGAAAAAATTCAAATGAAGTTAATAAAATCTAATTAGTTCCTCTTCAGTTGTTCCCGGTAATATCAGAACTGAAACGCCCCTTGTAATCATCCAATGCACCACGCTTCGGCATTTATAGTTTTAGACTTTTGGAAGAACTCACTTTCATCGAATCAATGATAACACATAAAAAGTAAAAGTACTAGCCGCAATATTTTTTCAAGAAATCGAAAAACTGACAGTTATTGTCAACATTTGATATTTTAACATTGGTTGTTAACATTAAATATATTTAATATCTAAATTTATCCTACTAAGCAGGCTTAATATTCTCATTAAAAATCTTTATTGCATTTAAACAGGTTTAATATTCTCATTAAAAATCTTTATTCCATTTAAACAGGTTTAACATTCTCATTAAAAATCTCTATTGCATTTAAACAGATTTAATATTCTCATTAAAAATCTTTATTGCATTTTCTTTTAAGGTGCTATCTCACTTTGAGAGAACCTACGGAATCAAGTCCAAAGAAGTATCCATGCCTTTACTAAAGAAAAGCGAAGAAATCTATAAACACAATCTTATACATGCTTCAGGAAACACAGAAAATATCATAAAGCTTATGAGGTGCCCACCCACTCTTAACCCAACCAAAGAACTCATAAAATACCTCTGCGGTGTTTCAAAGTACACCATCGTGGTACCATTCATGTTAAAACTTATAAAATTACCTTTGTGGTACAGGGAGAGTGATGTTCCATACTACAAAGACCTCTTGCAAAAACTGCAACATGAGTTCGACGAACTTCTCGATGACAACTCAGTGTTCTTGTGTCCTACTTTGCCAGTAACAGCATTACATCATGTTGAAACTCAATGCTTAAGTTTTAGTCTGAGTTATGTAGGATTATGGAATTTGCTTGGTTTGCCAGCAACGCATTGCCCACTAGGCTTAAATAAGAATGGTTTACCTTTGGGCTTACAGGTAGTTAGTAGTAAAAATAACGACGCTTTAAATTTCTTAATTGCTGAAGAACTTGAGAGGGCATTTGGTGGTTGGGTTTCACCAGGTGAAATTTTACAGTAAGAGCTAAATGAAATTTAAAAGTTCCTAATTTTGCTTTTAATTCTTACGCTCAATTAATACCAATAAAATCGAATTAATTTATAACGAGTACATAGAAATTGGAACAATTTACATTTTTATAAATCAGAGTGCTTGTAAATCCATCCCGAGTCGGTCAAAATTATTGAAAATAAAAGCTATAATACATATTAAGAAACAGGTGAATGTTATTTTAACAGGTTAAAATAACTTTTGGAATTTTTTTTCTCTTGGCAATTGTTTAACATATATGGAACTAAGTACATTATCACTAAATACGATTTTGTCTAGCTATAATTAACGTAAGTGAATTGGAACTTTGCATAAGCTAGACATTGCAAAAACAAATATTTCAAAAATAAATTTCATTGTATCAGTTTTCAGAATTTTTGTTTTAGCGCTTATAGCATTAGCAATGCATAATTGTCCAGCCAATTTTCTCACAATCTACCATGAAGCACTGACGTTGTTTTTTTTTCAGTTGCATGGCAGTATTCATTCCAGAAAAGAAGGAAAGGTTGAGTTTTCTTTGTTGATGATCGAGATGGGATTTCTGTGATTTTCTTTATCTCTTGTTGAGACCAAATAATCATTTTTGTTCTTTTATTTATTGTTTTTAGAATTGTTCAATTAGTAGACGAAAACAATCACACTTTTGTTGCAAACAACAAAATTTTATAAATCCTGGTAGTTAAAGAAAAAAAAATCATTCGTAATATTTATTACTCGTACGTACTATTTCTTGACTACGAAATCGATATTATAGATAAATCGTAGATTACAGTTGGCATCTATGCCAATTTGATGTTTTCACATGTTACTAACAGTTTTTTCCTTGCCTGTGCAATACTTCAGAGAAGAGAGAAGGCCTCGGCATGGGTTACCACGAAGAAGAAATTTGATCCTTTTGTACACCATTCGTATTTCCCCCACTGCTTAGCTTAGTTGCCCGAACGTAGTGACATCGTTCTTATTATTCCTCCATAGAGCAGTTTATGTTTGTTAAGTCGGACTACTATTGTGATCCGTGATGATTTCTTCCCTCTTTTAGGTGGTGTTGGTCTGTGTCAGAATCTGCGTTTTACAAACATTTGCTTTGAAGCATGCACAGAGCAACAAAAGATATTGAATTTATTCAATGATTTGCGTAGAGGTAATGTTAAATTCGTGGCAAGTCAATGAGAAACTTTTTTAATGTATGCCTACTTAGATATTTTTTTTAACAAATTGAATGAAAGGAGTG
The DNA here is from genome assembly GCA_949128135.1 of Parasteatoda lunata. Lineage (NCBI taxonomy): Eukaryota > Metazoa > Arthropoda > Arachnida > Araneae > Theridiidae > Parasteatoda > Parasteatoda lunata. Next base: position 47,118,326 of record OX421978.1, on the reverse strand, counting down.
TTTTGAAACTCATTCGAAGAGAACGAAACTTATACGAATTCTTAAAAAAAAATGGATAGGTTAGTAACATCAGGGTTTTATGTAACCCTTTTAACATAAATCTTCAGATTGCTATGAGCGCATATATGTGAAAATCATATGTGCACCCTTGCAAGCCATCGTTGTAGGCACAAATACGTAACCATTTTAAAACTTAGCCTATTGGTGAATAAACAATAAATATTTTATTTTATAATCAGTCGACTGAATTCTAAGTTTATATGACGATTAATGGTTCAACTTTGTTACCGTGGAAATTTTGACCCAACCCAAAAAACTCCTGAATCAAGCGTTCGGACAAACTAGTCTTTGTAGAGGACATTTCAAAGGAACTAATTCGCATTTGCGTTACATAGTGTAAGAAAATCACGATCACCTCTCAAGATTAGCCCAATTGCAATTGAATTTTAACCCATGATCCGTCTACCGCTGAGGATATTTTAAGTCAACACCGTGGTCAGCGCGAGCTGGGAGCAGAATTAGTGCTAACTAGCCATCAATTGGATTAGAACATGGAATCATCTCATTTGGGGGAGAGAGCTCTATCCCTTGAGCTAACATGGTTCAACCATGCATATTTCATTTTATAATCGTTGTTGAACAGCCAATCCAATTTTGAGTTTACGACTACCTAAGTTCAATTCCGTAGTCTTGTAATTTTGAAATCAATCCAGAAGACAAGGGAACTTCTGGGATCAAGAATTAGGAGAAATTTGTTTTCGTGGAGGACTTTTTGATGGAACTAACTCGCATTTCGCTACATGGAGCGGAAAACTACGAAAACCTTCCACGGTTAACCTGACGACAAGGGACTCTAACCTATTATCCGAAACAAAATTTCTTCCATTATCCAGGAGTTCCCTTGTTTTCTGAATTGGGTTCAAAATTACAAAGCTACGGAGTTGAACATTGGTGGTCGTAAATCCAAAACTGGGTCGGCTGTTCAGTGACGGTTATAAAATAAAATAAAATATAATTTCATAATCCGCCACCAACAAAACTAATATCACGCGAAAAAGTATTTAGTTCCCAGCAATCGATTCAATTTACAGTAGTTAGTCAAAGGGTTAAACCAACACCTCCTAGAAAGAGTAGGCCTCAGCACGGGTTACCATAAATATCCTTTAGTAGTCCAAACGTAATGACATATTTTGTATTTTCAACCACTGCGCAGCTTAGTACCCCGAACGCAATGACATCTTTCTTATTTTTCATTAACTGCGCAGTTAACTTCGTCACATCGGACTACTAAATTGATCCGTGCTGAGGCCTTCCTTCTTCTAGGAGGTGTTGGTTAAACCCAGCATTTGTTAAACATTTCTATGTTAAATCCAAGATCAAATCGTGATATTTGGGCTCGCGGAAAAGCATTAGTTAAGATTGTTTTGAAATTTTAAGAGGACCTAATAATAATGAATACATAAAATTATTTTGAGCACAAGCAATAATGAGTCAATGCATGAACATGATTTTTCTTTTCTTTCAAAATGAAAATATTGTGAAACTCTTGTCCATAGAATGGAGGTAAACTTGACTTATAACTTTAAGTTGGCTAAACTTGACTTGGCTCATATAATCTAAGAATTACAGCATATGCAGACAATTTTTCATCTTAGTTTCATTTTTCTTTTTAAAAAATAAACAAATAAATAAGCAGAAAATTACTGACTCCTGTTAAAAAAATCGCTTAGTTTTCCTCCAATAAGAATTAAAAACCTGAAGAAACGTAAAAGCCTCTGCCCGCCCCCCAAATGTAATTTTATTACAGGTTTTTAACGCACAGGTTTTTTTTTGTCATTTTCTTGAATATGATTAATATAAAATAAATTTAAGCAAGATTTTATGTGTAATTTTAAAGGACCTCGCATGTGCGAAATTTGCTAAATGAGTGTTAGATTAAGTTTGAAATTTTACTATAATAATCGTTATCTGACTGCATCGGGGGTTTAAGAATAATTAGGATTAATGAAAATGCTAAAGACTCCGTAAATTCTGCCATCAGGTTTAAAAGTTAGGTTCTGTAGGTATAAGTAAGAAAAAACATCTTTCAAATTTAGAAAACTATTAAGACAAATATTCATAATTATGCGAACAGAAATTTTTCCCGAATGAATTTTATAACAACTATGACTTGTCAAAAAATTAATTTATTTCACTTGTATGTTTTGTGAACCTATGTATGATTGAACAATTAGAAAAAAACACAGAAAAATGTTGAAAACATTGAAAAATCCAAATTTTAAGCTATTATAAAAGGCAAAACGTGGTTATTAAATAATAATAGTAAAAACAATGGAAACCACAATCAGTCATCACCTTGACCCCCAAAAGGCATTAGAAAAACTAAAAACACTTTAAAGTGGAAAGGTCATCCCTACTCTACATTTTTTTACAAAATAACATGTGATTTTTCTGTGTAATATTTTATTAACAATGTCAGTGGTTTTAAATTATGCGATTTAGTTTTCTATTGAAAATTAAGCGTAATACGTTTTAATTTGTAAAATTAGAACTTTTGGTTGTACAAATACTTAAAATGACATTGGTGTGCCAAGACTTTTTTTTTGCCGACTGTATTTTGGGTTATTCTCATAAAAACTGCCTAAATATGTTAAGTTTATGATATAAAGACAAGTTTAAGTGAATTATAATTTTCAATAACATAGTAATTGGAGTTTAAGTAAAGAATTTTTTTTTTTTTTTATGCAATGCAGCTTTGTTTTTTGGGCTGTTAAAGGATCTACAATTCCCTAACCCTTCACTTTAGCACCATTTCCTTTTTTTATTTTTAAATATTAGTGAGGAAACGACAAATTAATTGTAATTTTAAAAATAGTAGTTAGGCTTAACAGATTTTTGAAATCAATTACATGCAAAGAAATAATTTATAATGATTCACTTCTGGGATAAAATTTTATATTCATCTCCGTAAAAAAAAGAATAATAAATTGAGAGAATAATACTTGATTTGATGTGCAAATTTCAGAGTCCCATAAACGTTTTGATTTACTTCTTGATTTACTCTTCGTTTGATGTTTGCTTAGCTTTTTTTGCAATCATTTCAATCTTGAATTTATGTAACCCTGAAATGTCCTAAAACTAGCCCAATTCCTTTTTTAATCCTATATTTTGTAATGTTTTTCTATAATAAAAATATTTTTTACTACGTTTTATTTATATATTATTTTTCATTTTGTTATACCACACATTTAAAGTAGTCAGTATTTAAAGTAGTCAGTATTTAAAGTAGTAGTTAGTATTTAAAGTAGTAGTAGTACATAATTCCAATTTTTGTTTGGAAGGGGAGCCTAAAGGATTTTAGCTAAGATGAAGGTAAAAAAAAAAAAAAGAAAAATACAATTTAAACGTGAAAATTTATTGAATTTTTTTTTTTTTTTTTTACGAGAACACAATTTATGATTTTGGGAATATTTAAAGCTATAAGAACTAATTTAATTGATAAAACCTAATTTGAAAATTAAAGCAAAATTTTAATAAAATTCTTCTTTTCATCGTTCGTTAACATCCTTCTAGAGAGCCATACTTTTTCATGATACCAATGCAATTTACCATAAGATAGAGTTTCAGTTAGACGAAAATATTTCTTTTGTTTTACAAAATAGGGGAAAAAAAAGTTCACATATTTTCAACTGCGAATGTTCTTACTCAATAACGGGAAGAGTATCCGGACCCCAGAAAGTATGTCATTCAGAATAAGTAGCGAAATCTATGGCCAATAATTTGACTTCGGCCACCCACATACGTCACAACCCGTTTATAGGGAGGACCAATTTATTCATCCACACATCATAGTTTTGATCTGAACCAGAGAACGATCAATCTACAATAAAGTACTCCCAGAGGTTAGATTTGTTATGGAAACATAGAGGACTTTGTGACCCGACTGATTTAACGTGCACCAGTCACCATTTACTACGCGGGGAGTCTTTAGACGGCTGGATTTGAACTCACAATCTCTTTGACATGGATCAGACGTTCTACCAATTAGGCTATCCTAGCCCAGGTTCGCCGTTGGTAGATTGAAAATACCCAGATATGATATTTGATGATTAAATTAATTAAAAACTCTTCACAAGAAAAAAAAGGGCACAAAAAACTACTCCAGGAAGACAACAAATTTCACGTAAAATTTAATAATATAAAAGCATCTGCATTATATTGCACAACTGTTTTTCAAACAAACAAAAAACTAATCAATAAATTTATCCATACACATCAAAAAAAATCTTAACATAAAAAGAAAAATAGAATAATGTTTTTTTTTTCTTTCAGTTTTAACACAATGGAACTCTTTTTAAATATTCCATAAAAATATTTTAGATAAAATATATACAGGTTTATTAAGTAAAACAATAAAACAAATAGAAATTTTTTAAAACCCTTGTCAAAAATGATGCAAGAAAGAACCAAACACCAGAGGTCGCAAATTATTTAATATTTAGAAGAACTGTATCGAAATTTATCGGGCTGATCTCATCACTATTGAGGAAGACGGGATTAAAAACAATATATACCCGAAATAATATAGAAGAGTTGAAAGGCGATAATTAGAAACGCCATCATGTTGTATTCAGCAATCAAAATGGTTTTGATATTTTCGATACTAACTCGTGACCTTCAAAGTGTATTTTTCTTACTTCACTTTTGTCTAAGATTCTAGATATATATTAAGGGCTGTGATTACAGAACCCTATATTTTTTTAAAAATGGACATAATACAGATAATGCTCTTATTTAAATTTATAATGAATATAAGAATAAAGAAGTTTGAAAAAAATTAACACTTAAACATAAAAACTATAATTCGATGATGTTTACATGCAACATAATAACTATCACACTTATGATTAAGATAGTATATTGCACACCACTATTGCATTTTTAACTAAAATTTTTGAAAATTTTATTATGAAATAATTAACTTAATTTACAAAACATTAAACACATAAGAAGTAATATTGCAATTCTAAAAAATAAGTTTCAGGAGATGGTTTTTGAAATAAAAAATTATCATTATAAATTTTTTAATGTAATTCTCAGGTATATGCAAAGATGTACTTTTGATGGTGAAATTAGAAGTGCCTAACTATAACATGCTATTTAATTAGTATTAACCATTCATTTAAAAACAAATGCAAACATAGGTGTTTTCTTTAAAAATTTACCATTTACTCAGATTTAGAACTCATAAAATAGTTTGTATATAAAACGTTAGTACGTAGATGGACATGATAATTACATTTAAAAATACAATTTGATGGGTAATGAGAAAAAAGGCAATATTCTTTAACCTTATATAAAAGGTTGACCTTTGGAGGCATATCCTAAAACCCAAAAATAAAATTACAGATTCAGAACTTAACTGAAAAAAGTGTTAATGGCAATCTTTGCTTATCTTTAACGTACAAAAACTGTAGAAGTTTTAGTTAAATCAAATGAAAATGGAGTTGTAGACTCTACCATTTGCAAATCTTTTTTTGAAAAATCGTCAATAAACACAGAGTTAAAATATAGTATAAAACCTGAATAATAATGTAAAAATAATTATATAACTATACATGTTTTTAAATGCGAGTAATAAACTAACTTAAAAAAACTTTTTTTTCAACTAAATTGTTGATTACAATTTTAAAACAATTAAACGCACACAAAATAAAAGACTGCTACATTTAACAAAGTATCTGATTTTCTCATTAGTTCTACATTTGTATTAGTTTTGGAATCCCATATCAGTATATTCAAAATATTTTTCCATTGAATAAAGTCCGAATCTGATTAATTTCGCCCATAAGTGATCATCTCCCAAAACTAAAGATATTGTCATGTAGGCTTCCTTGTAAAATTTCTCCGCTTTCATGTATTTACACAATTTGTAATTTATTTCGGCAAGATGCAGTAACGTATAAGCTGTCTCCATATCACCTAGACCAAGCTTCGACTCTTGGTAAACTAAAATGCTTTCAAACATTATTTCTGCTTCTTTAAGGTTTTTTTACAGATACAAAACTTTCGCCATATTTTGATAGGCTCTTATGGTATCTCTGTGATCAGAACCGAGAACATCACGCCTGCCATCATGGACTTTTTTAAAGACTTTAAGAGCTTCGTTTAAATCACCGTTCGTCATCAGGAAAATGCCAACATTGTTAAGAGCTACGAGTGTTGAGCAATGTTTCATGCCAGCAAGTTGTTTATACCTAACGAACGTCAAACGACTCATTTTTAAAGCTTTTTCATGCTCACCAAGTGCATTAAGCACCAAAGCCATGTGAGTTTCAGTCTGCAGCACTTGCAAATGATTTTCACCAAGCATCTCTTTCTGTTTATCATAAATTTGCTCACAGATTTTTAGGGCTTCTTCGTTTCTGCCTAACCGATGTAAAACTAATGCTATCCAGCTCTTTATATCCAAAGTACCTTCATGAAACACACCAAATACTTTTTTTCGAAGCTCGTATAATTCACGGAATTGTCTTAGAGATTCTCGATATCTTTGAAGTTGATGTAGTATAAAAGCAATGTGCTGTTGTGTTAGCCAAACTACAATATTATCACTTCCAAACATTTTTCTATAATCTTCTAGTAAATCGGTAAAAATCAGTAAGGCTTCATGGTATTTTGATGCCCGCATAAGCACATGTAGGAACTCATTCTGAACAATAAGGAGAATAATTTTATTGCCCCTAGGGTTTAATATTTTTCTGTCGGTTGATAGATACAAGGCATGAGCTGTGGTTTGCCTGAAAGCAAAATTGCAAAACAAAATCTCTAGATCTCCCCGAAATTTGCAGTGGAGTGTTGTGGTAATTAATGTTTTTTTATTTTGATTGCGGGCATTCATGATTGCTGCCATTGTCTGAACATCTTTAATATTTTTCAAAACTGCGAGGAATTTACGTTTACTATCTTCAATCTCTTTAAAACATCGATCAATCACGTTGAGCAGATTACAAATCTTTGAATTTGAAGCCAATTCGCCAGGGCTTTTAGCATTATTAGATGTTGCATTGTAAATTGCACCAAACTTCAATAAAATTTGAGCGACTTTTATGTGACCAAATTTAGAAGCATAATGCAGCGGTGTAGATCCATTCTTTCCATTTGTATTGGGATTCGCCTTGCTTTCCAACAATACTAGGGCAATATCAAAATAACCTTTATATGCTACGAAAATTAAAGGACATACATTATTTTTATCTAAGGCGTTTACAACAGCGCCATTTTGAATGCACTGCTGTACCTTCAAGATGTTATTACGTTTAACTGCTTTCATTAAATTTTCTGTTTCTCTTAAAATATTTATTACTTCTGATGTTTTAGCTAAATGGATTGGTTTTCGATCTAAGTGATCAGGCAAGTCATAAAATGATCCATTTTCGACTAAAAGTTTAACAAAATCGAAATTCCCTCTTGCAGCAGCGTCGTGCAAAGGCATGATCCCAGCATCATCTGCAGCATTCATATTAACTTTTTTACTAATAAGGTATTGTACTAATTCAAATTTTCCTTCTGTTACAGCGAAATGTAGTAAAGATTCTACATGCACGGTGTTGGCAGCTTGATTCAATGACATATATTTAAATAGGAGAGCCATAACACTTAGGTTTCCATGTTTTACTGTTATATGAATGGGTTTTAAATTCTCCTTATTTATAACATTGACATCAGCTCCTTTTTTGATTAGATATGAAGCAATTTCAAAGTTCCCAACTTCAGATGCAATATGAAGCAAAGTATTGCCGTCAGCATTAGTACAATTGATGTCAAGTTGTGTTTTCTCGATAAACAGCTTGACTAAATTTAAGTTTTTGGATAAAACAGCTGATTCTAAAGGCATTCTATTAAAGCTATTTGGTGTATCATAAATTGCTCCTTTCTCAAGAAGAAGCTTGACAATTTTTACGTGTCCTTCTGCTAACGCCAAATGCAAGGCATTATCTCCTTTTCTAGTTTTAATATTGACGTCTGCATTCTTTCGCACCAATACTCTGACAATCTCGTAACAACCTCTTTCCGAAGCGATATGCAGCGCAGACAAATGTTCGTTGCTTGCAACAGCATTTACGTCCAGTCCTAGAGTAACTAAATCTTGAAATATAGCAACATTGCCGATAGCAGCAACTCTCTGCAGCAAAGCTATATTTTCCTTCATTAAAATGTTTTTAGTTTTATGTTTAGGAAATAATAAAACCTTCAGAATATCTCTATATTCACAATCAATAGCTAAAAAATAAATCATTCCATTATTAAGATAGCGATTTGCACCTTTTTTAAGCAAATAGTTTATGATATCTATGTAATGATATTTCACAGATGTAGCCAAAGCTGTTAATCCATTTTCATCGATTGCATCAATTTTGCAGTTCATTTCAACCAAATGTTTAACTGATTTCAGCTGATTAGAATCCACAGCGTAGTGCAAAGCGGTGCGCTTGTATTTGTCGATGTCATTTATATCGTTCGAAATTGATGCGACAAGTTTGAATAATTTTTCTTGCCCACACCTGACAACATAATGCAGAGGTGTGCACCCATTTAAATCCTTCAACAGCTCACAACCAATTTGTTTCGTAAGACTATAAATTATCTGATAGTTACTATTTTCTACGGCTAAGTGTAAAGGACTTTTAAGTTCGTTGTTTTGTTTGTTAATGTTGGCTTCGGCCTCAATTAAGATTTTCACAATGCTACCGTGATTGTTGAAGCAACTGTGATGAAGAGCAGTCCAACCAATTTTGTCTTCGTCATTAACAGCACTAGGTTTCTTATTTAAAATATATTTAACAGTTTCCACATCACCAGATGCCGATGCTACATGCAAGGGTGTTTGACCCTTTTTATCTTTACAAGAAATGTCGGCATCTTTTTCTATGAGATATTTAGAAGCCTGATTATTGCAAAACTGTGCACTAATATGTAAAGGCGTCAGACCCATGAAAGTACAGATATTAATAGTAGCTCCCTTATCAACTAAAGTTGATATTAAATCAACATTGCCACTATGCGCAGCACAATGCAATGCTGTCCAACCTTGATAATTCCACAAATTCAAGGATCCACCCAATCGCAGTAAGTACTCTGATATTTCTTGTTCTCCAAAATATGCCGCAAAATGTATAGGTACGCGTCCTACATTATCTCGGATATTAATTTTTGCTCCATTTTTCAACAACACTTCAACACAACTTTTGTGCCCTTTTTTCACTGCGCAATGTAGAGGAGTGGATCCCCTATGGTCCTGGCAGTCTATTTCTGCTCCATTCAGAATCAGAATATTAAGAACTTCGGTATGGCCCCAACCAGCAGCTAAATGCATAGGTGTGTTGTTTAGATCATTTTTCCAGTTTACATTTGCCCCTTTTTGTAACAAATACGTCACTATGCTAGAAAAACCTTTCTCAGCTGCAAGAATTAAAGGTGTGGAAGCACTACTACTTAGATTGTCGTCGACATTCTTTTCTTTCGTCAACAGTCTGATGGTAACTCCGACATGGTTATGGTAAATAGCAAAGTGTAAAGGTGCATAATCACACATATCTTTTATTTCCGTGTCTGCTCCATTTTTCAGCAATACCTCAACTACTTCTTCGGAACCAACCTGCGATGCAACATGCAAAGCAGTTTTGTTACAGATATCTTTTACATTAATGGAGATTTGATTATTTTTCAGAAGAATCTTTACACTATTTTTACGAGCTTTAAAGGCTGCGATGTGTAAAGGAATACGACCCTCGACGTCCATTTCTTCTATACTTTTGAAAAATAATCCGGGATATTCGGAAATAATGAATTCTAAAGTTACTGTATTTGACGCTTTACTGGCATAATGAAGGGCTGTCCATAAATTAATATCTCTGGCTTCGATATCCGCACCCTTTTCAATACATGATTTCGCGAGATCGACATCACCACAAGCTAAAGCGTCGAACAATTCTTTTTGGTTGTTTAGCTTTTCTAAGTTTTGTTCAAACTTAAACTTTAAATTTGATGGATTACCAATGACAATTCGGTCAAGTTGCTTTTTCCAACTTGCAACATCTTCCATTACAAAGATTTTGGCATTCAAAAGTATTGAAATATTAGAGTTAAAAAGAACATCGTTTAATACGTTGCCGTGAGCCAAATGGTTTCGTAAATTCTTTCCGCCTAGTGCCGGGTAATTTCCATCACAATAAAATGGATTGTTAGTGAACTTTCTGCAAAAGCCGAGGATAGACATAATGTCCAACATAATTACTTCAATCAATAAATTTGATTCACATATAACTTTGGTCGCAATATTTTTTCTTGAAATTTCCTTCAAATCAATAATTCTTCCTATAGCATCGTGTAGGAGTTCAAGCTTTTCCTTCAACTCCCCTCGATACTTTTCCAAATGATTCATTCTCGTAGAACACATTGTATTTTTGTCACTTGTCAATAAATAGTTCATTTCAGTAATACCTGTAACCGTGCTCATGTCATAATTAATGACACGTAATATTTTATAGTACAATAAAGTTACATCATAAAATTTGTCTTTTGACACTCGAAGCTTGACAGCATCATAAACGGATGTTATGGCATTAGCAATCAGTTTAATATATTCTTCTGGGACGTCAATGCTCAACCTTTTTATATCCCTATTAGCTAGTTTTTTAAGTTCTGGAAAATCATTCTCCTCTATAATCATAGTATTCATAATTCCATTATAAAATAGCTCTAAATTCAGAATAGGGTACTGCTTTACAGATTTGAACGCCGCTCGTTCTGAGTCGTTGTCGGTCTTAGAGTTTAGAATTTGCTGAAGATTGTGCAAAACGATCTCTTCACTGACAGACAAACTTCCAATTGTATCGAAAAACTGAGGTATTAATTTTTGCAACAACTTAATTTCTGAAGTATCATCGAAAGTGCCTGAAGAAGAAACATCGGATGACTTACCGAAACGAAGGGACTTTAATGTATGTTTGTAATCTTTTAAGCTATTGCAGTCTGCAAGCTTCTGTAAACACAACTTCATCAAATTTCTTTTTAAGCTACGTAGAATATCAGTGACTAAAGGATTTAATTTATTTAAATCGTTCTGAACAGAACTGTAAAAATCACAATTCAAACCTTCAAGCTCTTTTCGTTTTTGAAGAGCGTGGTCATGAGATAGAGCATTACGCAATCTAGTTACTATAGATCTTGTGGTTTTTGTTAAAGAGAGCAATAAAATATCACAGGTATTGTCAGAAAGTTTTGGTGATTCTACGGTATTCTTTAAGTTTTCACCAAGAACTTGCAACGTTCGCGAGATAATTAATTGCCCATCAGTTTTTTTCGCGTCAACAGCTATGGCAACTTCCAGGTAATGTTTAATCACTTCCAAAGAATAAACGTCTCGAACTGCGGCATAGTCTTTTAGTAAGTCCTCGAATAAAGGGTAATTTTTTATGATTGCTGAAATATTTTCTTTGCGCGAGAATTGTAGAAATTTGTTTACATTATTAATAGCTGTTAAGTTTGCGACTTTTTCTAAATTAAAAGAGAAGTGGCCGAGATATTTTAAGATTGTTGATTGGGTTAACACGCAGTTAGTGAAACGCCAAGAACTACGTCTGTAATATTTTTTGTACTCATAAAATTTCTCTTCTATCTCATTCTTTACCTTTTCGATTGGTTTAAGGAAACTGATGAAAACAATTAAGCAGAATTCCATTTCCTCCCATGGCAATGAATCATAAGTAAATTTTAATAATCTCTTTAACACAGAAATATTCTGAATTATAAACGATGAAATAAACAGAAATTTGTCATCTGCTTCTTTATCCATATACTCCGTTTTTAACATACGAACGCATTCAACAACTAATTCGATCCTTTGCTTGATGTTTTCTGGTGAATAACTTTTACTAACATTTTTATTTTTATTCCCTTGAAAGAAACAAGATTTCAACAAGAAATATTCGACAAAGTTATTCATCTGTTCCGTGATTCGAATGTTCTTTAGTTTGATTTCATTAAAAGACAATGATAAAATATCTTCTAATTCATACGGTTTCTTTGTGAAATAGTCATCAGGCCACTTTGATATTAATAACTCAAGTAGTTCAGTTTTGCTGGATTTTATGGCGTAGTAAAATGCATCATGATTCTGATTGTCCAGCTCATCTGGCTTGATATTTTCTTCTCCAGCCAAGGCTCGAAAAGTAAATAGCCAATGACCGTCGTTGTGGAGCAAATATTCAAGAACATTTAGTTTCTGGTATTTGCAAGCTAAAATAACAACATTTGTTTTCTTCAATGGATTATTGATTTGTTTATAAGCTGCTTTCAGGTCTTCTCTCCACTTCTGAGTGTTTAAAGAATGCACCAATTTACCTTTCTTGCGCAAACTACTAATTAAATCTTCTCTAATTCCTCTTTCTATATCAGAAAACAGTTCGATAAAGTTACAAGAAGAACTTACTTTATTGCGGTTTTCAGCCATTTTACGTTTCATAAGTGCGTCCAATTACTATGTTTCAATAACGTGTTACAAAGTCCTGAAAATTAATAATAATCTATATAAATTTAACTTTAAAGTGAAAAACAACGAATAAATGCAAAATTAAGGAGACATAAAAATGATAATCTTTCATTTTTAGTTCTTGGCATTTTGTAAAAGTAAGAATCACCAGAAAAGTATTAATTTGATTATGCAAATTTTGCCTCACGGTACAAAAGAAGTTTGATTGAAACATGCAACAGTTGCAAGAATATTGCTTACAGAATTGAGGACTGATTAGTACAATAATATTGTACGTCAAGTTATGAACTGAAAACTTTCGTAAGTTACAAAGTAGTGTGTTATAAATTTTATTTGGTTGTATTTTTTTTTTAAAGTTATTTTTATTTGTCTGAGTCAATTTAACGCCATCACAATGTTCGCACAACTAATGATGCTTCATTAAAGTCAATTTCCTCACAATTGCAGTTATCAATTTCGTATTTTGAAATTATGCAGAACTTAGTTTGAAAAAAGTGCCGATTGCTTTTGAAGCTGGAAATAGTAAGGTGCAGTTAAATATAACAATTAGTTAAATTACCATACCCGACTCAATGGTTTTCTTTTCCTATTATTTTTAAATTTAAAATAACACGGGTACTCTTTTCAGTTGTGATTTAAACGCATTCCCTTTTAAAAATGGTTCACACTCTATTTTTAAGCTTATAAATTCACGGGAATTATTTTTCGACTTAAATTATTTAGTATTTGTTTCTTTCAAATTTAATGAATTGCAGCTGATGGTTGATGAACGAAAGATGGTTAAAAATGTCTCCATGTCCGGTTGTAGCCATTTTTAAAAAAAATTTTGATGTGTGAATGTAAAACAGTGCCTCGCAAGGTGAAGACGAAAAGTGTTTATTCATAGATTTCTTTAGATTCAACCAATATTTCATACAAATTGTAAGAAAGAAAAATATTTCAGAGCCATGATAGCTAGATAAAGACAAAGAGCTACTATTGTGAGGAACTGGGGTTTGATTCTCAGAGGTAGATTGAAGCAGAGTTGGGCAAAAATGTAATCGATTACACTTTTTGATTACAGTAATCAATTATTTGTAATCATGATTACAAGATAACATATTTTGTTTCCAAAGTTGTAATTATGATCACAATCAATTACAGTAATTACTTGAAATCGTGATTACAAGATAACATAACTTTGATTACAGCCCGTAATCATAATTACAGTAATTGTTTACAGCAATCATTTACTAGTAATTATGATTACTAGTAATCAAAATATACTGTAGTGTTTGTCAACTGTTTGGCGATCGTTGAGGCGCACTTGGCGTATTTTGTTACACCTCCTTGAGGGGCATGTTAGAAATCAAGGTAGTTGTATGTTTGTCTTGGTTGGGAGAGGGTCTCCCATGATTTTGTAAGAGCTGGAGGCTCTGAGTGAAAATAATGCCTAGTTTCTTATGTTTTGAATAAAGTTAAGTTTATTGTTATTAAAATCTGGTGTGGTTATTTGTATTAAAGAAAGGCATTACATATACTATTACATGAAATCATGATATACGTAATCATGATTACAAGTAATTACGATTGCATACTGTATGTCAATACATCATGTAAGTATGTATGGGGATACAGACTTTTTATGTACATAGAATGTACACCAATGTGTGATTCATATATATGTAAGAAGTGAGATAACAGCCTCTGAGTTATCACGCCAGATGGCGCTTGCCTTAACAAAGTGTTTTTGAACATTCTAGATGTAAATGAAGAAGAGTGAGTTGAAGTTGTTTCTCCGTGAAACTACCTGTTTGTCTTTAGATAAAACTTGGAATCTTTGTGATTCAAACCTAAGTGGTTAGAGTCTACGTGACTCTTGTTAATATTGAAGAATAAATATTATTGTTATTAATCATAGTGATTGAATTAATATGGTAACCAACATCATCACATTATGGTGTAGTTTGAAGTAGCTCGGCATATATACCTGACATTTTGGTGTCAGAAGTGGTCCTTGAAATTGGATAACGGACAATTACGAACCTGTGAGTACTGTTTTTTTTACTATTATTCTGTGTGATTTATAAAGAAATATAAAACAATGAGCTTCTTGTCCAGATCTAGAAAGGAAGATCTGTTAAAACTAGCAGAAGAATTAGGGATTACACTTCCACCTAATCCTAAAATTATCAATATAACACAGCTAATTACTTCCGATACTAAATATGATGAAATATTTACCAAAAATGTGTTAGAAAATATTGTTTCGGAACGCTTGGAAAAAGCGACTGCCGAAAAAGAAAAATTAGCACAGGAAATTGAGCTTGAAAAGCTTAAAGCGGAAAATTTAAATCGGCAAAACGGAACTCCGATTCCAGCAACAGAAACATTAAAAACAAGTGACTTGTATAAACTAATTAAAAGTTTTGATGCCAACGAAACCGATATCAGTACCTATTTACAGTTATTTGAGAGACAGGCGAACAGAATAAATATAAATAAAACTGAATTCGTCACATATTTAATGGGACTTCTCCCTCTAAGCATTGTTCAAATAATTGCTCAAGAGCCAGAACAATTAACTGCAGACTATAATTTTGTTAAAACTTTGCTTCTGAAACGCTTTAAACTTTCCCCGGAACAATTCCGTCAAAAATTTTCTTTCCATAGAAAAGAAGTAAATGTTTCTTGGCGAGATTTCGCATATCAATTAAACCACTATTTCGACGAGTGGATTAGTGGTTTGAAAATAACAGACTTTGACAAGCTAAAAGAATATATGGTCGTTGACCAAATAAGAAGAAAATTACCGTCAGATATCCGCGAACATTTATTGGATGATTTACACCAATTAACCGAATTAAGCGTATTGATTGATAAGCTAGAAACATATGAAAACGCGCGAATAATAACAAAAAAAAGTAGACACCCCTGATAAGAATTCAATCTTTAAAACCAAAACATTTCCAATTCAACAAAAACGAAACACACCCATCTCTTCCTTTTCTCCTGGCTTTAATAATCCGAATCAAAATAGAGATATGGCTCATATAAAATGCTATAACTGCCACAATTATGGGCATATAAGTGCAAAATGTGATCAATTAATTCAAAAGTGTAGAAACTGTAATAAATCAGGTCATTCCACTCATGAATGTACCGAAAGAAACGTACATATAATTCAACCAACTCGTATTGATAAAAATATTGTAATATTTAACAGTAAAATTAACGCAATTATAGATACAGGCAGTGAGATAACCATGTGTAGTGATGTATTATATCAAAAATTTCCTCATATTCCCCTCCAATTGTCTAATATTATTTTATCTGGAATAAGTAAAGAGCCTATTTCTCCATTAGGTTGGTTTAATACAAACATAGGTATAGATAATTTTACGATTAATGCTAATATTTATGTTATTGATAAAATGCAATTCGATTTTATAATCGGAATGGATGTGCTTAATTGTTTAGATATCAATTTTGCTAAAGGCAAATTATTTGTTAAAAATACATCTACCCCAAAAACAGTAAACCTAAATACAATCATTTCTCACGCGAAATATTCACCCTTCGGAAGTGGAACCGAAACTTTTACAAACTCAGTCAGAGCGTCTCCCTTCAAGGCTACTGTAATGCCTAGTTGCGATTCCTTAATTTATGATCAACAAACCGTTCCTCTTTTGAATTGTTTTTATTCTTCGGATACTTTTCAGTCAAATGAATATTCAAATAATTTAGAAGCTTTTTCATTTTTAACTCAGATCTCAAATGTCATTGATCATAATGAATTTGATTTATCGCATATTCTGAATCAGAAATTAAAGCAAGATTTAACTCTTTTGATTAATAATTATAAGCCATCGCAAATTAAAACAACAAATATTAAGATGAATATAATATTAACAGATGAAATTCCCATTTCTCAACATGCTCGTCGTTTGTCATTTAAAGAGCAAGAAATAGTTGAAAAACAAATAGACACCTGGTTAAAAGATGGTGTTATTCGTGAAAGTTGTTCAGAATTTAGCGCGCCTATAGTTCTTTGTAAAAAGAAAGATAATTCCACGCGAGTTTGCATCGATTATAGGAAATTAAATAAAAAAATTGTTCGCGATAGATTCCCCTTACCCCTTATGGAGGACATATTAGACCAATTAGGCGATGCGCAGGTAATTTCTTCTATTGATTTAAAAGCAGCCTTTCACCATTGTGAAATCGAAGAAAATAGTCGCAAATAAACATCCTTTATTACGCATAATGGCCAATACGAATTTTTACGGGTACCATTTGGTTTGGCTAACAGTCCTAGTGTTTTTCAGAGATATATTTTACATGTTTTTAGAGAATTAATTAAAGATAAAACTTTAGTTATTTATTTAGATGACATTTTCATTCCAGCAAAAAATGATGAGGAAGGTTTTGAAAAATTAAAACGTGTTTTAAAAACATCTGCTGATAACGGATTGGAATTAAATTTTAAGAAATGTCAATTTTTAAAACGTTCCATAGAATGTCTCGGTTACATAATTGAAAATGGCAAGATTCGCCCTTCACCCTCTAAAACTTTAGCAGTTCAGAATTTTCCCCTACCTAAAACACATAAACAACTTATGAGTTTTCTCGGTTTAACTGGATATTTTCGTAAATTTATTCCTAATTACAGTAAAATAGCTAAACCCCTTACTGATTTATTGAGAAATAATACTGAATTTAAATATGATAATGATCAGAAAGAAGCTTTTCAAAAACTTAAGTTAGCTTTAACTGATAACCCAGTTCTTCACTTATACAGACAAAATTCGGAGTTAGAACTTCATACTGACGCTAGTAGTTTCAGGTTTGGTGCAGTACTCTTACAAAAGGCTGACAATGAAAAATTTTATCCTATTCATTACTTTAGTAAAAAAACTAATCCACAAGAAAAATATAGTAGTTACGAGTTAGAAACCCTCGCGATAGTTGAAGCATTGAAGAAATTTCGTTGTTATTTATTAGGTACAAAATTTAAAATTGTTACTGATTGCGCAGCTCTCCAAAACACAATGAATAAAAAAGAAATTGTCCCTAGAATTGCACGTTGGGCTTTGTACCTTGAGGAATTTCAATATGATATAGTGCACCGGCCTGCTACACAGATGAAGCATGTAGATGCCTTAAGCAGAAATGCGTGTATCACAATTTCGCACGATGAAGTCACCATGAAAATTGCAGTTGCTCAAAAAAATGATGAACAAATTAACACAATTAAATCTTTACTTGCGAAAGGTGATGACAATATACATTTCATTCGAAATAACATTCTTTATCGCTATGACAATGGTCGTGATCTCTTGGTTGTACCCGAAGTTATGCAAACGGATATAATTAAAGAAATCCATGGTAA
Source organism: Parasteatoda lunata (assembly GCA_949128135.1). Taxonomy (NCBI): domain Eukaryota; kingdom Metazoa; phylum Arthropoda; class Arachnida; order Araneae; family Theridiidae; genus Parasteatoda; species Parasteatoda lunata. The sequence continues at coordinate 47,100,402 of OX421978.1, read as the reverse complement.
AGGACACTATGCTTTAGCAAAAACTGAAGAAGCTGTGAAACGAGATTTTTATATTCCAGGACTTCGGAAAAAAGTTGAAAACGTCTTAGCCAACTGTGTTGATTGCATTTTATATAATCGAAAACGCGGAAAAAAAGAAGGGTTCTTAAATCCAATACCCAAAGAAGATGTACCCCTCAGTACATATCATATTGACTTTATAGGTCCCCTCCCCTCTACTAAGAAAAATTATCAACATATTTTCTCTGTAATTGATGGTTTTTCAAAATTTGTGTGGCTCTACCCTGTTAAGACCAACAGCTCACAAGCCGCGTTAGACAAATTACGCTTTCAGCAATCAATATTTGGAAATCCTTCTAGAATCGTGACAGATCGTGGAGGTGCATTTGTATCGAATGAATTTAAAGATTATTGCCAAGAAGAAGAAATACAGCATGTTCTAATAACAGCAGGTGTACCACGCGGTAATGGACAGGTTGAACGTATTCACGAAACACTAATACCGATTTTGACAAAACTATCCATCGATAATCCTCTAGAGTGGTACAAACATGTTTCACATGTTCAGCGTTTTATAAACAGTACAATTTCTTCCAGTACAACGTATACACCATTTCAGTTACTGATAGGAACTCCTATGAAGAACAAAGAGGATTTGAAGCTCAAAGAAATATTGACTGAAGAATATGAACATTTCATGAAAAAACGAGAACACCTGAGAAGTGATGCACAGCAACGAATTATGGAAATTCAAGAGCAGAATAAATCAACTCACAACAGAAAGTGCAAACAACCCCACAAGTACAGAAAAGATGACTTAGTGGCGATTCAAAGAACGCAATTCGGAACTGGTTTAAAGTTGCGTCCAAAGTTTCATGGTCCTTACAAGATTATTAAAGTAAAATGCAATGACAGATATCAAGTAGAAAAAGTTGGGTAACATGAAGGTCCTAACTTTACAACCACTGCTGTAGACTATATGAAGCCATGGACAAATTAGTGCAGATTTACTGATGGAACGATGCAGCTTTGTTTTTTCTTTCAAATTTTTTTTTCATGTTTTGTATACTGCTTTTTTTTTCTCTTTGCAGATTTCTTTTCTCTCAGGTGGCGAGGACGCCACTTGTCGAATGGCCGAGACTGTAAGAAGTGAGATAACAGCCTCTGAGTTATCACGTCAGATGGCGCTTGCCTTAACAAAGTGTTTTTGAACATTCTAGATGTAAATGAAGAGGAGTGAGTTGAAGTTGTTTCTCCGTGAAACTACCTGTTTGTCTTTAGGTAAAACTTGGAATCTTTGTGATTCAAACCTAAGTGGTTAGAGTCTACGTGACTAATATTGAAGAATAAATATTATTGTTATTAATCATAGTGATTGAATTAATATGGTAACCAACATCATCACATTATGGTGTAGTTTGAAGTAGCTCGGCATATATATCTGACATATATACATATATAATGTATTTACAAACGTAGTTTGTACGTACAATATAAATAATTATAAAGTAATATATATAAAAATGCGTATATACTTAGTACACATAATTAAGCACATGTAATGCATCTACGCATGTATGTTAATTTGTGTGCTATGTTTTGTATGTTCGTATGCACAGACAATATATGTATGAACGTAAGTGAAAATAATGTATATACAATGTATGTATTCACGTACAATATGTAAGAATGTTGCTTATGAGTACACTATACGTACATTATAGGGTAAATAAAATGCATGTATGTATTCATGTACGTTTACATGTACATATATATGGTTTGTACACGCAACATGTGTACATATATATATGAACGTATATATCTATATACATTATTTAATACATATGCACATGTAATGTATGGATGTACAAATTTTTTTTTACGTATGTACATATAACGCATACATAAATAGATGCGTACGTTTAAAAATATGTATTTACAATGTATGTATGCACATAATTATGACTACATTAAACTTCATAACAGTAAAGTTATTAAAGTTTGTTTAAAAATTTGTTCTAAAATATATAAAACTTAATCTCTTATAGTTTTGAAAAGCAAACGATTATCAACGAAAACTAACGATAACAACGAATCCTAAATATTATTTCCACATTTAAAATTACCGTTACAACTAAATGTTAATTTAAAGAAAATTAGAATATTTATTGATAGGCGGAGATTTTTTTTAAAGTGTACGATGTTTTTTGTGAGATAAAAGTTTATTTTTACTTTTTGATAATTGAATTCTTAAAAATAAACTTTTGCTTTGTTTTTCTTTAAAAATATTCTATTCAGTTTTGCTAAAAATATAATATATTTTTTATTATTAAATATCCATTCTGAAATATTCGTTTTAATTGAAGTAATTAATTTAATTTCATAAAAGTGTACGAACACTTTAGTGAGTCACTGAATTTACATTTCAATAAATCTATTTTATACTGTATTTTATCTAAATAGTGCTATTTATAAAATTCATTGATCATATTTTCTTTAAACCAATATCAAGTCAAATGTTAAAATAATGTTGTTTTGAATTAGCATTATTATTTTAAGAGATTCAGTATACAAAAGTGAATGTCGAAAATGCAAAATCGTCTAATTTCTTATTCCATACTCAAGAAAAAAAAATAGATATAATTATTTTAATTTTATTTATTTTTCTTATTTGAAATTAAAATATTTAAAGAATTCCAATCTAAACACATGTTTTTTTTTTAGTTTAACATAGTTAATTGTTTTTTTTTTATTACAACTAGAAACTTGTACTTGTACAGTGTAGAACAAAAAAACAAAGTTTTGTTTTTCTTCTACCTAATATACAGGGTTGCCACAGTAAAAAATGAACAAAAATAGTTGCTTTTAGTAGCCTCAAGCATGATAATAGTTGCCTAAAACTATGAAAACAGTTGCCTGAACAGGAACAAAAATTTATCAAAAATAGTAGCAAAATAAGTAAAATTGTAGCTTAATTGCCAAATACTATAATTAGGACTGGGTGATGTCAGAAATTTTAAATCGTGATATATCGTCCGTTAGATAATGCGATACAGCGATGCATCGCGATTTAGCATATGTTCAGAAATTACCCAAGGGAAATCTTTAAATCAATCAAAAATATATAAAAAGGAATAAATCTATTACGAAAAAAAATATTAATTCCAAACATACTCTACTATAACATCTAGATCATTGCTTAATTTTTTCAATTAAAATTATAAAGAAGTCAAAGTTAAAAGCAAATCCAAGATTTATTTAATTTTTCTTAAATTGAAAATGATTTAAGATTTATTGGTTAAATAATAATAATACTGTAACAAAATATTTTACATACATGCATTAAAATTAAAAGAAAAAAAAACGAAAGAAGAAAACAATGCAAAGAAATGTTCACCGTAGAAAAAAAAAATATTTTTTTAAAATTATTTGTTGAAAAAAACAAACAAACATGCTTTTGAAACATCATTAGACCCTCTTTTATTCAATTATTTAAAATAATAAAAAATAGTATTAAGTAATGGTCAAATTCTGTAATGAATGTAAAAATAGTTTTACTTATTTATTATTATTTTCTTTTTTGAAAATAAAATTGACTAAAGATTTATTTGTTTAAAAATGATACAGAGTATCTAACAAATTATAAAACAAACAAGTATTGGAAGAATTTTAATAAAAATTAAAAGAAAAACTTTAAGTACTGATGTTAAATTATTAAAAAGCGTCAAAACATTACTAAACTCGTTATTTAATTTTTTAAAAAAATTTGTTTTTTAACTTATTAGTTAAACCAAATTTTTTTAAACTAACAAACTTTTTAAAACCTAAAAAACCAAAGTTTTTTAAAACTAATTCCAAATTTTTCATTTCCTCAAAAATAAAAGTAAATTAAATAAGGGTAAGCTTTGTTTAAATTTTTTTGTAATTAAAAACAACTGAACATTTATTGGTTTAAAAATAATCAAATTATTATACCTACCTGCATTAAATAAATTTGAAAAAACTAACTTCTTATAACAAAGTTAAATAAAAAATACCCCTATCAAATTGTATCACTTAAAATGAAAAACAATAATTGAAAAAAATTAATGAAGAATCTTTTTTTAAATTTATGTTTTCTTTTCATTGATCAATTGAGTTCAGAACGAAAATTTAAGATAACAGCGATTCCCCATGGCAGAATCGCGGTGACATTGTCGCAGAACGTTACAGAGTTCTTGCAGAAAGAATTTTCCTCCAGGAAGCAAAAAAATTTTGTTTCTTTTCTTTTCTGCAGAAATTTTCAAATTTTTTTTCCTCAAAATTTATATTTAAAAGATTCCTTTTTCGCACATCGAAGGGGAAAGAAATGTCCGCGATTTTTCTATTCTTGTTTGGGGAATAATGACGTAAAAAAATGTTGGTTTTCTACCGACATTTTCATAAGATTTTTTTCCCTCCAGAACTATTATATAACAGCGTATATTATATAACAAAAATTTCACTTCAATTTTCAAAAGATTCCTTTTACACGCATCGGAGAGAAAAAAAATTTCTTAGTAACATGTATGTTTGTCATTCTCATTATTATAAGTATCTTGCAGTAGGATATTAGTGCTAGAGAGGTTTGTCGAAGAAATCCCAAAAAAATTCTGCCACTGGGCAACAATAGCAAAGTAACAGAAGATCTACGAAAAATAAGTATAAAAATGACTTTCCTAAAAGTAAATAAGTCTCCCAATAGTCGCCTATTCCTGAAAATAGTTGCTTTTTTAGCCTTTTCAGGCAAAAAAAGTCGCCATAGTCAAAATTCAAAAATAGTAGCAAATAGTCGCATTTTAGTAGTCTGTGGCAACCCTGTAATAAACACACATAAATAATTTTTTTTAATATTTTATGTTTATACATCATTTAACATGTTTCCAATACATTTCTTAGTCTTTGTCAGGTTTTTTAGGGTAAAAGGAGAAACAGTTTTGGAAATATCATCCCCGGAATGCAAACATTTATGAACTTTCGATATTGTGATTACTATACAGTTCGAATTTTCAATAAAAAATCAAATATTTACCAAAAAATAAGTAAAATTATATGTTAACATATAGTTGGTTTTTAAAAAGACCTTTTTTAAAATTAAAATATGTTATAAAAGGTTAAAATGAAATCGAGGAAATTAGCATTAATTGTAACGATTTGTCGACAAGCATTGCTGCTAGCGATTGTAAAATGTGTGATTGGTTGGCTGTGCTGAGAAAAAATAATTCGCAGATTTTACTGGATAGGAGAACAAAAGTTTTCAGAAAAAGAGTACTAAATCTAATCTATTGTTATTAAAGCGTGACCAACTAGTTTTTGGAGAATTTTATAAAGTTAAAAACACTATAATATTTTGAATCATTTTGTCAAAATAAAAGAAAACAATTGACTGGAATGGCCTGGTTGGCAGGGCGCTGGACTCACGTTTGTGAGAACGGGAGATTGAATCCAGCCGGCCGAAGACAGTAATGGTGACTGGTGCACGCTTAAATCTGTCGTGTCACTAAGTACTTCATGTTCCCATAACAAATCAATACCTCTGGGGGTACTGAATTGAAGATGGATCGTTCTCTGGTTCAGGCCAAAATTACGATCGGTGGACGAATGAATGGGTCCGCTCTAAAAGCGGGTGTGGCAGAAATCGAAATCTTGGCCATAGATGGTGCCACTGAAAAACAAGAACAATCACACCCCCTCTGCCTTAATGGTCAACGACAACAACAGTAACAGAAAAAATTTACCACCAAAGCATTGGAATAAATTTGAACTATAAATGAATTCAGCCAACAGACTTGAAGAAGAAAAAAAATACCCTACTTTAAAAAACAGAAGCAAATATCCTAACCCCTTCTTCCAGCTTCATAATCTTCGCCTTCCCTGAAACTGCACTGTCTCATACTCTTTATAGAGGTCAAAGGTTTCTTCATTCGTTTAGAAACCATGTGTTAAGTGACGCCAGAGGGCGTATGTGAAAAGGGGAGAAAATTGTAGTAGTAGATGTAGATGTAGTATGTAACTGCAGCGCGATGAACCAACCATCGCCACATCCTTTAATAAAATTGTTTTGTTTGTAAAAAGCAGTCGTCTAGAATACTTATAACTCAATCAATACAGTCCAAAGCTATCGACGACCTTACAGCCGGAGTGCTTAACTAGCAGAATTAATCGTGCATTAATTCAATCTGTCAATATGGCGACTGCAACAAAAGCTACTACGTCGCTCGAGTCTAGCGTCGTTCTAACAAGGAAGCGAGCAAGCATCAAAGGTCAAATTACTAGACTTTCGAACGTGCTTACCGGTGAAACACCTAATCAAAAATCCCTTGAAATTAAATTAAACTCCTTGAGAGGTCTAAAAACGAAGATCGATGATCTTAGAAACGATTGCTACAGTATCTTGTCAGATACAGATTTAGCAGACTTTGAAATTTCCCTAACGGAAATGGAGGACAACGTAGAAGCAATTGAGGTATAAGCTTCTTAGACTTAATTATTCCACAAACTTCAAATTTGAATTCAAATTCTGTTTTGAGTGAACCGAATACTAATGCAAACATTAAACTTCCTCAAATTACATTACCCCAATTTTCGGGTAAATACACTGACTGGCTTACCTTCAAAGCTCAGTTTACTACCTTAATTGATGAGAATAATCAGTTAACTGACTCTCAAATACTTTATTATCTTCAATCATCATTAACTGGTACTGCAAAACAATTACAGAATGTAGATGACTCTTATTCTTCCTTGTTTAACGCATTAAAAAACAGATACGAAAATAAACGACTGATAGTAAACAGTCATATAACTGAGTTATTAAATGTAAGTAAAATTAAATTTGAATCTTGTAAGGATTTAAGAAACTTAATCGATAATTTACTTAATCAATTAAGAGCATTAAAGCAACTTGGATTGGAACAAAACAAATTATCTGAGACACTAATAATGAACATTGTTTTGCAACGCCTTGACGATGAATCAAGAAAGGCATTCGAAATGTCTTTAAATTGTAACGAATTACCCACCTGGGAAATTTTTACTGAATTTGTGTTAAAACGTATTCAAGCTCTTGAAAACGTTCAAAAATGTATTCCCGTTTCGAAACCGAAACAAGAAGTAACCCCCAAGCATAAAAGTTTCGTTTTGCAAAATGATAAACATTTCTCTTGCTCTATGTGTCATCAAAACCATTTAATATATAAGTGTAAAAAATTCATTGACTTATCTGCTCAAGAGCGATTGAATAGTGTAACAAAATTGCATCTGTGTTTTAATTGTTTAGGTAAACACATGTCATCTCAATGTAGAAAATTAGAGTATAAATGTAAACATTGCTCTAAAAATCATCATTCAACTCTTCATGGGGCTAATTTCTTAAAACCCGAAGTTGAAAATAAAAATAATCAAATATTAGAATCCAATTGTTCTAATTTAACTGAGATTATTTCAAATCAAGCAATTAATGAGATGAGTAATTTGAGTGGGGGGGGGGGAACGAAAAATATAACTTCCTCTTTCGCTGTTTCTCACAGCTGGCAGAAGGCGCCGCCAAGTAGTTATAATGTCTATGATACTTACTCAAATGTTTTGCTTTCAACTGCTTTAATTAATGTGCGAGGAATAAATGAATGTTTTTATCCCTTTTTATGTATTCTCGATAGCGGTTCTGAAATAAGCGCTATTACTGCTGATGCAGCTAAATTATTGTGTTTAAAGGAGAATACATTAAACTCATTGATAACTGGAATTAATGGGGCTACTTTGAATGTAAATAAATCAATTTCTGCTCTTGTTTCTAATAAAAATAGAGACTTTGAGAAAGAGATAAAAATGCTGATAGTGCCTAAAATTACTGAATTAACCCCAGCTAAACCGCTTGATGTTTCTAAAATTAATTTTCCGCAAAATTTGACTTATGCAAATCCTAACTTTTTTAAGCCTCAACGTGCGCAAATCTTGCTTGGCGGAGATATTTTTTACGAACTATTACGAACCGAGCAAATAAAATTGGAAAATAGTTCAGTCATTTTACAGAACTCTGTACTCGGCTGGATTGTAACGGGAAGATTGGACACTAAAGATAATTGTAGGGAATACAAATGTCACTTATTATCACAAGATCACACTTTAACTGATTTGCAAAAATTTTGGGACCTTGAGTCTCTAGGAATAAAGGATGAACCCAGATGCTTAGAAGGGGATGAAGCACTATCCAAATTTAATGAAACAATTAGTTATAAAAATAAAATATATGAAATCACTCTTCCTTGGAAAAGAGATTGGAGGGAATTGAATAATAATCTTACTGTTGCAACTAAGCGATTTAAAGGTCTTTTAAATCGCTTGACTTCAAATCAAAAATTGTATATTCAATATAGTGAAATATTGCAAGATTACGTAGAAAAGGGAATTATTGAGAAGGTTCCATCCGCTTCAGATACTGTTGATAAACCTGTGTTTTATTTACCCCATCACCCAGTTTTCCGGAAGGACAGTGTTTATACCAAGTGTCGCATTGTTTTTGATGCTAGTTCTTGTGAGGTTGGTGAACTTTCACTTAATGATTGTCTCTGGACGGGAACGAACCTTAATCCAAATGTATTTCATCTTTTAACCTTTTTCCGAATGAATAAATTTGCTATTCTAGCAGACATTGAACGTGCCTTTTTGCAAATAGCATTGAACGAAAATGATAAGGACGCGTTAAGGTTCCTTTTCACCCTAGACGATCCCACTAAGTCTGAAAACACTCAATTGCAAGTATTCAGATTTAACAGGCTTCCATTTGGAGTCAACGCAAGCCCTCTTTTGCTCTCAGCGACTATCAAGCACCATAATGATAAGTTGAAGAAAATATATCCAACAACTTGCTTTTACGTCGACGACATTGTAGCTGGTGCAGATAACTTGTCTGAAGCCTTCAAAATTTCTAGGGAAGCAGACATTATCATGAAGGATGCTAGCATGCCCCTTCGTAAATGGGTTTCAAACGACGAGTCACTAAAACAGATGTGGGAGGAACAAGGATTCAGTACTCTTCCTTCATCCTCCTCAAAAAGCCCAAACGAGTTACACAAAGTTCTTGGGATGTCCTGCGACACAAAAATGGACATTTTAACTATGGAAGTTAAAGGACTACTGGAATTTCTTGACTTAGGAAAAAATACAAAACGATTTGTGTTGCAAGCAGCAGGTAGAATATTCGATCCCGTAGGACTAGTAACACCTTACACCATCAGATTAAAGATTCTTCTCCAAGAATTATGGTTGCGTAAGATATCATGGGACGACGAGCTTCCTACAGATATTCAAGAAACTTGGAGGCAGTGGTGTATGGAAAGTCCTGAATTGACTAACTTGCAAATACCCAGAAATGTATTTCAAATTTCTGATCACTCAGACTTTGAGTTAGAATTGCATGCATTTGCAGACGCTAGTCCAAAGGCTTACGGTGCTGCCATATACTTAAGAATTAAAACAGTAAATCAAGTAACTGTGAACTTAGTGGCTTCCAAGAGCCGTGTTGCACCCCTTAAGAGGATTTCTCTTCCTAGGCTAGAATTGATAGCCGCATTGCTTGCTTCACGACTTGCACGTGAAGTAAAGAAGGTATTAGATCGGAAAGGAATATCTTCTATTTATTATTGGACAGACTCTCAGATTACATTGCATTGGATAAAAGGTTCCGTATTTAAGTGGAAACCCTTTGTAGCAAACAGGGTTAAAGAAATTCAATCTCTCACTGACCGAGAATCTTGGAATCATTGTGCTGGATGTGACAATCCAGCAGACTTAGTAACTAGAGGCGTTAGTTGCAAATCTCTCGTCAAAAATGTCACCTGATTGACTGGACCAGACTTCTTAAAGGAATTAGTTATTCTTAAATGTGATGAGACTCTGAACATTCCAGAAACTGACCTACCTTGTGAAGAACTGAAAAAGTGTTCTGCTCCTGATCCTAATGACATTCAATCTGTTTCTTTAATTACCACCAATGATAGATCCTTCTTTGAACAAATTCTTAACCTTTCTAACAGTTTTGTTAAACTAATTAGAATTTTATCCTTTATTTTTAGATTTATTCGTAATTGTCGTAATCCAATATCTAGAAATGGGGGGTTCTTGACCATTGAAGAGAACCAACGTGCAGAAAATTGGCTTCTGTTTTCATTGCAGTCAAGTAAGTTCCAAGAGGAATTTAAAAGGCTCAAACAAGGTGAACCAGTTTCATCTAGGAGTAAGTTATCTTGTTTAAATGTATTCTTGGATGAAAATTCTCTAATTCGCGTTGGTGGCAGACTTATAAACTCTGATTTATCGAATAATAGTAAATTTCCCATTGTACTGCCTAGCAAGCATAAATTAACTGATGTCATTTTGTATCATTATCATTTAAAGTATTTTCATTTAGGTGCGCAAGCACTCTTGTTTCAAGTGCGACAGAAATTCTGGCCGTTTAACGGCAGAAACAATTGTCGTAAAATTGTTCATTCTTGTGTGAATTGCTTTAAAAGTAAGCCTGTAAGTGTTCAACAAATAATGGCCGATCTTCCAAGGGAACGTGTCACTCCTAATTTTGTCTTTAATGTGACAGGGGTTGACTTCTGTGGCCCCTTTCTAGTAAAATTTAAAAATCAACGTAAAGGAGTGTTAAATAATATTTACGTAGCTGTTTTTATTTGCTTATGCACAAAGGCTATACATCTTGATTTTGTTTCAGACTTAACCACTCAAGGATTTATAGCTTGTTTGAAACGTTTCTTTGGTAGACGAGGCAAATGTTCGAAAATCATGTCTGACAATGGAAAAACATTTGTTGGAGCAAATGTTGAGATTAAAAAGCTTTTGGAACTTGTCACTTCCCGCGATGAAAACTTGTCTAACTTTCTCTCAAACGAGAATATTGTATGGGAATTTATACCTCCAAAATCACCTAATTTTGGGGGCGTTTGGGAAGCTGGGGTGAAGGCTTTTAAATTTCATTTCAAACGAGTAATAGGTAGCCAAAAATTGACACTTGAAGAATTTGTAACTATTCTAGCAGAAATAGAAGGAGTATTGAACTCCCGGCCCCTCATTCCATTGTCAGCAAACTTTGATGATTTTCGGACATTAAGTCCAGGTCACTTCATTATTGGGAGACCAATAAATGGCCTTCAAGAACCACTACTTAATGATATCAAGGAAACTCATTTGTCCAAATGGCAAAGGGTAACTAAATTTAGTCAACAAATTTGGCAATTGTGGAAGAAAGATTACTTAAATAATTTGCAGGGTCGAACCAAATGGAAATTTAGTAAGGACGATGTAAAACAAGGTACTCTTGTTTTAATGAAAGATGAGCAGCTTCCTGCCACACAGTGGTCAGTTGGAAGAATAGTGGAAATATTTCAAGGTAGGGATGGAAAAATAAGAATTGTAAATGTACGTATGCCTAATGGTAAGATTTTCAAGAGAAATGTCAGAGACATTTGTATATTACCTCTTGAATGAAAAAAAAAAATGTTTTTCTTATGCATATTCTTTTCAGGAGAAACTGTTTGAGTGAATTAATTTGTTTATAATTATATATGTATATTAATCAGCACATGTTATCCTACTGTATTTGTTCTCAATTTGTAATCAGAGCAGAATTTAGTTGTTCATTATTTTTATGAGTCTAATAGCATTCATATGTTCTATGTATTCTATTATTTAGTTATATTGTTTATTGAAATTATGTAATTGAATTTCAATCGGGGGGGGGGGGGAATGTAAAGTGACGCCAGAGGGCGTATGTGAAAAGGGGAGAAAATTGTAGTAGTAGATGTAGTATGTTGTATGTAACTGCAGCGCGATGAACCAACCATCGCCACATCCTTTAATAAAATTGTTTTGTTTGTAAAAAGCAGTCGCCTAGAATACTTATAACTCAATCAATACAGTCCAAAGCTATCGACGACCTTACACCATGGAAGAGTTATATTTATTTTAAATTTTGATGCAAGCAAATTGTCGCTAAGTTGATGATATTTCAACTGTTTGGCGATACATTTCCGTCTAAAAAAAGTGGGTATAACAGATGGTAAAATAATTTAAAATAACAAAATTTAAAAAAATCAAAGAAAAAATTTCTAGCTTTTTTTTATTTCCCTGATTTTTCCACTTTATAAAAATTTCTGGTATAAAAATGTAAAACCTGATAATACCAGGTTTCCCAGATGTGTGGCCACCCTGTTGAACATGCATGTATGGGCCATTCATGCATTGTACTTAGATGCATAAGATATAAATATATTGTAGATACATGCATGGGGCATACATTATGCAAACAATGTATGTTTGCAAAATGCATGTCGTACAAACAAGTACTTATAAATATATGCGTACAGAAACATGGATATACATTTCACATACACAAGTTTACATAAAATGCAATCAGTGTTCATACAGAGATCAGAAGAAGAAATCCAAGGAGTCCAAAATCTTAAGAACTTATCAAAAATTTAAAAACTTTATGTAAAAGATAACTAGACAGTTTTTTTTTTAATTAAAAAGGAGTTACTATAAGGAACTTGCAAAAATATATATTTTGCCTATTTTTTTCTAGCCCTTTTGAAATAAATATTGACTTAGTCAAACTTCATCACGAAAAAAAAAAAAAAAAAAAGTTATCATTTTTACACATAAATCAGGGGTCCGTTTAGAAGAAATTTGGCTCCTTTAACGGACCCTTTACAAAATATCTTTTCACAAAATATTTTAACTTAAAAACGGACCCTTCACTATTTTGTTAATTGAAAGATGGATGTAAACGAATTAAGTTTTGTCTTCGGCAGACGATTCTTCCATTATTCGTTCGAAACGAATATTCTGCGTTCTGCAGTATACGCTAAATACCAAATATTTGTATGTTGCATCTCTAATTTAGAAGCAGCAATTGCTGTGCATTTTTGAAAATTTAATTTTTTTATTATAATTTTACAGTGCTGAGCATAATCTTATATCTATTTAAAATTTAAAAACTCTTTGAAAATTTTTTTTGCAATAAACGGACCCGATTTGCACAAATTCATAAAAGCAGGACTCTGGTTGAAAGAAAGAATGAGAGTAATTTTTTCACAAAAACCGGACCTTTCACAAAATGTCTGGACAGATCCCTGCAAATACATTTTCCAGTTTCAAATATTTTAATAAATCGTGCTCAAGTACAGATGTTAAAGATTAACATAAAAACTTATCTATGTAGTTCCAAGTACTCCTTGGATACTTTTTTTTATTTCCAAGGAGTATAAGGAGTCTGCACGCACCCATTCAATGTACATGTCTACATTGTTTGCACATACATAATTATTAGATAGAGACATACGTATATATATTTTATACATACAATATAAGTGCATGTATATGCGTGTGTAACTAAAATGTCTCTACATATGCATTAGATAAATACATATGTAAGTACATTTTAGTTATATTCTTTACAACATACGTTGTATGTAAATACGTACAAAATGTATCATTATACGACACATTATACTATCCACTTAAAATATAATCATATATTGTTATACAATAGTCTTGTAAACCCATATTTTGACTAATTGTAATTATAATTTCATGTAATAAAGATTATTTGTAATCACGATTACAAGCAATTAGATACGTAATCACGATTACAGTTGTAATCAAAATTTTCAGTCATGATTAAAAGTAATTGATTACTGTAATCGCAAAATGTAATCGATTAAATTTTTGCCTAACTCTGATTGTAATAAAAAAATTATGATTCCTGGTAATCGCAATTATCTAAAATCGTGATTACAAGTAATTAATTATATCGTAGTAATTATCTGTTATCAATTACAGTTGCAATCGATTAATATAATCGACGCCCAGGTCTGACTTGAAGTCCACTTAGCTTTAGATTAATTCATTGGAATTTAGCTCGCCTGTGAAATAAAGGCGGCGTAAGCGCAATCACATTGCTACAATCAAACTGTTGGTCACAAAATTGTGGAGTTTTAAGTTCCATGACTCCCCTTTCCCCAACAAATTATTATGGGAATGTTTTGATTTTTTTTTTTTTTTTTAAATATAAAAATAGGGAAAAGTATACCTGTAGAGTAACTTGCAATTTTCTCGACCCAAACAAAAAAAATTGCAAGTTTAAAACCCATTTGGTGTAAATCACGATACGGGAATATCCCCGGATTTAAAAGTAGTGTGAGCTAAAAGCATAGAATTTTAAAAGAAGTGTGATTGCACCTTATATTAAAGGAGAACACTGTTCTATGTTTCTAAGAGAAGTTGATACTCTTATGTTTTAAAAAACAATTCTTTTCATAGATTATAATTTTCTAAATAAAATCTTATTTTCTATTAAAAAATTGTACATAAAAGTGGGGGAAAAAAAGTAAGCAATAAAATAGTTTTAAAACAAATATTTTGAAAGCACGATAATTAAACGTTTTCAGAAAGCAAATAATTTAATATCTGGCACAATAATATCTTAGACAAAATTATTTTTTTTTATATTAAACATACACAATATTAACAAAAACTCTATAAAAGGTTTATATTTTTTTTGAAACGCAACTAAAATTTGTTAATTAATTATAAGGTATCAGACTGGGTATGGCAAAAATATTTTTGAAAATAACTTAAATTAAAATTTACCTTTTTTTTTGGTAAGCAGGAGTCTTAAAATTATAAATCTAAAGTAAACTTTAAAAATTCGTAAATTATTTTTTCAAAATTAACGCAAGTTTGAGCATAAAATCTATGTTTTTTTTTTTTATCTCACTCCAACAGCTCTACAAAAAATTATAGTGCATGAATATCAAAATAATTTTTTTTTTTTGATCAATAATACGATTACCTGCGTCGTGAACTAAAATTTAAAATATACAATGAAATACAATATACAATGAAATACAACTAAATATATTGTTCAGTACTGCTTTTTTTAGTTTTGATAATAATTTCTAAACATTCTTACTGTTGTTGTTGTCATCGGCCATTAAGACAGAGAGAGAGCGATTGTTCTTGTTTTCCAGTGGCGCCATCTATGGCCAAGAATTCAACTTTCGCCACACCCGTTAATAGGGCGGACCCATTGATTCGTCCACATATCGTAATTTTAACCTGAACCAGAGAACAACCAATCTCCATTTCAGTACCCTTACAGGTATTGATTTCTTTTGGGAACATGGAGGATTTTGTGACACGACAGATTTAACGTGCACCAGTCATCATTTACTATTTCGGCCGGCTGGATTCTAACTCCCGATCTCACAAACGTGAGTTAGCACTCTGCGAACAAGGTTATCCCGGGCAAAAAACATTCTTACTTTAAGCATGACACAAATAATAAATTCACACCTTAGCTTTTAGTTCAAAACAAAACTAACTTTATACAACATCCATACACAAAGTTTCGAGGAATTGCATATTAAACTTTTTATTGTAATATGCTGAAAATGGATTTAAAGTATGTAATTGACATTCCGTTGCGTTTATCAGAAAACGAAAAACTGCGACTTTGATTCTTAAGATTGGTGAGCATAAGTTTAAAAGGACATATAAAGAAAAAGAAAAAAAAAAAAGAATGGAAAAAAAAAAAAAAAACTTAATTTTCGTCGAAATCGCTGATTTTCACCCCGTCGAATACCTTAAATTGTATTACTGCGACTTTATTAGATTATTGCAATTTAGTAAGTGGCCTTTATAAAAATAAATTGTATACCTGGCATATCAATAATGTCATAATATGCTACACTTCATGATAAAAATGCATTATAGATATTATAAAGAACTGAAAACTAAATACGAATCACAAGTAGAGAATAATTAAACACTATATAAAACCACGTTTCAAGATATAACTATAAACTATTTTATAGCGAAATCCTAGTAACTTAATTTCTGTTATATAAAATGTAACTGAAAAGAATGAAATGATAACAACGAATTACTTTCCATGTTTAATTTGCAAATAAGATACTCACATAAACGACATCTGATCCTTTAAATCCCAGAATAGAGACAATTAAAGAATCTACTATTTAACAATTTTGATATCTGAAAAGAAATTTGATATCTGATCTTCGTTTATTGTTAAGAAAAATTTCACCAAGCAACCTCAGGAATCGCCGAGAATGGATAATAAAGCGACCACAAAGTAGAAATGTCCAATATTTTCTGGAACAGGTATTTGGAACCTGTTATTTAATCATACCTGTTATAAAAATAACAGGTTACTTCCAAAGGCCTGTTCCAAAATACTAGGCAAAAATTTAAATTCAATTATCTTGGCAAAAATTTATTTTTCTACTTTTTTTAAAATGTTAAACTGTTTTTTTTTTTTTTGTTTTTTTTTTTGGCAATCTTTGTACAGTTTATAATAATAAAAAAAAAATCACGTTTTATTTATTATTACAGGACCGTAGCCAGACATTGCAAGGGTCTATAAAAATTATAATACTAGAAATACAAAACTTAAGTTTTGTATTTCTAGTATTATAATTTTTTTAGAGCTGTTTTAAATCTAATAATTTAACGAGTAACTTTGCTAAAATCAAATGAATTATTCTCAAAATGTTTATATATATAACTTATTTTCTCTAGTTCAATAGTTAATATTTCTATATAAAGTTTTTTTTTTTTTTTTTTCATATTGCGTGGTGTCACTAGAACTGCATTCAAAAACCATGCCTAGGCAGTCTTGTATAGGTTTGGGAAAAAATTAACAAATACCGCCTATGAAACGTGAACCACTCTATGAATTCCCCCCACCCCTTCTCGTGTCTTGAAAACTTTGAACTCACCTTTTTTTGAAAGGGGAGAAGCACAACCTTTGCTGGGGAAGATTTTTATTTATTATTAGATATTTTATGCTGCTATCTATAATATATATATATATATATATATATATATATATATATATATATATATATATATATATATATATATATATTAAGGTTAACCCTAAATATGCTAATTAGCTAGCATTAAATATTATACAGAATCGAACCAGACACAAAAACTGTTTTACTTGAATAACAATATCTTTTATTCAACAAATTTTGATTTGGAGGGTGAGTCACTATCTGTAAAGTATGGTCCCGACAATTTAACCAAAAAAGCGGTCGTTTAAATACTAAGTTTAAGTACAATTAGTATTATTATTCACTTTTTTTTTCAGTTTATCGCCATATCTCTAGAAATTTTAAAGCTAGTTGGAAATATTGATCACATAATTATAAAATTTATTTATCCAAAGAAAATTGAATGTAAAAATTAATTTTAAATAATTATTTATTATTGTTTGTTATTTATAATTAGAAAAAAACTAAAATTAAAGCTATGTAAATTTTACATCATTTTAACTGTGTAATTTTAAAATGCGAAATTTGAACATTATTGATCAAATTGTTTCTAAGTTAAAAAATTTCAAAAAGACTTGACTTCATTCGAATTTTGCATTGTGTCATTTAAAATTGCTCAGTTTAAAATGATTCATGAGTTAATGTGCATTGGTATTCAAAATTGTTTCAACCATTATTAAACAAATTAGTATAAATAAAGAAATAATTTCAAAAAGATTACATTGTATTTCCTTTAGTTAAACAAATTTTATAATAATGAATAAAAATCTTTTAATTCGTTGGATTTTTTTTTTTTTTTTTGCATGGAATACGTAAAAAGTAAAATTAACAAGCCCAAATAGAATTAAAAGGAAAAACAAATGACCCAAATTCATCGAACAAACGATCGGTTTAGTCAAAGAATGTATTTTATTATATGTACACTTAAAACGTGAAAATCCAATCAATAGAACAAAATTTTTTCAACAGTCTTTTTTCCCCCCTCCCTGTAAGTGTAAACATGATATTTCTAAACTTAAAAGCAATTTATAGGCTTTTAAAAACTGTTTACTTGTATCAGCAAGAATTAAAAACTTCTCGCGTGAGTAGCATACGTTGTAGTTCATTTATGTCGCACAAAAGCTGCACAATGAGCTATTGGCGACGGTTTGGGAAGTATCCCTGAGGATGATCTGAAGACATGCCATCACAATTTTGATCCTCTGCAGAGGGGATGTCCTCCCCGCTTCGGTAGCCCGACGACCCGCGCGCGAATTGGAGCACTTTACGGTAAAACAGTTTAACGAGGACCCGTACCGCACACCCTCGGTCTCTACGCAGACTGATCCAAGTGGTCACCCTCCCGCACACTGATGGCAGCCAGTGATGCTTGACTTCGGTGATCTGATGGGAACCGTGTAGCAGAATTGAACGATCAGTCCACTGCGGGATGTGAGTAGCATACGATAAGTTTTGTAACGTATATGTGAAATCATGGTAAATCTCAATTTCTGTGTTTTCATAGTCTAAAAAATAAAAGAGCTGTAATAGAAGTCATAAAATTTAGTTCTAATAAAACTAGATGTCGTTCTATAAACTTAAATATTAATTCCAATCATAAATTAATAATAGTACTTAAATTTCGTTTTGTTAAAATTATTTTGCGTCCGAAGTAAATCATTAAATGCCTTTTTTTTTTTTTCACTCCTAAGAAAATGATTATTCTGCAATTATATTGTTAAAACACATTTAGGGTGTCTTAAATTTCTTAATAAAAAATAGCCTTTCTAAGGTTTAAATAATAAAAAAAATAAAACATTGAAAATTATTGATAGTCAACTACTAGCGGTTCTACTTCTGTGTCTTAACAACCTATTATTAATATATTAATAAAACTAACACCTAATATTTTAAACATGCTATATCGGGACAGCCTGTTATTTTTATCACAGGCTAGTATTTTTGGAACAGGCGATATTCTGTCACAGGCTAGTATTTTGGAACAGGCGATATTTTTGTCACAGCTAGTATTTTGGAACAGGCGATATTTTTTCACAGCTAGTATTTTGGAACAGGTGATATTTTGTCACAGCCTAGTATTTTGGAACAGGTGATATTTTTTAACAGCTAGTATTTTGGAACAGGCGATATTTTTTCACAGCTAGTATTTTGGAACAGATGGTATTTTGTCACAGCCTTTCCTACTATTTTGCAATTTAAGCTAATTTGCAACAATGCGGGGCACGGTGACCTGTCTTCCATGCCCTTTGGGTTTTCGGGCATATGGGGGGGGGGGGGCAGGTTGTTTATAATTGCATTTTCCATATTTCCCATTTCCATGTTTCCTACAAGTTAAATAGAAAAAAAAAATTTCACGAAATTTTCCTAGAAAATATGAGTCTTATTGTTTAATTTCTTCTCTCCTAAGTCTTACACTCTCTCTTTCGCATTTTTTTTTGTTTTCAAGCAATAAATATTTTTACTTTTTATTTCAATATAAAAAGGGGTTGTTAAAATTATTATTATATCATACTAGATATCTTAGTATGTTTAGTATATTCTATTCAAGCTATATTTAAACACTATATTTTCTTTATATGCAAGCTATATTAACAAACACTATATTTTTCTCCCTATCTTTAATCCTTTTGCACTCCGTATACTTTAATATGGTGAACTTATGTATATATAAATACGAAATCATTTAAAGTACATAGTACAATATTTTTATATAATTTCTGAAATTCCTAAAAAATCTAGTTATTAATTATTAAGATATAAAAATTTTAAGTTTTAGAGTTGTGACTTTCGATGTTTATGCAGATGACGAAGCATAAAGGGTAGTACAATAGTACAGAGAGAGGATGAAGAGTAGTAGAATAATATGTAAATATTTTTTTTCCGTGTTAATCTATCAAATGATATTTTGTGAATGATAAAATAACTGTTATTTATTTTATCTACTGAAATAGAAACGTAAATGAAACTAATGAAAGGAAAAAAATGAGAAATAATTCCTAACCTTTAGCCAAAAGAAGCCTAAAGTTAGCGATTAAGGACTCTAAAACTAATTACATCGCTATTATTTTTATTAGAAACCTATTTTAGGAAGTTAAGTAATGAAGTTTTAGGTAATTAAATTTTTAAATTTTATACATTTAATAAAAAATTCAGAATATTTTGTTTGAAATAGTGAATTGTTTACAATAGAGTAACTGTGGCCTGCATTTACTTGAAAGTGCTCCACATTTTTTTTTATTGGTTCTTTTTGCTGCCTACCGTGTTTACTGCATTAATTACAATCGTCTTTTGGGGGACATCTAACCAAGGAGTTTTACTTGGAGAATCCAGGCACCTCTTTACGCCATTGGCCCCCCACCTCCCTAGCTTTCGCTGCGGGTTTCTTTTTCGGCTTTCGTTTTCGAGGTCGACCGTGACCTTCGAGGTTGCGAATTGACTCTCATCAGTAGTTATTTGTTGTGGCAATTCAATCAATGTTCTACGTGAAGAGTGATTTGTTATTTCGCTGAATTTCGTCCACTCGCATACAAACAGATGTCTCTCTGGCATTGCCTATTATTTTGTTGCTTAAAAGATTTATTCATTTTGAATTTTTGAAGAAAATAAATAATATATTTTTAAATGATAATATTCAGTAGGAAAGAAAAAAAAATCTATTACAGTTAATTGGGTGAATTTTCGTCCCTTAATAGTTTGAATTTTACTTGACATAAAAATTATCATTAAAGGCTACATAGTATGTAATATTTTTAAATTAATGTGCTAATTGTTTTAAAAGGAAAATATTAATCAAACAATCCAAGAAAAGTTTAGAATTGTTATAAAAAGGCTTGTTTCTTTAAAACTTATGCTAAATTCGTATACTGGTGTTTATTTTGAATAGTTAATTTTTTTTTTAGAAATGCTTAAAAAAATATCGGATTATGCTCTAGTTTTATTTAATTTGTTAAATGTTTTAGCTCGTGCAAATTGGTAAAACTGAATCAATTACATTTTGGTAAACATGTATTTTTTTTAAGTTTAAAACTATAAAATGATGTTATTCGAATTATTTAAAAAGTTGCATTGAGCTAGGTTGCAATGCATGCACAGTTAGACTACTTTTAGGTATTTAAGTAAATGAAATTATAAATCACCTTCAGTAAAATTCACTAAATTTATTATGTCTGAAAATATAAATAATTTTACGAAAGTGGCATTAGAATGAAGTGATTAGTTAACAAAGGGATCGTAACAATAATCACAAAACAAATCTTTGGGGAATTGTAGTTAGGGGGTTAAACGAAGGAGAGAATATATTTAAATTAAGCGAGTACCTTCAAATCTGGAAAAACGATCTGTTTCTCAAAAAGAAACGACGATGGTTGCGAAGTAATCATGGGGACTGGTGAGCGGCAGCAAATAGGGGCCCCTGCCAAAATTGTAGGAGTTAAAAAAAAGAGTAATTTAAACACAACTTTGTTTACTAGATATTCGATTTCACAAATGATTTAAAATTAATCAGCTTTATTTATATATTTAAACTTACAAATTTTGTTACGCAACTAGAACCTCTATATATTTTGATTTAACAATAATGTTATGCAATGTTGTGTTTTAAATTCAGAATTTAAATTTTTTGAATTTCTGATTTGTCTAAATCTATATTTTAAGTTCTATTATTTTTTCGTTTTGTAAAATGAAAAAAAAAATGTTGGCTATATTTTCTCATATAGAAAGTGTAATGTCTAATCTCTAAATTGTTTTGATTTAAAAATTATGATACGCAATGTTGTGTTTAAATTCAGTGATTAATTTTTTTAAAATTTCTAACTTGTCTATATCTGTATTTTAAGTTCTATTTCTTTTTTCTTTTGTAAAATGAAAAAAAAAAAAAAATGTTGGCTAAATTTTCTCATATAGAGAATGTAATGTCTGACTTTTAAATTGTTTTGATTTAACAATAATGTTATGCAATGTTGTGTTTTAAATTCAGAATTTAAATTTTTTGAATTTCTGATTTGTCTAAATCTGTATTTTAAGTTCTATTAATTTTTTCTTTTTGTAAAATGAAAAAAATGTTGGCTATATTTTCTCATATAGAGAATGTTATGTCTAATCTCTGAATTGTTTTGATTTAAAAATAATGCTACGCAGTGATCAGCTTAAATTCAGAAATTTAATATTTTTTTAATTTCCATTTTGTCTGTATCTGTATTTTAAGTTCTCTTTCTTTTTTCTTTTTGTGAAATTATAAAAAATGTTGGCTATATCTTCTCATGTCGAGAATGTTATATCTGATTTAATTGTTTTGATTTAACAATAATGTTATGCAATGTTGCGTTTTAAATTCAGATATTAAATTTTTTTAATTTCAAATTTGTCTCAATATTTATGAAGTATTTTATTCCATTTAGACAATTTTATTCCATTTTCTTCCTCTTGTGGAAATGAAAATATTCTAGTTATATCGTCAAAAGAATGTAATAGGGAACTCCTAAATTCTTTTTTATTTAGAAACAATAACTCTTGCAATAACTTTTGAACATTGCAATAACTTTTTTTAATTCTCTAAGCTTTCTAAATTATTTAATGATTGTTAAAAAAGATGCAAATTTTGCAAAATAATTTTTTCGCTGTCACTTATTTCTCCTTACAATGCATTGGAAAAGGGCTATATTTCGTAAAGAAAACTATTGTTTCTATTATTATTCATTATATTTGATTACACTAACAAAAATGTTTTCGAATGTAAGAAATTAATTCTGAATGATATCTTTTGAACTGCCTGCTCTTCTAAAGTATAATCATAAAAAGAAAAAACTATATATACATAAAAAAGGATGTAACATAGTTTTTTTCTGAACTTAAACAATGGAGAATAAAAGAGAAATTAATATATAATTGCTTTCATATTGTTTAAAAATTAATTAGAAAAAACCTTCGCTATATTTTCTTACCCATAGAAAAAAAATACTTTTCCTAATAATATTGTCAAATTAATAGAAAAATATGTATCTGTTACAAAAATACTTGCTATTTTAAACTATCTTTCAAGTATAAAAAAGTTGAAGATTTTTTTCTAAGACCTGTTATTTTGGAACAGGTATTATTTTGTATTGTAACAGCTGGAACCTGTTATTTGAAAATACCTGTTATTGCCCATCACTACCACAAAGTCTGCGTGGGGGAAACTTTATTTCCCCGGTATTTGTGTGTATCAAGGTCAAGTGATTCATTGAATATAGTTTTAAAAAAAAAAACGTAACCAAGACGTAAATTACATATTTTTTCTTCTTAAGTCTTCATAGCAGAATGTATACTTAATCCCTTTTGAGGATAAAATTTTGTTTTCGTTTGCCCTTTCGTAAACATTAAATATGCATAATATTAGAAATTTCAATAAAATAAAAAAAAAACCCAGCTCCTAATTTTTGAAAGTAAATGAAAATTCAAAACAGCATTTATTGAACTACAATTTTTGAACTCACAATTATACGCAAACAAAAATTTACAGAAAACATTTTTCTTTATTTAGCTACGAAATTATACACTAATTCGCCCATAAACAATTATTATCATTTTAAGCAAGTTTTGTTTAGGTTTTTATTAGAAATTGACGTTATTGATTTCGATTTCTAGAAGCGAAATACTTTTTTTAATTCCAGAATGAACAGAATTTGAATTTTGTAGTTTAAAATTTTGATTTTCCTATTTATAATATTTTCTTTTAAATTTGTTTATTTATTTTAAATCATTTATTGTATTAAAGGAAGAAATTATTTAATTATAAATTTAATATAATATTCACGCATACATTTTTAAAACTTACAAATTTTCTATTTTTTATTTTTTTTTATTCTTCTCGTATGTATCTATTTAAGCATTAAATTTTGAACTTGAATTATAAATTTTTTTACTTAAGTATCAAACTTATTTTACCCATGTTCAAAACTGTAAATTTCAGATTAATAAAAGTTGCCACTAGTACTGGCATTATTGTCTGTGGGTGGGTCAAGGCAATTTCGTTTTTATCTTTTTTTTTTTTGTAGAAAATTACGAAATGTAACTAAATTTTTTTTCAGTTTGTTGTTAGTAATTCCAAACTTCGTTTTGAAAGATGCAGATAGCATCGTTTAAAAATTAAGAAAATAAATTCCGGAGGTATAGTAAACTATAAAATAATTGCTTCAGTTGTTAAAATTTTTTTTTCTTAAATAATGAAATAGAATTTTAGGATAAAAATAGAAGCGAAGGAAATAAAATTAAAAATATGACCACTGAAGCTGACGTCTTCAGGGGGTACCGGCCCCAAAGGCCATAAAACAAAACCTTTTCTATTGAGAGAGATGGCAAAAGCCTAAAAAACTCCCTCAGTACCCCGAAGTTTCTGTTTTTATTCTCTCTTTTTTTTTAAATTTCTGCTGCTTTTTGGCGCATTTTATTCAAAGAAGATTTGTCCTTTTTGATTTAAAAATTATTTGTATTCTTTTAGTATAGAATTTGTAGGTTGATTTTATAAAAAAGAATTTTTTAACAAAATATTTATCAACATAAAATGTTAAAATTTAATACGCCCAAACTCGTTATACAAATTGTTAAATTAGAACAATACATGATATATATTCTCATATATCAAAAATGCAGTTTTTCTAACATAAGTCTAAATTTAAAATTTTTTTTCAGGGTCGCCTTGATATTGACTAGATATATAATACATATCAATAAGTGGTAATTGTTTAAAAGCGAACTCATATACTCGTAACTGAATTCGCTTTCTATTTCATAACTTCCAAGGTACCTCGATTTTTCGTTCATTTTTTAGTGCCAGACTTAGTTTATAGCACTATTTGTAGCCAGAATGTCTGTTCAACAGGGTGGCCACTCAAATCAGATTTCAAATTTCCCTAATTTTTCCAGATAAAAATCTTAAAATTTCCAGGTTTTTGTTTCTTTTTTCTTATAAAGTGTAGAATGTGTACAAGAAAAGTGTCTATATTATAAAATATTTTATTAAAAATGTTACTTTTTTAACATATCTTGAAAAAAAATTTTTATTTTGACAATTTGGCGAAATTTTTTATTTATTTTTTTATGTTTTGGTACAAAATTTTGAATCAAAAATCATATATTGACCAACAAAAGAGTAAATTTAAATATTAATATATAGTTAGTTCCTAAAAAAAACTTTTTTTTTAAAAATTAAAATATGTTATAAAAGGTTAAAATGAAATAGAAAAAATTAACATTAATGCAACAATTGTAACAATTTGTCAAAAATTGCTGTTAGCGATTGTAAAAAAATGTTCACACATTTTTTGCTGAGAAAAAATAATTCACAGATTTCTTTGAATAGGAATACAAAAGCTTTCAGAGAAAGAGTGCAATATAAAATCTATTATTATTAAATTATAACCAACTAATTTTTGGAGAATTTTATGAAGTTAAAAATACTAAAACATTTTGTCAAAATGGAAAAAAATTACCACGAAAGCATCGGGACAAACTTGAGCCATAAATGGATTCATCCCAATGACAGAATTTAAAAACAAAAGCTAATATCCTAATCCCTTCTTCAACCTCCACCACAATCTTTCCTAAATTGCACAGTCCCATAGCGGTCAAAGGTTTCTACATTCGTTTAGCAACCGTTGGAGAATTCTATGTGGCATTCTAGTTTAACAGAGCTGTAATGGAGCAAATTTTGATGCAAACAAAGTATCGCTAAGTTGATGATATTTCAACTGTTTGGAGATACATTTCCGTCTAAAAAAAGTGGGTATAATGGATGAAATAATTTAAATTTAGAAAATTAGTAAATAATTTAAATTAGTGAAATTAAAAAAGTTATCAAAGAAAAACTTTCCAGCTTTTCTTTAAAATTCCCTGATTTTTCCAGGTTTTTACCCAAATTTCCCTGATTTTTCCAGTATAAAAAAATTCCCTGATAATCCCAGGTGGGTGGTCACCCTGGTTCAAGGAAGGGAGGCACCCCACTGTAAATGGGGTTGGAACTAGATGTTTTTTAACTCATAACTTACTTGTTTAGATTTGTTTACAGATTAGATATATATCTATTTTTTTTTTTTTAAATATTAGAATAAATGAATACACTTATTCGTGTATAAAAGTAAAGCATTCCTGCAATACTCCGTTGTGGGCCAGGTGGGTTATGGATGTCAAAGCTTCAAAATTTCGTGAACAACACCATGATTATGGCAATGCAGTCAGCAATGTGCACTGTTCCAGTTTTTCTCAAGATTTTTTGATGCCATCAACATAAAATTAATAATAAATAAAAAAGTTTTTACTTGTAAAATATTTTTTATCCCTCCCTTATATAAAGGTATTTACCAGAAATCTTTCTTAATATTTATTTTATGTCATGACTATGTTATCCATTTTGATTATTATTCAAAGTTCAAGGCTTAACACTTAAAGTGGTGTTTCTTTATTATATATATAAAAAAAATCGATATTACCTTAATATGCAACATTCTATGACAAACGAACTTAAATCGACATCTAAACTTATCAAACGTTGTACAATCATTAAACGATAAATATGTTAGATTTATTTACATAATAAGTTTTGTGTAAAACTGTATCCTGTCATCATATACAATAAAATAGTGAAGATTTTAAAATATTTTGGAATTAACTTTTCGCAATATAACTAAATAGTATTTTTTTAAAAAAATATTTAACGAGCTTTTATAGAAAATATAAATGCTAATGTCGTTGGTTATTAATGCAGAGGGGGGTGAGATTGTTCTTGTTTTCCAGTGGCGCCATCTATGGCCAAGAATTCAACTTCTGCCTCACCCATAAGTCAAACACGTTTATAGGGTGGACCTATTCATTTGTCCAAAGATCGTAATTTTGAATTGAAACAGAGAACAATCAATCTTTGATTTATTACTCCCAAAGGTATTGATTTGTTATGAGCACATAGAGGACTTTGTGACCTGATAGATTTAATGTGCAACAGTCAGCTTTTACTACATGGGGATTCTTTGGCCGGCTGGATTCGAACCCCTGCTTTCACAAACGCAAGTACAGGCCCTGCCAACCGGGCTATCCCAGTCAGTAAATATAAATTAAAATGAAATTTAAAATAAAACAATTATAGATGAAGTTGCAATGGTAATTGGACTAAAGGATTAGGTTTAATTTTTATCTTAACAGAATCAAGAACGAAACCTGAAAAACTGGATCTGTGTCAATACAATGCAACATTGAGATCTTTCTATTGAATATTTATAATTGACCAGATTTTTAAATTAAGATTTGAGAATAGTGGCGCGTTCGTGGGAAATATCACAATTCGAGGACACTCATATATTAATGGAAAATATTAATTTATGTGTGTAAAAAGATTTCTTTTTCTTTTTTTAAAAAATTAATAACTAATATCATATGTAGAAGCTTATTCATCTAATTTAATTTCATTATTAAGCAGTTTTGATTATATGATATTCTGCACCTGTTTGACGCATGTAAAATGAAAGAGTACATGATTATTAGCTTATTTTTTGCTGAAATTATTTTCAGCAAAAAATTATTTTTAACACTAATCAATTATTAAAAAAATAGAAAAAAAATAAATAAACAAAATAAATATAAAGAATTTTTTCAGATGAAATATTTTCTAGCTCTCACTCACTTTAGAGTTGCTAGCTACTCGACACTAACTTTTGGTGGCTAAGGAAACTAGTATGTCAGGTGATTTCTGTATTTGCCAATTGATGGCAAGGCTATGCTGTTCATCCCAGGTTACAACACTCTCTCTTAATAATTATTCGTCAAAAATCAAACATATAAAACTAAGCAGTAAATATTGAAATAAATTTATTAAAACTATTGTGATATTACATACATGATGATGAAATTATTCTACATTTTATCCAGTGGAGTTATGCCCATCAATTCGAAACTTTTATGAAGAACTAAATATGATGCATGGAACAGAAGCAACCTAGCCTACAAGTGAAAGAAAGAGGAATAATTAAAAAATTATTTGAATATAAATACTAAAAAGTAAAGATTTACAAAATTATTATAAAAATAATTTTGTCATAACGAGATAGAATTTTATAGTAATGCAAGTTTAAAATCATACAATAAATTTTTTTCATTCTCTGTCATAACCGTTTTCTTTGATTCCAAACATTAGTATTTAGCAACCTATTATGAGCTGATAAGAGATTCTTTCATCTTAAGGTTGTTTTTCAATACAACATAATAAATAAACTTCAAATCAAGGAAAAATTTTTTTTTGTGTTTTCTGCTTTGACAAATATTCTATTTGGATAAAAGTCCATTTATAGAGATACTAAATGTATTTTTGAGCTATGGGAGTAAAAATTTAATAGAAGTTCTAAAAATGACTGTATAATTTTTTTGAAAAAAAAAAAAAAAAAAAAAAAAAAAAAACCTACAGAAATTGAAAGAATTACAGAACAGAAATTTTTAAAAAAAAAGTTATATGAATTGAGCATCAAATCTTTTTTGAACAAACATGTATTTAGTAATGCAACAGTATCTTAAATAATACAAAGAACAGATGGAACAGAATACTTTAAATAATTTCAAATTCGTGACAAAAAAATTAACCTAAAGAAATTGAATAGATAGCAAAACTTTTATCTTTACTAAAACTGTTTCTAAGAGCTTGAAGACTTCAATATCACACATCTGAGCACAAATTTTCAACATGACGATTGTTAACTGTCTTTTATTAAGCACAATAATTTAGAAGAAAAATTAGTAGTCTGAAGCTAAATTTGCAATTAAAAGAAAAAAATCATGAAAATTCAATTAACAAAAATGATAGGGAATATGTAACTAATAAAACTGTTTTTATTAATACAGTTTAAATGATTTACAATGACACAAATAAATGATAATTGTAGGAAAAAAATGTACCTCAGGAAAAAAGTGAAACTAAACAGGAATTTAAAATTGAGATATAGTAATAAATTCTTCAAATTCAAAAATAAATTATGAAAACATAAAAGATACTCCAATATATAAAGGGACAAAGAAATTTTTCCCTTTATGCTTTTTTTTACTTCTTAAAGAAGAGTAAAAAAATACTCTTACTAATAAAAAAAAATACATACTCTTGCAACATATGGATTAGAACCTTTGACAGGCAGCACTTTGATTGCACGGCTAATTTCATTCCTATGAAGAAAATTAAAAACAAAAAGTTTTATCTAAAATTACATAAAAAATTGAACAAAGAATGTTATAACAGACAAAGCAATATCACTGCTTTAATGTTCAATGCTAAGCAGCTATAAATTGATATCCAGGGAGTAATGAACACAAAAGGACTCACAAATAGAAGCAAAAACGAATAGTTATTCTTAAAGTTAAATGAACAAAACTTAGTTAATTAAAATATTTTTTTAGCTTATACAGATAAAATATATTATCAGATATGAAAAAAAAGAAAAAAGAACGATTTGAAAAAGAAATTAAAGGCAATAGAAATGTGCAGTTTGGTGTATTTGCTAAAAAAACTAGGCATTTATTGTCACCAAATTGCAAATTGGTCATAATGCTTATCAACAGGTGGCACTGCTAACAGAGAAAATTATAAAATGTTTCCAAAACAACCACTACTTGCAGCATCATTGTGATGAATGTTATGGTTGTAGCTCATTGACGTCGCATATTGTGATGAATTGTGTGGACAAATAACCTATGACCATACTAATTTTTTCAGTTGAAATGGTCTGATACTCAGTTTTTCTAGATAACAGCGCCATCTGTTGAAGAAATTTTTTAACTAATCCAGAAATACCAAGTTTCTAAAGCAGAACAAAGGAAACTGAATATTTCTAACTTTCTCGTTTTTTCCTTTATTGATTTTTCAAATCCTTGATCAGTTTTTGAAGACTTGGTATTTAAGCCGAATTGTGACATTAAGAAAATAACTAAATAAAAAAAACTCAGAACTGTTTTACATTTAAGCATAATAAAACTCACCTAAGAGAAAACATATAGTGAACAAGAACACAAGGCTCTAAATCTGAGTAAGACTGGTAAATGATTTCATCAAACCTTTAAGAGAGAAAAAAAAAATTCTAAAAATTAAGAGTAATCTTGAAATGGTCCTACAATAAAGATTAACAAACTAGAATAAATCACTAAACATTTTAAGAGGAAATATATTTTAAACAAAAATGGTAATAATTTAAGAGTCAGCAAAATAATTCAAATTCTAGACATAATAAGAAACTGTTAAAGGGTAGAAGTTTTAAAAATATCTTTAGACATAGCATTTTTAAAATGTAGGACATTTATTAAGAAATACAAAACAAAAAACATTAAATCATATAACTAGTAAAAAATGTATAAATTCCCATGGTTTTAAAATCATAATTTATGAGGTCTAATATGCGTAAAAATATGAAGGCTTTATTTAAAAAGTGGTTCCACTCCATTTAAAAGAAAAACGGGGTTAAAATTATTTTCATGTTTATACAGGTCATTTCTTACTTATTTTAAAACTAATTCACCCCTTGCTTATTTTGGCTGCAAAACAGAGGGCACCACAAATCAGATAAGATTGAAAAAATATACTCAAAAGCCAGGCTAGAATCTTAATAACCTAAACATTATTATTTAAAAAAAAAAAAAAAAAAAAAAACTTTCTAAAAACATAAAAAATAACTTTTCAAAACATATTTTATGTTAGTATTTTTTTTAAAAAAAATCAAATATTACAAAAAAAAAAAAAAAAAACGTAAATATATACCTGATAAAGATGAATAAGACTAGCTTCATAAACATCAGCATAGACTTCTTAATCTTTTGTAAATGTTTTTTGATATTCTTAAAATTGAATGATTGCCTATTGTCTAAAAGCAAATTCTAAAATCCTTAAAACTTTTGTCCAACTTTAACTCTTGTTATTGGAAGAGATTAATTACAAAATTTGTGCTAATTTATGAAAAGAAAATTAATTCACAAGCAAAACGCTGTTAAAAATTAAAATTCAAAATTCATGAAAAATAAATTATAAAAATGGAAAAAAGTCTAAAAAAATAAAAACAAAAATTATAAATAATGTCTTATAAAAAAAAAACAAAAATGCAAAAAATAAATAAGTAAATATAAAAAGCTAGCTCTACATAATAGTATTTAGGGATTTGTATTCAAAATTAGTGCAAATGAAGTGGAGTCACTTATCAAATAAGGACTTTACATAATATTATACTACTCTCATATTTCCCCACTCTCAAAACTTTTCCACTCTCCGTTACCATGGTAACCATAAATCTAGCTTTTTATCCACGTCAGTATTGCCACTTTTTACCGAAACAAATTGCCTTGAGGAAAGCAAGATTTTCCTGAATCGTGATATCAGAGAGTGGAAAAATCTTGTAACCTTGAGATGCCTATTACATTTACAGAAGGTTTGAAGGTGCCAATTAAAACTTATTAGAAGTCAGGAATATTAAAAAAAGGAAAGGAATTAAAAAAGAAATAATGTGCAATAACAATTAAAATTAGTAACGAAAAGTGATTTGGCCAAATAGCAAAATATTTTTTAAAAAAATCATTAATAAATATTATTTTTTATGTAGAAATAAGTTTAGTTATTATTGAAAAATAACCAAAACACTTAGCTGTATGATTGGTATGGGGTAAAGAGAAAAAACCTTTAACATAAATGTGTAAGAGAATAAAGAAAATTGGATGTTAAGATATAAAAAAAACTAACCACTAGCTATTAAAAAAAAAAAAAAAAAAAAAAAAAAAAAAAAACTTAAGTTGGAAAAAAAAAATTTGTAAAAAATATTCTCTTAATTTTTAAAACAAAACTTTAATGTTAAAAATAATATTATCAGGAGAAAAAACTATCCATAAGACATTTAAAGACATAATGTCTATTAGAAACACTGTTAAGAATGCAGAGCTATCATAAAAACGCCTATAAAAAAAAAACAAATATTATGTATAAAAGCAAAACAGAAAAATAAAAAGGGATTTTAATTTTTTAAAGAAAATTTTAAAGTTCAACATTTCAGTTTTCCAATTACCGTATTTCCAAGAAAAAAGTGAAGATTAAAGTCTAATAGAAAACCCTTTCAATTGTCATGTTATAATAAAAACGTGTATAAAATTTTTGAAAAAGACAAAAATAGATAGAAACCAAAAGGAAAATGGTTCTTAATTTTTAAATGAAAGATTTAACTCGAAAAATCTTAAATTAACCTTTTCACATTGCCGTATTTTTAGAAGAAATGATCATAAAAGAATAACTTTCATTAGAAACATTCTTTTTTAAAAATCCTGTCATAATAATAAAAAGAAGTGTTAGTTAAAAAATGACTGAAATTTAACTTTAACGTTGAGAGTGACAGCATTCTATGCTACTAGTTATCTGTCTTACTGTATAAGAAAAAAGTGACAATAAAAGCAGTCTATTGGAAGCACTCCGTTAACATGCTTTGGTTTAGTTAAAACAGAACAACAAGCTAAAATGAAATAAAACTTTTTTTTCAATTTTTAAAACATGCAGTGTTGAAAAAACGATGAATTGACTTGCCTGAACATAATTAAAAAAAGAAAAAATATCAGCATTACAAAACTGATGCTTCAGTATAAAAAAAAAGTAGTTTCAATTCTTTAAATTTCGTTTTTCCATCTGTCTTTCAGAATATTTTAAAGCTTAACAAATAGGAGTAAAAACTATTTCAAAAAATAAAATTTTAGATTTTTCTTTATTAAATCTTAAAATTCTTACAAAAAAAATTTGCCAAAAAAATATTGCTTGAGAAAATAACTGCGCCAAGTACATTTAGAATTATATTCCTTTTCATTACACGGAAAGGAGGATTATTTGATACAAACATAAAATGCATACAAAATACTGTATTGAATTAATTTTTGGGAAAAATTCACCTATTTATCAATACAGTGTCCTCTATTTTTCATCAATGATTGGCGAATGTGTAATTAAAGAAGAATTTTAGAATTACAAAGGTTAAAGTATTAATGCAGGTGACATCTCTGACCATGGTACAAATAAGTAGAAATCTCAAAATATTTTTGCTACAGACCTGGATAGATGAGCTATCAGTGAAATAGCTTCTGGCTCAACAAGACTAGTAAGTTCACAATTCAAACTTAAATCTATACCACAGTTTTCTTTGATACTAAAATAAATAAATACATATAACTTAAAAGGTAGCATTTCAAACATTAATAAATATTTTATAATTTTTGGGAGGTCAAAAACTTATTAATTGTAACACATACATATTGCTGTTCACTCTGAATTGGAGCATCTCACTCTATTTGTGGCCAGATATTTTGCCTCTCTCCATGTCTTTCCTATTGTTTTCAATTTGCTTACAACTTTTCTGCACAAAGAATTTTTAGGTCTTTCTCTTTTTCTGTTGTCCAGAAGGTTCTAATGAAAAACTTGTTTTATTTTAAATTTTTTAGGTTTACATAAAACATGACTAATCCATTTCCATTTTATAAATTTCCAGATTAATCTGTTTGTTAGCTTTTCTCAAGATTTCTGCTATTACAAATTTTATGGAACCATTTGATTGGCTTTCACAAACAGGATTCATAATAACTAGCAGGGGCATGATTTGGTAGAGGGCTTTCATACACCTCAGAGAGAGGGATCTGCATGATTTCAGTTTCTGTAACAAGTAGGTTTTTACAAGCTAGGGTTGTTAACCCTACACTCAACCCCCAACCTGCAGGGCCAGAGTGTTACTTTTAGTCTGCTGTCTCCCCACTGACCTGTACGGCTTGAGAGGCCTTATCAGTAGCTACACTACCGCCGGCAACTGTAACTTAGTAACTCGTTAAATTTAAATATTAAAAATCCTTTTATGATTAGTTAGCCATTTCAACAAAATAAAAAAAAAATTGTTAAATAGTATTTAAACTTTGGAATTAAAATAAGAGTGCACACAGCATTTACCATAAAAAATGAAATAGTTCTCACCTATTTAATCGGGCATGGCAGTACTGCAGCGTAACTCCAGAATCTGCTTTCATGTTTAATACCTTTTCCCACTCAAACTTAAAATCTTTTTTCCTTCTTACTCTGAAGTCATTAATTATTAATGATGCTATGCCAAGTAAATCAGCAACGCATTCCACATTTTCAGTGACTTTAGTATCTACAAAAAAACATAGATTAAACTATGAATGTTTATGTATTTGAAATACCGAAAAAAACATAGTTCTTGTTTCAAAATGTATTTAAGAATCTGTTGTACACAAGGTCCGTGGAATCGGGGGGGGGGGGGCAGAGGGGGCTTTAGCTTTTCATCAAAAGACACACAGCTACTTCTAAGATTATAATTTTTTATTTAACGTTTGTGTAATTAAACTTACAATAAAAAATATATAACATTCTTGCGCTTAAATTCTAAGAAAAAGAAAAATCATTTCAAGCAAGCTTTAAGGTTTCCATGGTAAAAATCATCACTTAATCATGTCCCGCAAAGGAATTATACGTCACTATTGCTGACCAATGGGAAAAACCTTGGTTTCAAATGTAGCAGAACTCAGAATAATAATAAATAAAAAAAAAAAAAAAAAACAGTGAAACAGAATTAAAAAAAACCCCCGTTAAATGAGAGATAAATAAGTTTCATGCAAACAATAACATATAACTTTAATAGTTTAAAGAAAACTATACAAGATAAAAAAACCATAATTGCAACTTGATTTTATAAATTATAATAGCAAAATGTGCAAATGAATACATAATATTGGTGAATATTGCCCTAATATACTTAGAGATTATGGATATACATATAAATAATCAGTTATTTCAAACATAGTAAAATGTGTTTTAGTACTAAATGAAAAATAAAAATTTTAATAAAAGTAAAAATGAAAATAATAATAAAAGTAAAAATTGGTAATTTCAAGAGTAAAAGAAATATTGAAGTATAGAATACATACTTGGTGAATTTTTCATGTTTTCTAACATCATTTCCCTAGCTTCATTTAATATATCACTTAAAAATGCTACCCTTCCTTTTCTAGTGCTGAAGTTGGAGATTCGACCAAATGGGACATGATGAACATTGCTTTAAAAGTAACAAATGTCATTTCCAAACCAAGAACAATACATAAGTAATATTTACTTTTACATATTATTTTTAGTTTAAGGAAATATAAACTATTAGTTATTATACCCTAAGATTAATAAAATTCAAGTAGTAAAATTTTAATTCTTATTTTTAAATAGTACAATTTCAAATCAAAAAATTTATATGATCATTAATAAGCATAGAACATTAACTTATCCAGGCAAATCTTGTTTTATCAATGGAAAAAGTTGATTTGCATGGGTGCCACTCTAAAAAAATTTAAAAATATTTTTTGACCAATTAACAAAGACTAGAATTGTTTACCAAAATTTTCAGAAATTTATAGCTCACTGCCTTCAAAATCTACCGAGCCACAATTATGGCTCATATATTAAAGTAATGATATAATTATTTTTTTCAAAACAATTTTTGTGGATTTTATTAAAATTTTTTTTTACAGCATATCAAATAAAAATAACAGCTAAGTTTGTACAACTTTTTTTCACCAATCATTGAATAATAAACTACTAATTTTTCATGAAGCTATTCATATCCCTTCTTATTTTTCATTTCTTTTCACCATTTATCTTTTGTCCCATCTCTATAAATTTCTTTTTTCTTTCAAAAGAAAAAAAAAATCTTTATTTAACATTGGCCAGCATTTCAAAATGTTGGAAAAAATATGGAAACTGAAGCAAATTTAGATACAATAGTACAAATTTAGTAGCAGGATACGGAGCAAGCAGGATACGGAGTTCAAACCTGTATATCATTAATTGATCATTTCACAATAATTATAAAAAAATAACAATGTTTAATATTTTACTTTTAACAAAATTTATTTTTTACATTTCTAAGGAAAAAGAAAATTTTAATTTAAAAAACAAATGATATTAATTGAAGAAACTTAGCCTACTCTTAGCTTATAATTTTTTTTTTTATAAAGACTGATTTCAGTCACTAGGACTGAAAAGTGGCAACCATGGATTTGTAAACAGCTTTTTGATATTTCTTTGCTTTAAAAGTTGAGTACTGGTTATCAAAATGCATTCAATTATCACTTAACTGGTTTTACAACTATCGCATCAAATTTTTTTATATGCTTCTGGTTAATTAGAAAGTGTGCAAAAAATTGCATATTCAGAATGGAATTTCTTATAATAACAGCAACACATTTTTGATATTTCCATGCTTTAAAAGCTGAGTACAGATTATCAAAGTGCGTTCAATTATCACTTAATCGGTTTCACAACTATTGTATAAAATTTTTTTATATGCTTCTGGTTAATTAGGAAGTGTGCAAAAAATTGCATATTCAGAATGGAATTTCTTATAATAACAGCAATAAATTCTTGATATTTCTATGCTTTAAAAGCTGAGTACTGATTATTAAAAGGCATTCAATTATCACTTAACAAGATTTAAAACTATTGCATCAAAATCTTCTTATGATAACAGCAATAAACCTTTAATAAGGGTAATTTAAATAAACTGCCACTACTCTGTGTTTATTGCAAATTGTTTGAAATAAATTATTGAATAATATGTTTTTAATTAATTAGCTTTAAATTCACAACACTAACTCCTGAAAAGCATTCAGCTGACTAGAACGAATATTTTAAAATCAGAAAAATATTTTTCAATGAGTGAAAACAAAGTTAAAATTATATTTATAGTAAGATTTATTTAAAATATATGAATCAATTACACCATACCTTGCCCAAGAATGGTCCATCGAACCTAATAAATACATCAAATGATTGAAATGCTTGCTTTGGCTTGAATCAACCTGCACTTAAGAATGTAATTTGAAACAGCTTTAAATAAATTCATGAATAAATATGAAATATAAATAATGTTTATATTCTTAGAACAGTCAAAACAGAAATTTTTACTGATTTATATAAGAACAAAAGATTTTATGAAATTCACATAGAAATTTTGGCAACAAGTAATTTCTTATAACTAATTTATGACAGTAAGAATATAAAAATGTATATTCATAACTGACATCAACATGGTAAAAATTTAGTGTTCTATAAAAATAAATAGGCACTCTTAAATATCATGGAGTGTTAATAATAAAACCAAATGCAATGCACTCTCCATGATATAAATTGTAAGAAAAATATCAGGAAAAAAAATAGAACTCAAAAACAGATAAAAGCTTTATAAAAAAAAAAAAAAAAGAATATCGATGAAATGCATCATTTTATAAAGGACATCCAGAAAGCTTTATCCTCCATGATTACTGCCAAATGATCTTTGTCATGAAAACTAACAATTGATCAAAATTGTTTAGTACATTATTTAATTAAATAGCAGGAGGAATAAAGTAGAATAGATAAATTTGGAATGCAGTTTATAAACATAGACATTGCAATAGTGACATAAAAAATATAAAAACTGATATTCCAGGCTCTGTACAGACCAAAAAATGCGATAGCTCATTTGATGGAAGTTATTTATTTATTGGAAGTTGTTCCAGTTTTTATGGTGGAGGTAAATTCATTGCAGTTTTTGTGAAGATTTTGGGTGTAGCAGTAATGATTTTTGGTATATTGCGCTTCTTAAGACATAATTCAGAGAATTGAACAAACTATTTTGAAAAAAAAAAAAAAATAATATTACAAGATACATTATGGTCATTAAGATATCAAAATCTTAAATTAAAAAGTTCCTTTAAAGGCATTATCTAACCTAAAGAAGATTTTTGTAAAGTTAATTAACCGTTGGGCCAAAAGGTGAAAGTCGCCACCCCTAATGCCAAGAATTCAAAATTAAAAGTAATTGAATTGTTCCCAATGGACAGTTAGCATGGGAAGAGATTCATAGTTGGTGATTTATCGAAAGATAAAATAGCCCAAAAACAAAGCCAACCCCTCATAATTAATATTCAATTTCAAATAATTTGACTATAGCTTAATTAACAATGAGAATTAATATAATCCTGCATCTGAAACATTTTTGTGGTAAGAGAAATAAAGTAACTTAAGGAATAAAAAGTTAAAAATAGATTTTGATGTTCGATTTTGGAATAATAATTTTTTTTTTACAGGGTTTAAATCATTATATTAGCAGAAATGTCCAAATAACAAGTTTTGCACATTACTAGCTGAACTTTTTATTATGTTTTCTACTTTTTTTTATGGTTTTAAAAGCAGAATATGGAAACTTCCCTTAGATTAATTAGACAGTACAAGCTTTTCCCAGAAATTTTCTTAAAAAAATCTCTCTCTTTCTATATATTATTATTATTATCATAAAAAAAGGTTGCTCGAGCTTTCCTGGTATTCTTTAATCAAAGCTCTTTACTATACACTCTGTAATGCTTTTCATTTTGTAGTTTGCGTTAAGGATTCAATATATGTGAGGAATTTTTCCACATTTCCCATATTTTTATGCATTTTATCTAATCATTGGGATTACAACATTTATTGGATAGTTATGAAGGTATACTATACTTTTCTAGATTTCAATTGGATTTTTGCTTAGTCAGTAGAATATTTGTCCTTTTCAGATTGGTTAAAAAAGCTTTAGTGTATCTCCATGCATAGATTTTTAAAAATACCAATTTCTTAAAAATACCTCAAGCAAAATATTAAAAATCATAACATTAGTTAGAGTCATTATTTAGCAGAGAAAAAACTATTGTGCATTTCTTGGATAATTATGGTGGTATACTTTTCCTTCTTTGCTTGGATTTTTGCCTAGTCAGTAGAATACTTGACCTATTCAGATCGATTAAAAAAGATTTAGCGTTTCTCAATGCATAGATTTTTAAAGGCAATTTTTTAAAAGTACCAAGTGTCTTTCCTCAAGCAAAATATTACAAAATCAACCTTATTATTAGTTAAACTCATTAATTAGCACTGTGAATACTATTTATGTGTAAATACTGAGAAGAAAAAAACTAATACATAAAAACAATCATGGCAATCAGTTGTTATTTTATAACAACATCGAAAGACTTTAGAAATTAAACTTCTCAAAACAAATATCTTATATCTGGGTGTTTAAATTGAGCCGTTAAGCCAGCCCTTTACTTTTTAATACATATAAAATAACCACAGAAGAAACCAAATATGAAAATTTAATTTTATTAAAAAGCTTCAAAAAAAAAGTTTAGAAGTTTGAATTGGTTAGATGAAGGCAAAGAGAGTTTTTGTGGGACTCAGCATTATAGAGTAGATTACATTGCAGAGAGGGGTCCATATGTCAACACTGGTAACATTATTGAATTTACCACACATGATGTTCAGTAATTTTTAAACTTGTAGTTTATATTTCAAAAGCTTGCATTGTGTTGTATTTTTAAAAATACATTTTCCTAAATTTCTTATTCTTAATTTTTTTCTAGCATAATTTAAAGCATTGTTTCTATAAAAACCTTTACATGTAAAAAAATATTATGAGAGAAAATGCAAAATTAATTGTATACATCATGTTAATTGTTTTTTAAAGGGATTAACTCATACAGAGTTATTCATTTTATATCTCATCCCTTATAATGCATTTATTTTTCACGATCATGAAAAATGTGTGACTTTATTTCTGATGTAAAAATTGACCCCCTGATTTTTGCAAAATCTAAGGGTTTAAAAAGTCAACTTATACACTTGGATACATGGTATGTAAGGTTCTTAGTAATTAAAAAGAACTCTGTATAAAGATTGAAAATTACAACTGCAAGAAAAAATCTAAGTCCACTAGCTCACAGTTATTTTCTTAAAATATACTAGGTGATGTTTACTTTATGCAGTGTTAAGATAACAATATATAAAATTAAACATAACTCGCTTTCTTAGAATTAAAATATATAAACAAGTTTTAAATAAAGATTTAGTTTAATATAAATGATGGACATAAAGAAAAAGTTATAAATTAAAATATAATATTAATAGTTTAATAATATTAATAGTTTAATATTTATTAGAAGATAAAACATATGAAGAAAAAATAAAGTTCTTACCACATAATACATCTTATCAAAATGGTAGCTGTTTTTTCTATCTACTGCAGCAGCGATGTCTCTAAAAATCACAAAAAATTTATTACAAAAACAAAAGATAAACAGTCATTCTAATAGTTTAAATAAATATTTATCTCACCTAGTTAAATAAAGAGATGTGCCATCACTCTTTTGCAAAATAAATTTATCTTCTGAATTATCAAGTTTATTAACTATGACTTCAATACTATTATCCCTGAAAACAAATTACAAAATGAAAAAGGATATTTGCTTTGCATTTTCATAATAAATAGTTCTGGGAGCACTGAATTGGAGATTGATCATTTTCTGGTTCAAGAAAAAAATTACAATCTGTGGATGAATGAATGGATTTATGAATAGGTTCACTCTATAAACGGGTTTAGATGTATGTGTGTGGCAGAGTCAAATTCTTGCTCATAGATGACGTCACCAGAAAACAAGAAGAAGCACAGACTCTTTGCCATAATGGCATACAGCAACAAAAACACGTAAATTTACAAATAAATGATTTTTTCACAAAAAAAAAAAAATTCTCTGAAACTATCTTAAAAATTAGGATAAGCAAATATAAGAAAACCTTAAAAAAATGAAATGAACATTCAGCTATGTCAGATCACATATTAATTATTTTTTTTATTTATTTAGACCTTAACTCATAACTTAACCATTAATTGAAATATTTCTAAGATCAAAAGATACAAAATATGAACAAAATATATATTTTCAGTAGCAGAAAAATCCTTCATTGTTCTTACAGTGTTTGTGTGAACAAAAACATTTGGGATTTTACTGTGAAGAAAATACATGTTGCAACATGCTCAAACCAATTTGGATAAGTGGAAAGGAAAGTCAGACTTTTGGACATCTAAAGTTGCTCAGTTTTCCCTGACCATTTTAGATAGAAAGGCAGGTAATTTTCCTGAAGCTTGTATTTGTCTCTTGCGAGAGCAACACTCGATGAAGTAAAATAATTTACTGAAGATTTGTGTGAAACTTAGGAAGCCTCTGTAGTGAAAGCTCTTTCCAAGACAAAAATAACCTTTGCCATGGGAATTATTACTGTTTTTTAGAAAAAATCTATCAAAGTTAAAAGCAAATTATTTTTTAATAATTTGGTTAAGATTGATTTAAATTTTTTAGTAACTATAATTTATTTAAATACATTTAATCAATAAATAAAGTATGTATTCAGTTTAAAGTTTAATTCATTGCATAGTGCATAAAAATGGTGAAAGTAAAAATACTTACTCTTGTTTTGATGCAACTTTTTTAGTTAATAAGAAATCAATTATCTCTTTTGCTTTTTGTGCATACATAGATTCCCCATGAGTTTCTTCAAAAGTGATATTTAACCTCTGTACAAATAATACATAAATAAAAATTATTACAACTGTTTGATAAAGAATTTCTATAAGAGGAAAAAAAATATCTCTAAAAGAGAATTAAAAATAGCTATTAATTTTTTATCACAATAACATATAGAAATCAAAATGTTAGTTCAGCACAGGAATGCACGACCTAGACCAAAAGTGGCTCACTAGACCTTTTGAATCATACCAAAAAAATATATGTATATATATACAGCCGAACCTCTGTTTAACGAAGTCGCTAAATCCCGATAATTAATTCGTTATATGGAAAATTCGTTGAATAGAAAATCACCTTTTAAAACACTTAAGCAACACAAAACAGGTTTTAAATTCGTTAACACTAGACATAATTATTAAAGTACCAATTGATGCACTTTTATCTTGTAAACTAGTGTCTATTTATTTTATAAATTTTAACCATAAAAGAAATCTGCATGGAAAGCAAGAATAGAGCAAAACAATATCCAGTGTTACACTGTTATGCTATATTCATTTTCAACTAAGAAAAGGCTAAATTTATGTGTAAAATTATAGTTGCATTTATTATAAAAGTAATTTTAAACATACATTACCACATGCGTTCTTAAGTTTAATTGCTTTAAGGATGAAATCTGTTAATTTGAAGTGAGCTTTTCGTTTGATATACAAACGAAAAGGGAATTTATTGCTTTCACTAAGATAATTTTTAGAGAAAACAGTAATACATTTCATAGAGCAGTATCTTCGAAAATTAATTCAAGGTCATTTCCCCTATAAAATGCGTTAACAAGTTTGAAATGTTCAGAAATATTTTGGAAAATAGGGAAAGTGGATCTCAATGAAAAATTCGTTAAATAGAAAATTCACTTCGTTATTTGGAAGTTATTTTACGAAGAAATTTCTAAAATGTTCTCGGTTCCTCGAAAAAATTCGTAAAATAGAGAAATTCGTAAAATGGAAGTTCGTTAAATAGAAGTCCGACTGTATATATGCTCTATACGTTAAGTAATGTTTATATTAAACATTTCATATGTTAAATAAATAAATGAAATCAAAATGCTATTTAAGGATTAAAAATGTATCTTACATCCATAAGAAGATGCTATATCAAAATGCCATTTAAGGAGAAAAAATGTATCTTAAATGTATAAGAAGATGCTATAACTTATAAGAAAATGCTAACTAAAAAAAAAGAACTTTTATGTTTGTACAACTGAACAGTTGAAGGGTTTTAACTAATCATAAATGTTAAAAATATAAATGTAACCATCCATCAAAAATAAAAATTATGTTATGTGAAAATTTAAAGAAATGAAATTAAAAAATTAAAAACAAGAGTTAAGAATGGATTTAAAAAATATACCTTATAAGTTAAACTCAATTCTTCTAAACTTATGTCTCTTAGTTTTTTCCATAGAGCTAATACTTCTGGATCTCCTATTAAAAATATTAACATCAGATAGATATTTTTTTCTTCTATTACTTAACTAAACAAAAAGTGTAACAGAAAGTAAAAAACATTTTTAAGCAAACATTTATCAGAAGTTAAAGATGTAAAAAATATAATTTCATGACTAAGCATTTTACATTTTTAAAAGTTTTAATAATTTTTTAAAAACTGTTTTGAAAGTTGAATTGTTTTAATTGATATTTTTGAAAAAAGAAAAATTATTATGATAGTAGATTAGTATAAAAACGACAGAATCTTTTCAGAGTTTACATTCAACAAATATTTTTTTTTAAATATCAAGTCTTTGCACAAGCTTTAGGATATATTGAGACAAGAAGGATTATTTTATTTCATATTATATATATACTTTAATTTTTAACTGTCGTTGAACAGCTAATCCAATTTTCGCGCTTATGACTACCAATGTTCAGCTTTGTAGCCTTGTAATTTTGAACCTAATCCAAAAGAAAAGGGAACTCCTGGATCAAGTATTGGGAGAATTTACTTCCACGGAGGACATTTTGATGGAACTTACCCACGTTTGCGTTACATGGAAAGTAAAACCACAAAAACATTTCACTGTTA
This sequence comes from Parasteatoda lunata, assembly GCA_949128135.1. NCBI lineage: Eukaryota > Metazoa > Arthropoda > Arachnida > Araneae > Theridiidae > Parasteatoda > Parasteatoda lunata. Next base: position 47,057,071 of record OX421978.1, on the reverse strand, counting down.
GCCTGATATATTCAAAAAGTTGTTTTGAAGGATATTTTCTCTTTTAAAATTTAAATGAGAGGTATATGTGTGTTTTACAGCACCAATGAATTTAGGCTGGGCTTCATTCTAAAAAGTAACCATAAAAAAATTAAAAGCTAGATTGTAATAGCATATACAATATTTAACTAAAATGACCCCTATTTTTGTGATATTTGTGTAGTAAAAAATGACGCTTGTTTACATGTGTTAGAAACTTATGTGCACCATGAGATTATTTTTCTGAATTACATTTCCTTGTATATTTATTGTATATGTATTCCTTGTACAGCTTATTGGCTGTATTACAACTACACAGTATTTTAATGGATACAAGTAACATTATAGAAAACTAAACACAATAATTTTAATTTTAAAGAAATGGAATTAATAGAAAAATTAAACAAAAATCAAAAGATTGTTAGATAGAATTAAATATAAGAATTTTAGAATTTCACCTTCAAACTTAAAAATAAAAATTAATGCAATTTTTGTTGACAATTTGTAAAACTTAGTCTTTAAAACTACTAAAGTCAAAAGTAGTCTTTATATTACAGTAATAAAACAATTTATTTGAAGTAATTTGATAAAAACTAACTCAACTATTTTAATAAGTAAAATACAATTCAAAACAAAGTTAAGGAATAAAACAAATGTATTATTCAAGAACATAGTTACATAAAATAATTTGTCATAAATTGAAATAAACCTTGTTCCATTCTTTCAAAATATTTTCTTGCCTCTTCATTAAAATTAGGATTACTGTTATTTTCTTCATTTGCTCTTTTGTAAACCTAATAATAAATAGAAAATTAATACTTTTAAATAATAACTTAAACATTGTATCATGCATATCTTTCCTTTTTAACATTATAAAACTATCATTACTAACTAATAAAATGATAGATTGCAAATGAATATATAATTTTATACAATAGGTAAAGGGCAATATTAGGACATCTGGCTGGTTGCCAATGGTCAGTAGTAGTTCTTATAACAGTGTCTACTCTCTCAAAAATTGAAAATTTTAAATAATTAAGAAAACTGTAGATATTAATGCAAAATATTTACTTTGAAGCATTTCTTAAAATACCGTAAACATTACAAGGTCAATTTAAAAAAAACGAGGAAAAATTTTAAGAAAAAAGCATGAATAATAATTTTTACTAATTCTATATTTATTTAATAAAAAATAATAAAATGTACGTTTAGGGTATTTTTAACGAAAAGAAATTGATGGCAACCCGTAGGTTTTTTAAATTTTTTTTTTTTAAATTGTCAATTTTTATATTTAGTCATCATGTAGTAACCTTATTTTCCTCTCATAACACTAAGTAAATGTAAAATATCGTAATTTTTTCTGCTAATCTTATTTTGAAAAAGCGCAATTTCAAATCTGACTTCCGTTTATACATGCATTGTAGAACATTAATTAGTTATTTTAATAGGAACCAAATTCGATAAAAATAATTGACTAAATTAGTGACATTGACTCAGAGTTATTACAAAATAGGACAAAATTAACTATAGTAAATTAATTTATGTAATCAATTAATTATAAGCAAATTGACTACAAAAACAATTTTTTTGTAATTTCTAAACTATTTCGCCCCCTTTTACTTTTGGGTACACAGATAACTTCTCCTCAATAAAAATTAACAAATAAGCACTTAAACTCAGCAGATACCTATTGATTTTCCAATATATGATATTTTAAGACAGTGTAATTTGTAAGTCTTGAGCAGAACTCCACAAATCTAGATTAATTGGAATTAAATATAGATCCAGATAATCAAAAATTCAATGAAAAATTGCTATTTAAAAAACTTCCCCCTTTTCTAATTAGCAAAAAAAATAAAGAAAAAAAAATTGCCAGCATTGCTAAGCTGTTTTCAGATGATTTTGAGCATACCAATAACTTTATCACAAAGAAATAACCCCCAGATGGTGTGTCTAGTCTTGTGAACTAATAGTCACCCATTCCTTACTTTTAAATTTTATTAAGAACATTTAAAATCTCAAATGGTAACATTTTCGTTAAAAACCTACATGTATTTCGGCATCACAATAGTTCACCTTCATCAGAAAGATAAATGGCAGTGATGGTAAAAACTGAATTCATTTAATCCGACAGATGTAACAACATATTAAAGAGATCAATATACAATTAAAGGTAACACCTTTAAAAATAAATGATTTTCAAAAGTTTGACAGATCTTGTATAGCAGTAAGATTATTAATTACAGAGTTTTTGAGGATGTAGAAAAGCTCCAAAAAATCAAAGTCAGCGCATGAAACACATATATGAATGATGTGAGGTGAAAAAAAAAATGTACTTATGGCTTTCTGTCCAGCAGTGCTTAGTGATAGATGAAGGGTGAAATTCTTGATTAAGCTTTGATGCTCTTTGACTTATGTGTGAGTGCTTATTTAATTTGCCCAATTTAAGACAATCCACATTGGACATGGAATTTTGAAGATTATCCAGTTTTTACAATTGCTTCCAATTTATGCTACTGATAAAGGTGTAACAATGAAATGCGTAGAAGTTTTTAATAAAAATAATAATTTTACAATTTGCAATTTTATACATTGTTTTTAATGACATTTAATTTTGTCACAAAGAATTACTCTCATAATTTTATAATGCTTGTTCTAATTATGAAAGATAAATAGCTTATAAAATATGCATTTAATAAAAATTTAAAAAAAAAAAAAGAAGAAAATTCACATTTTTGTACTACTGGTTCTGGGGACGCTTATGTTTTTTCTTCGCTATTAGCCAACCATAAGATAAATGGGAGGGATTGCTATTTTTATCAAAATGATTAGTAATTTGAGTAATAATTAGATACAAATAAATTAGATACAGATAAAAACTCTGTGCAAATAGAAAGTTTTGATAAGAATCAATTTACCTCAAACAAGTGATTTAAAGGATCTGCTTGCAGTTTATCAGAAGAACCAAATTTATTGAAACCAACAGCAAGAATACCTTGGATAAAAAATAAACAAATGAGTTACTAAGAAAGAGTTGTAGCTCAGAGAGTAAAAGTAAGTTCAATATACATACCAAATTGCATTCCCCAATCACCCAAATAATTGATTCTTGTAACATTATGTCCTATGTATTTGCAAATATTGGCAATAAAATTCCCAATAACAGTAGAGCGAAAATGACCATAGTGAAAAGGTTTTGCTATATTAGGAGAGCTTGAAAAAATAAAAAATTATGCATCACTTTTTACAAACTTAGCACAATGCATAAAACTTTATAAAAATTTTACAATATATATCACACATTACAAATTTAGCACTATACACTATAGTAAACATAAACAATCTCAACTACAAACTTTAAAAAGTCATTTAATTTTTTAAATCATGAGTGAAAATTATAATCTTTTAAAATTTTTGGCACAAAATTAACATGAATTTTTTTTTTTTTTAAAAGGATATTTTTCAATTACTTATCATTTAGTAAGAGTAATGTTAACAATTACAAATTTTTATAGATGGGAAAAAAAACTTGGAATCAAGAGGCTTTACATAATCAAAGTAAACACAATATGGAAAATTATGTATTAGGCAATAAAAAGCTACATCATAGAAAATACTCAAAACAATAAATGATTAATTTATCGATACTTATCAAGTAAATAATAAATTTTTTAAGAAAGGGAATCTTTGATAATGCCTCTCAGTTTTTTTTAAAATTAATAAAAATTCAATAAATTAATAAATAAATTAAATTATAATAAATAATAATTAATTAAATTAATAAAAATTAATTAAACTAATATTTTTAAATGAAATTAGACAAGACCGCAGGATAATTGTCCCTTTACAAATTTTTATAGATGGGAAAAAAAACTTGGAATCAAGAGGCTTTACATAATCAAAGTAAACACAATATGGAAAATTATGTATTAGGCAATAAAAAGCTACATCATAGAAAATACTCAAAACAATAAATGATTAATTTATCGATACTTATCAAGTAAATAATAAATTTTTTAAGAAAGGGAATCTTTGATAATGCCTCTCAGTTTTTTTTAAAATTAATAAAAATTCAATAAATTAATAAATAAATTAAATTATAATAAATAATAATTAATTAAATTAATAAAAATTAATTAAACTAATATTTTTAAATGAAATTAGACAAGACCGCAGGATAATTGTCCCTTTACAAATTTTTATAGATGGGAAAAAAAACTTGGAATCAAGAGGCTTTACATAATCAAAGTAAACACAATATGGAAAATTATGTATTAGGCAATAAAAAGCTACATCATAGAAAATACTCAAAACAATAAATGATTAATTTATCGATACTTATCAAGTAAATAATAAATTTTTTAAGAAAGGGAATCTTTGATAATGCCTCTCAGTTTTTTTTTTAAATTAATAAAAATTCAATAAATTAATAAATAAATTAAATTATAATAAATAATAATTAATTAAATTAATAAAAATTAATTAAACTAATATTTTTAAATGAAATTAGACAAGACCGCAGGATAATTGTCCCTTTCTCTCACCCTCGAGTACGTTTTTGGACAGAAGTTCAATTCTTCCACCTATTGTGCATGCCTGGTCAATCTTTGGATGTTAAACTAATTTTTTCCAATAATTCAGATTTATTAAAAACTTGAACAATCAAGACTCTACTTTACACTGTAAACAAAGGACATAGTAACACTGTTTATCAAGTGACTATAATAAACAACTCATTATTTTTAAAGTGTTTTTCTTTTTGAAGTATTTATGAAACTAAGAACATTAAGATGGCCGAAGTCAATATTCCAGAGTAAAATATAAAACTTTTACTGATTTTTGTGATTTCAATAAAGGCTGATTTTTAAAAGTTCTGTCCTCACATGGAATTAAATAATATGCTATATTTATAACTGTTGGAAATTTGTAACAATTATTCATGACTATGGCCATCTTTAAACAGTGTCCTCTATGTTAATCATGAAAATGGCACGGTATTTCAATATGAAGAAACACCACTGTTTCATGAAAATCAAAAGCATTTTTGATCTAATTTTTTATACACAAGAAAATACTTTGCTGCATTGCTTAAGTTCACAAAAAATTTCAAAAAAAAAAAGTTTATTTTATTGATTTTTATGTAGATGGGAAAAATTTTGAAAAAAATGGTCATTTTTAAAAAAAGTTTTAATGCTTTTACAAATATTAATGCCATTTGTCAGTTCTAGTTTAAATTATAGCTCTGCTTGGTGTTTAAAGCATTTAAACTGAGGCTTTAATTTTTTTATTTTGCTTGGCAAAAAAGCATTAAAACACTTTTAATATGAATTTCATCATAATTTAAAAGGTAGTATGCAAATAATAATCTTTTAGGATGTGAAAAATTTTTAAAAAATAAATTTTTTTTCTTAAGTTTAAATTTATTCATTATTTCGAAAAAGTTTCTGCAATGCAGCAAAATAGTTTCTTGTGTATAAAAAATTAGATCTTAAATGCTTTTGACAAAAAATAAAATTTATAATTTCTGTTTAATAAATTCGTTATTAATTTTATTTAAAGTTTTAAAATTAAAAAGAATAATGAATTGATTGATTTTCAAAAATGTTTATTATTTTAACATTTAAAGAAATTTAATTTAAATTTAAGGAACGGCTTTTTTTATAAGTGGTAATAACAAAATCATTAATTTGAATAATTATTAAAACAGAATTGATGATCAGAAAAATAAAAACAATAACAATAATTTTTATGCTATAATAGATTGAATCACACTAGAGTTAAAATTGTGTGTGATTTTTATTAAATGCTTATACTCCAAAAATTTTAAAAGTTGATTTTGTATTACCTTGAGAATTCCATATTTTCCCTATTTGGAGGAAGAGAGATTTTAGCCACTCTTATTATAGATAAATTTTTATAAGGAGGCTATTGCAATATTAATATTATGTTACAACAATATTTATAATAAAAACAGTTACATATTATTTATATACATTCAGCTTAGTTACCTAAAGTCAATAACAATAGTTTCTGGAGGAATACACTTAAAAAATGTGCTGTGATGAGGCATGGTATTGATTCTATGGCATATATCTAGAAGAACACTCTAAAAATATAAAAGTTTATTAGAAAAATAATATCGTTTTGAATTTACAGATAAATTATATAGAGTGAACAGTGCACAAAAACAAAAAAAAAGGACCACTCAGAATAACTTTTGATCTAATGATTAGATCTTCACCTTCTAGTACTCAATCTCAATGGTTTGAGGGGATGGCCTAAAATATGCTAAATAATTTGTGCAGACGATATTTTAAGTTACAAAATAAGACACAAAAAATGTATTTTTTCTTAATAAACACATCTTTTTTTGACAGATTCAGAATTCTGACCCCTTAAATAAAGATAGTCACAACTTTAAGACAGTTTGGTCAGGAGAGCGGTCAAAAGTTTGAACCCCATATCTTGATAACCTTTTAAGAGAATTAAATAATTCTTGCACAAATTATAAAATTCATTTATCAAAAAATAATTCCATGCAAAATCTAACTTTTGGTAAACACTTTTATTTTTTACATACTTACAAATAAGACTATTTCAAAATTTGATTTTCCAAAAACTATACGACTGATTTCGCTCAAATTTTGTATTTTGCCCTGTAAAATTACATTCTTTTAAATGATGTGATGTATTTAATTCTATTACTTACAATTCAATTTTTTTTATCAATATTAATTAAAAGTATTTTTGACTATTATTAATAAATGATTCAAATATCATCTGTTCTAATAAATCAGTATATTTGAAGCCATCCTAAGTTTCGGCTCTAGAAATAGAAGATCTGACCATTAGATCAAAAGTTACACTGGGTGATAATTTTTTTTGCACATTGTACACCTTAGATAGTTATAGAAATTTATAAATATAAAAGAGTTAAAGCAATTTTGGAGTTTAATTTTTTAGTTCAAGTCGAAAAATTAAATAACAATTATCATAACTCAAATAAAAAGAATACTAATAACAAAAGTGAATTGTTTCATTCATAGAAGAAATAACATATACATATAAAACAAATAAAAAATACAGACTGTTTTTTTTCTCTTATTTTACAGGGAGATGTCAAGAAATATTATTTTATTATTAGGAAGCATCGATTTCTTACGTTATAAATTTATTTCTAATAAGATATTACTTACTGAAGTAAAAAGTTCTTGTTCAATGTAAAATATAAGTTTATCTTGTTTTAGACTATCATAACATATGCTTGTAATACCATCTGAAGTAGGGAATTCCTAAAAATTTCAACATTAAATAAGAGCAAAATTAGCATATTGAGTCATAATAAATTTATTATACACATATTGTTAAAAAAACAAAACAAATAACAAGATATATAGTTTTGCACAAAATATTTCAATAATTATGTTACTGCACAGAAAGGAAATGAAGATTCATTTTTGAATAAAAATTAGTTGATCTCAGACTGCTAAAACAAGACAATATATGGGGAAACAATGGATCCAGCTTTGATTGCACTTATAAGTGTTTTGTATTTAAAAACAATACAGTGAAATTATTTAAGATAAATCCTATATGAGCCCTTCTCTTTTATTCTTTTATCTTTCTTTAAATTTTCTTCATTTTTCAATTAATTTACTTCTTAAATCAGGGCTGCAATGTAGGTCTACCTCCTTGCGGTGCACCCGGGCAACGTTTATTCTGCAAAATGATCTACAACTCTGGCATGATATTTTGTACCTTGTGTGAGAGATGGACTTGTCTCACCCTTTTAGATGCCCCCCTCTTCTCCGTAAATCAATCTGGAACGCTAGTGGACTGCTTGCTCTCATTTATAGATTTATTGCTATTTTTTGATATTCAATTGTCTTTTAATATGCCCTTGGAAATAAAATAAAAAAAACTTCTCAAATCATTGCACTTAATGAACAGTTGGAGAGAAGATTATAAATAAAATAATGAAATTTGACAAAGAAAATGCACTCCATATAAAAACAAATACATTTATAAATTACATATAGTTTGAAATAATAATAAAACATATTGATAAATTAAGCAATCTACCTGATTTTTCAAATATGTCATGACTGTATTCAGATGAATTCTATCCATCAAATGAGGCTTTAATTTTATGACATCTTTCCAAGATATTTCAAATTGAGGAGATAAACTATAAAATCAACAAAAGATTAAGTTTATTAAAAAATATTTCAGGCTTAAACCAAAAATTATATGGCATTACTTACAAAAAGTTTAACTTAATATATTGTTATGTTAATTTAATCAATTTAAACAGTACCAGGTTGCTTTTACATTAGTATAAACAAGTGGTTCATGCATCAGATAAAAAGTGAACATGCATCAGACAGTGGCTCATACCATCGGGTAAAAAATATTAATAATTAAGGACACTGTAACTTTGTAATGGCCTATTTATATTGTATGTTTGATTAGAAAGGAAAAGGCATCTTAAAAAAACGCATGATCGTTATCACTAGAGCCTTTAAATAGAAAACATTCCTCTTACAGAATTGGGGCTTGAAACATATTTTTCTTAAATAAACATTTATAATTAAGGCACTACAATAAAGTTGCAGAAGACTGCATAATTAATAATTCTCTGCATAATTGCTGAATATCAACTCAACTTCTATTTTCCAACAAAATATCTTTATTTAGCAGATTAACTTGTCTGTAAAGTTTTTCCTATGTATGTTTTACATTTAATATCCAACTTTTTTTAATTTTTAATCTTCCTGGATATGCTGTATAAAAAGAAAATGTTAAAGAATGTATTGACCAGAACTTAATCAGATTTTGGAACTCAGAGGTAGTCTCAGAGAAAGTTCTATAAAAAAATAAACAATAAAAAACAAGTTTCTTATCTGTTTCCTAAATTAGTAGACTGAGAAAAAGTTATTTTGGTTAATGTCAAATATTCATTAAATAAAAACAGGAAGAGAAGGAATGTTAACTTACAAACTAACTTATCTTTAATAATCACTGTGGGGAGATATCCATATTGTGATCAGTGGCAAAATAATTGCTTATTCCATATTGTGATGTGTGACAACTTTTGGGCAGCGGCTCGAGTGAACTAAAAATAAAAAACATTGCAGAAAAGGGCAAACTCGAGGGGGGATATGAATCAAAACGCTACAAATTCTTAGCCACACCCGGGCAAACATTTACATGTTTATTTTTTAAAACATTTTCCTGTTTAAAATCATTTTGCCACCTTGGTGATTGTAATTGGCGAGGCAGATCACGATACGAAATATCCCCATCCCTGTGATGTTGAATGTGGATATAAGGCAACTTAATCAAAACTCTTACCCTGATAATTGAAAAATTATATGGGATAGATGGACTGGATGAAATTTTTGGGATAGATATTAAAATGAAAAATTATTAGGAAAACTTTTCAATATTTGTGTTTACAAATGAGATTTATTGTAAATGTTTCAGGTTCCAAAATTAAATCATGTCATATTTCAAGTTTTAAAAATGACAATGCCATACCTTTAGCTCGCCAAACTGATGCTTAGCCATAAAAAAAAAGTTAATTCATTAAAATATAAAAGTTTAATACTTACAGCTTAGGTTGCCTAAATTTAAGAGAGTATGGAAGAGATTCGTATATATATTTCTGTTCTTCTCCTTCCAGAAAAGGCTTAAGAATGGAAGTAATCTGTAATAATAAATCCATACCTATTAAAGTCATCATAAGAATATTGTAGTTATTGAAACATTTATGCATCAGTTTCACTACAATGAAACAATTGAAAAAAAATTAATAGTAAATCTGAGTAAAATTAATTAAAAATATCTCTTAAGAGATTTTTCAGTCATATTAATAAGAATCTGGAAAATTTTAATAATTTATTTAAATAAAGATTATAGCATTGATTACTCACTGGAAATTATAATTATTATAAAACATAATAGAATTAGTGATCAACAAATTTAGTTTGATATTCAGTGCAACTTCTTAATAAAAGATTTTCACTAAATAAAGTTCATTTACTTGTTTAGAAATTCGACGGCGAAATACAGATGCCATAATTTTTCAGCAATTATTTGTCGTTTTAGTTAAAATGCACATAACAAAAAAAAGATCTATTTTGTAATTAATTAAGAATCAGCAATGCATTATTTTATTCTTTTGAAATCGCTATTTCTGTATAGATGTTTTAAATCAATAAATTAGGATTTAATAAATTAATTTCAATTTTCGGAATATCAAAGATTACATTTGTTTACTAAACAAAACCATGCTATACCGCAAACAAAGTTGCAGTGAATTTCTCATTCCAAGTCGATGATACAGACAACGTTAAATGAATTGGGTTATAGATGGCGCTACTTTTAATTTTTCCCTCTAATTCTTCAATTCCCTGAAAAGAAGTGAGCAAACCAAACTTCTATCGATTTTTCAGTTTAGTTTTTTGAGAAATATATACAAAGGAAATTTTTTTCCCCATTTGCATAATTTTTTTCCTTTTGAAGAGTTGATCTTAACTATTTTTTCACAATAATGCGCTTTTAAAGAAAAAAAAGGAGAAAGAAATGTTTGTTGGAAATGAATAAGTGTTGATTTGTTTCAATCATGGAAAAGGGCAATTTTTAAATTATTAAATTGACTAGGTGAAATTTATTCAGAATACACGGATATAAATTACTAGATAGTTACCTTTCCCAATTATTCATTTTAAAATTTCCCAATTGTTCATTTAGCACGATTTTTTTTTATCGAAATCATTTTACTTTTGAATTGTTTATTGTTACAGTAATTGTTACTTTTGAATTGTTACAGTACCCAAGTAGCACTCAATATCGATTGATCTCGAAAAAACTTCGCTTACGACGTCGATCGATGTTCTTCCGAAACATCGATCTATGTAAAAACGTCAGATTTTTTTTATATTGTACGACATTGTAAAATTTATATAGATCGATATCTCAATAACGCCGTAGAATGTCGAGTTTGAAAAAACCATATTCCACGGCGTTTACAGATACAGTAGAATGTCGATGAATATTTTTATCACGTTATTCGTAAAACAAATATTAATAAGCATTTAAAGATGCGGCAGAACGCCGATCGATAATTTTAATACGTTATTCAAGAAATTTTTTTCACTGGATATTGTAGGATATAGGTACACGTCTGTTAATTATTTTATATGGTTTTGCACTTCAGATTTCATTTCGCTAATTATACTCCAGGCTGTACAGTTGCAGATTTAATTAATTTGATTTATAATGAGTAAAAAAAAAATCCTTCATTTTTTGTCAAGGATAACTTGAAAAGAGCTACATGCTCTGCTCAGTCTATGCCTATTTAGCAGAAAATTAATCATTTCCTTGCATGCTATACAATAAGCATTCTGCAAACTAGTGAGCAAAGATTTAATATTGCCTTAGAATAAAATATCTGCAAGTATTTAAGTCATACTTTCAAAGTTCAAGGTGTGTAGACAGATTTTTCAAAAAAATAAAATAATAATAATAAGCACCCAAAAGTATTTTTAATCAGTTTCCAAACAATAAAAATATATATATAATTAGGATTTGAGCAGTAATAAGCTTAAAAATTAATTAAGTGTAAAATAGGTGAAAAGGAATAAGTGTGAGCACTGTAGATGGAATGTAAGAAGTGAATATTAATTTAAGGCATGATAATTATTTTCAGCTCAACTATGATTTATAAATCAAAGACAATTTGCTTGTTTAAAAATTACCACATTTAACATGTATGTAAATTAGTTTTCTTATTTTTTAGCATTTGCAAGGTACATTTGATCTTCAGACAGGATTCAGTCACTGAAAATTAATAATTTAATATATTGCACAATAGCACTAAAAACTCAAAAAATATTATAATTTTATGGGTTCAATAAAATTTACACTTCTGATATGAACGTGCTTTGTAATATAGAAGGTGTGAATGCAGAGGAATAAAACAAAAAGTAGCTATGAATATTTTATTTGAATAAACATTTAAAAATTTATTAAAACAAATTGGCACATTCTTAGGTCTCCAAGTCCAAAGAATTGGTCACGTCAATTATCTTAGGTTTCCGTCCTTCCAAATCAGTGGCTGAAGCAGACCTTCCCAAATTTTTCCGCAAGCTCTTGGTCTCAAAGCGTTCGAGAACTGTAGCTGGAAGCAAAACATTGAGTAATATTATAACATTTAAAAAATAAAAACTGAAAGACTAACAAAACACAATTTATTAATGAGTATATAACGAAACTTAGAGAACTAAATTGAATAAGGGCTTTGAGCAATGATTCTCAACATTTTTTTGTTTTGTTGTTACGGCACACTTTTAACCATTTCGAAATGTGACGGCACACAATGAAAAAAATTAGATTAAAAGTTGTTTACTTACCTACAACACACTGTGTTAAATAGTTTGTGATAATAATAAGTACTACAAAAGCACGTTTATTAAGGGATTATTATTTCTTTTGAGTGATTTTTTATTAGTTAGTAACAGTTATTTTTTCTTCTTCTTTTTGCTAGTTATTAATTGTTAGCTTGTTTTCTATAGTTATTAACTGTTATTTTTTGTGATTTCTTGTTTACTAGTTTTTTGCTAATTATTAATTGTTAGCTTATTTTTTTTTTTGTTAGTTATCCTTTCCTAATTTGTTTTTTTATATAGGGGAGAGTCGGGTACCCCCGACCAATGTCAATTTCATATGTAGAGAATAATATTTTTTTCAAGTCAATGGGCCATTGGACAATAATTGTTATATTAAAAAAAAGATTATTTTCAAAGTTTCAAGTATTTATGCAGCTGGTAACATGGTAAACAATAGTTTTTAAAATATGTTGAATACAGTTGTCATGATATTAAGAAAAATTGGTTGAATGTTTCGATTAAACTTCATTTTAATATTAAAAAAATAATTTTTTCTATACATACAGCATTAAAGTATGTAGTCTTAAGTTTAGTTTGCACAAAGAACGAAGTTTATTTGTGAAAAATTGTTCGAGTAATTACAAATTTACAAAAAAATTGGATTTTGGGTAGCCCCGCTCACATGAATGTTAGGTATCACAGCCCACTTTTATTTCGTCGATAAATGTACGGTTCCAAAGATTTACTTAAATTAAATTATTTTCTTTAAATATTTAATATATATTAATATTATAATATATTAATATACATTAATAATAATAAAAAATATAACATTTGTTGTTAATAAATGATAGAATTCACTAAAAGTATATAAATATGTAATAAAAAAATTAATTTTGTGATAAAAATGATAAATAAGGTTTATCTATTGTCCATACATTGGTCATTTTCATTTACACCTGAAAAAACAATCAAAAAACATAATTTTTGTAACTGGGCGGGGCTACCCGACACATTTTGAAAAGAGCTGAAAACATGTTTTTTTAAATTTCTATTTTTTTAAGTTAAACTATTCTTTTTTTGGTTTATTCTTTTTGTATTATTTAATTAAATGATAAAACAATAGAAACATACAAAAATCTTGATTATTACTCCATATTATACAGAAATATAAGCAATAGTCCTTAAGTGGGCGGGGCTACCCGACTTTCCCCTATTTGGTTTTTTTTTTTAGTTATCTTTTGTTAATTTGTTTATTAATTGCATAGCTTACTTTAATGATTAAGTTTTATTTCCATCTGTAAGTTAATATTCAGCTTGCTCTCCTTAGTTAATTAATCATTTTAATAGTCATTAATTTTCCTACTTACTTCAAAAATTTTTTAAAACTATGTGTCAAAGACAATTTTAATTCTCTCATCTATTTTAAGATTGTCAGAGACAAGGCAATCGCCAACAAAGATGCTAACGCGGTTAAAGCTTAGTAAAATTATAAAAAGTATATATATATATACTTTTTATGAACATTTCAAGAATTTGGCAGCACAAAAAAGTACCGCGGCACAGCGGTTGAGAATTACTGGCTTAGAGAATCGACACACGGATCAAAAAAAGGCATGCTGCATTAGACACTGTTTTGTAAACTGACTGAATATTCAAGCGGCAATGCTGTATCTTTGATTAAATAATAAATCTTTAACAACAAAAAATACTATAATAAAAAGCTAGTCAGTTCAGCTTTAATTGTATTTCTTAATATTCAATTTTACTTCTATGTATTAAAGAAAATTCTCTTAAACTAATGTGAATACACAAAAAGTATTGAAGTTGAAAATAAGATTTATTTTTAGAATTTAGATCTGATATTGATTACTTATGATTGCATATACTTAGAAGTATAATTAAACAAAAGCTCAAACTTATTATAAATACACTGTACTTCCAAATGCATTCAATTCCTTAATGTAACTTTTTTTCCCTTCCTTCTACAAAATTACTTTTTTTTTGTGATCAGATCCAAAAACTACTGACTTACAACTGTGTTAGACTTAGAAAATTAAGTTTTTCAAGCCTCTCTCTCTCACTCACTCTTTTGGTTTGGATTTCTGAAACTTTTTTGCAATATTTGGTTTCCTTTACATGGGAAAAATTTTTTATTTTGTATTTTTCAAATAGAGAGAATCTCTTTCTATCATTATTTTTAAATTAAATTTAATTGTAATGCTACCTTTAACTAAAGCTTGTAAAGATAAAAATCGACTGATGATATATATATTAATACATATTAAAAAATTGTGAGTATACACGAAAAATCCTGAATAAACTTAGAAATGTTAAGGATTAACTGCAGATCAATGTTTGTAAAATTTAATACAAAAAGGAGAGGAATTCTAAATATTTTGATTTATTATTAGCAATTGGAATTGTTATTCAGATTAAAAATTTTTTAATTTTTTTTTCTTAAAGCATTTAAAAACTGGAAGGAAAAAAATATCACATATATATATTAATAAAAATAAATAATATTTTAATCAACAATTTTACCCAAATGACATTAGTGATGGCAGGCACTCTTTCAAACGACTTTTTTTCTTTTCGCCTCAGTCAAAATACCGGCATATGCTGTCAAAATACCGAATCTGAAAACAAAAGTTTTTTAATTTATTCAAACAGCTACAAGACAATACAAATTATGTAAAAATTTAATCTAAAAAAGTATTAAAATATTTATATTAGCTAGCCCACTTTCCAGTATTATTTATATGTACACTTGTTAACAATAAGAAAAATCGATGCTATAAACAACTCCGCAGCTGATACATCGCTTAAAATGAAAGTCACTATCAGTTGCTTAAATCAGATTTCTGATGCATCATCTAAAACAAAAGTCATCATATTGGCCTGCCGATATATGTGTTACGTAGATATTTTGAGATACATAGATTTATTGCCCAGTCCTATATAGAATAATCATTTAAACTCTCTCCATACACCCTTAAGTACAGAACAAATAAGATGGTGAAAGTCTTTTTCGCTTTTTAAGGGGACAGCAAGGTTTGAAAAGGTTAAGATTTACTGGTCTATAATTTAGAGCAAAGGTTCCTTTGCCAAAGGATCCAAAGAGCAATTGTAATTTTTTTGATCATAATAATAATAGCTCCATTTTTAATAAAATGCTTTCTATGGAGAAAAAATTTAGGGAATGATTATACTTACTAATACATAAACTAAATACATTTTTGTAAATATTATAACATGCAAATTTTTCATGAAAAATAAATTAGGAAAAAAAAATTGAAAATACAAAATGTTACTCGAGGCTCCTAAATTTATACTAGTTTTCTCATCTTGCAATTGCTCTGTGCAGTGACAACAAAATAAAATAGTCTGATGTCATAATTTATTTACTTATTTAAAAGCTAAAAGGCTGAGTAGAGCAAAATATACACCTATGTTGGTGAAATTGCAACACAATGAAAGAACTGTCTGACATTTATTCATTAAATTACTGATAGTGGTATAAATAAACAAGTGCACTCATTTTCTAAATAAATTCTAATCATTTACGAGAAGGCATTGAGAATAAGATACAACAGTAACAAACTGAAAGATAAAACAGTAACAAATTATCACATCAAAATATAAAATTTCTACTTGATATATATTGATATTAATAGATATATACGATATTAATAGAGTTTATATAAGTAAATAGGAGATGAATAAACTTTGCTTACCTAAATTAATTCAGTAAGGTGACTTTTGACGACAATATTACGCTAAAAATTCATGGATCATGGTAAAAACATGGATCGTAAAGCGCGACGTCAGAGCTGAAGATCACGTGACAAGCGGATAAACTTTGTTGATAGCAATACTGAGATCGCTTCACCTTCCAATCCCGTTCCATAAAGTTATCACGGCATTCTATTTTTTTACTTTCACTAATATGAGCAAGTATAAAGAAATTTTACTCATTTTTATCTTTCTAGCAAATATTTTGAACTATGGAACTAAAATATATTTAATAAAGAGTGTTTTAAGAAAAATACTTTTAAAGTTTTATTGACGGAATTCATTCAATAACTTGTTCACAGTATCTATATTCCTCCGCTTTCAAAATATTGATAGAAACGGCCACGATATAGATCGATGTTTCTGAGCTACTTGGGTATGTAAGTTTATTTATATGGATTTTACTTTTTGTTTCATCGTCTACATGGTAAGAATCTTTATCGTAGTCAAATTTAAATAATGTTGTTTTATCTATAAAAAGTTTTGGGGAAATATATTTTTTTTTAAATATAAGGTTGATTAAGTCTTTCATAATGGTTGAGAGACAGAGTAAAGTTGAGAGCCATATGAAAGTTTTACGCGGTTTTGTGGATGGTGGGTATCAGATTTACATATTTCACAATTCATTCAACATAAAAAAAAAAATAATAGAACCAAAATACATTAGTTATACTTAAATCACTTTGTACAGAGCACAAGAAGAATGAATTGAGGTGGTGATAAAGTTGTTAAAATTCATAATACTATTTTCGGGTTACTACTTCTGATTAATTGTTACGTCAAAACATAATAAAAAATTCCATATCATGTTGTTATTGTACTTTTACACTCCAAACATGGTAAAACTTCCTTTACAGTTTAAACTTCAGTTTTAAATCGATTTAAGAAAGTTAAATCTATGACATTATTAAATTTTTTAATGCTATGATATAAACTTTCGCATATTGATTTAAGGTTTATGACATCTTTGGAAATTATAAAATGCAGAGAAATCTTATGAAGGAAAAAATTAAGTGCGAATTCGAACATAATTCTCAATTATCGAATTTCCTTGAATATGAAGCCCATCACGAATCGTTTCGTAAGTATAACATAAGCGGAGGGTTACACCGGAAATTTTTGAAATTTCGTCCACGTTTAAGAATTTAGTTATTGTTTACTCTTAGTAAGTTCTCTATCTATAGAACGTCGTTATATCTTTTGAGCTAATTTTTATGTAACAACATGCAATCTTAGGGATGTAAGGGAGGGGGAGGGGGAAGGGGAATGGCGTTTCGGTACTTTTTCCAAGTCATAACGCCGTTTCGGAACTATAAGTTAAGTATTACACTTTTTGTATTTATTTTATTCATAAATTTTTATTTCCCCCAAAAAAAGTCTAATAAGTCGGTTGACGAGTTTCAAAGACAATCGGAAATCAAGCTTGTCAGGACTTTTGTTATTTGAGCTGTCTATGTTGCTAGCTTCTTTTTTTACCTATCACCCTTCTCTTCTCACAAAAATGAAGGTCCTTTGTTTATTTTACCCCCGTCGTTGAACAGTCGACCCAATTTTGGGTTTACGACTACTAATGTTCAATTCCGTAGCCTTGTAATTTTGAAGCCAATCCAGAAGTCAAGGTAACTCATGGATCAGTACCCCCAGAGGTCTAATTTGTTATGGGAACATGGAGGAATTAGTGACTTGACAGATTTAACGTACATCAGTCACCATTTAGTACATGGGGAGTCTTTGGCCGGTGGGGATCGAATCTATGATCTCTAGGACATCGACCCAGTGCCCTACCAACCAGGATACCCCGGCTCAAGGTCCTTTGTCGAAAAAATTTAAACGGGAGAAAAAGAATTGTTTTGATTGTAAAAGAAAAAAAAAAAAACATCACTCATTCAAACCTTTTCAAGAAAAAAAGATCTCATATAGACAGTTCTTGAAGTTATTTAAAATTGTTTCAAATATAGAATAATTTTAACAGTTTTGTTTATTTATTACAAATAATCCTTTTAAAGTAAAGTAGAAGTAGAATTTATATTTCAGCATATGAAAATATGCTGAAATATAAATTTAAAAAAATTGCATAAGAATGAACATTAATACTCAATGCTAGTGAATTAACTATTTAATTGCTTTACTTCTTGTATATTTAATGAGCGTATTTAAAGACAAAAATAAAAGATGATTTTGACTATTAATTAAATAATAAAATCTGACACAAAGACTTACATTTTAAAAAATTCTTTTAATGCTAGTTTAGATAGGAGAACACTTAATTATTTAATAAGTACTAATTGGATAATTAAATTTTTTAAAATTTAATTTTTCGTAATTCTATGTAATTTTATTTAAAAGAGACTTCTAATAACGATTTATCTTTTTTTCAAATTTAATTTAATTAAAGATTTTATTTATTTATATTTTTGAATTATAATTCATAATTTTTTTGCATAATTTTGCTTGCAATTTTAATACTTTTTCTTAGATAAATTGGATCATTGCTTCGTCATAAGCCGCATGAATCAATTTTAAAATGCAATTTCTTTAAAATTTTCTTGAGAAGTCGATTTTTTTAAAACGTTACATTAGAAACACTTCCTTAAATGAACTTTTTCCGTTATAGTTAAAGTTTTCTATTATGCATTATAATGGTATGGTTTATTATTTTTAAAATTGCTCACTAATTGAT
This sequence comes from Parasteatoda lunata, assembly GCA_949128135.1. Classification (NCBI taxonomy): domain Eukaryota; kingdom Metazoa; phylum Arthropoda; class Arachnida; order Araneae; family Theridiidae; genus Parasteatoda; species Parasteatoda lunata. The sequence continues at coordinate 47,038,186 of OX421978.1, read as the reverse complement.
CTATAATTTTGAAGATATTTTAAGTTTTACTCAGTGGTTTATTTAAAATAATCATTAAAAGTAAAGTTTTATTATAATTATTAACATTTCGTTTAAACTAAATCTTTTTTCAATTAAATACCTTTTTGAAAACTTTTGCGAATAATTCTAAATTTTTTAATATCTTGTAAACATTAATTTTTTAAATTAGGATCTACTAAGTAATGCTAATGTATGTGCATCTTGTTGATCTAAGAATTTAAAACTGGAAAATAATTATTAATCTAAAATATTTTGCAGTGAATTAAAAAATAAAAGTATATTAATATATATGTTACGGCCAAAGTCCGAAGTCGGCCAATTCGCGATCTGGCCGGCCAGATCGCGAATTGGCCAAGAACGCTGTAAATTAACTGGCCAAAATCAGAAATTTTTCTTGATTTGGGGAATTGGCCGAGGATGGCTGGCCAAAGTCCGAAATTGTTCTTGATTTCGGGAATTGGCATGGGAAGATCAGATCAAGTTGGAAGAAAAAATCATTATACCGGGCAAATCTGGCAAATGTATACCGGGCAGGGGCACTTGACCTTAAAAAAACATCAGTGTAGGATATACCGGGCAAATGTATACCGAGCAGTGGCACTTGACCTTAAAAAAACATCAGTGTAGGATATACCGGGCAAATGTATACCGGGCAGTGACACTTGACCTTAAAAAAACATCAGTGTAGGGTATACCGGGCAGTGGCACTAAACCTTAAAAAACATCAATGTAGGATATACCGGGCAGTGGCACTGAACCTTAAAAAAATATCAGTGTAGGGTATACCGGGCAAATGTATACTGGGCAGTGGCACATAACTAGGCCTAATATGACTAGACCTTTGGAGTATGTATGACTAGTCAAATAAATAGACAATTTAATAATGATTATTAAATTAATGATTATTTAATAGACAATTTAAAAACTTCTATTTTTTATATTTTTAAATTAGAAGATTTATAAGAATTATTTATATAATTATAGAAGGCCGCCAAAGTAAAATATTCAATGATCGTTTCAATTATTTCGGACTTTGGCCAGCCATCCTCGGCCACTTCGCGATCTGGCCGGCCAATTCCCGAAATCAAGAAAATTTCGGACTTTGGCCGGACTTCGGGCTTTGGCCGTAACATATATACTATAAAGGGTTTGCTGTAACCATTGCCATCAACATCTCTTTGTAGAATCTTTTTCAAAATTAAAATTTTATGTAAAAAGCAGTTATTGAAATTAAACAAATCTCAATTAAAAAAGGCTGAATTGAAAATAAGAAAATAAATCTATTTGATTTATGAATCTTCATGCTGTTTTTTACAATATTCTTTCTTATTTTCTGAATTTTCCTCAGCAATCAAGCAATCTTTGATGTTTCTTACTCTAATCTGACTCAATAGTGATACTTTAGATTTTTAAAAAAATAGCGTTTTCTTTTTTTCTCATTTCGGTATTAATTCGTGCACACGTATTTATAAATTAAAAAATGTAATAGTAATTTGCGAAAGAATTCTAAAGATATGTGAAATTTTCTAAACTTGTTCTGATTTTTATAAATAGCTTATAATATTTTACTCTTTTCCAGAATTTCATTCCTACGTCGGTTGAAAAATATTACGTTTAATCAATGGTATAATTTGTTTTCTTTCCCCTCCCTCTTACTTACGAAGACTTCCGTCCCAGGAATTTTTTTTTTTTTTAAGCTTTACAACATTAATCTTAATAGCTTGAAAAGATCACCTTAATATGCTATTTACTAAATGCAGACGATATTTTAAGTTACGAAATTAGACACAAAAATTAATTTCTCAGAATAAATAGGTATATTTACTCTTTTCGATGAATTAGGATTTTAAACCTTTAAAATATGAAGTGTAGTCGCAATTCTAAAAATGTTTGTTTCATTAGTTTTGTTAGGAGAGAGTTCAACAACTTTGTTCCCTTCTTGTTAACTTTACCTTTCGCGTAATTCATCATACATTTAGAACTTCTTAAAGTATTTTTTATTTTCCTGTTGCACAGAATAATAAAACATTTCATGTTAAATAAAACTTTAAAAACAAAATTTATGTATTTATTTTAATAATCTCTCTATATTAAAAAATTGTAAAGGTCGCCTGTTTTGTTTGGTCTGTTTTGGTGTTCAACGTGACGTTACATTTTGTTTTGCAGCGCAAAAACTATAAGACTTAGGAACTTGAAATTACGAAAGTGTGTGGAAAATGTACAGGGAGTACAATCGAATAAAAAAACTACCATTTGAAAATTAGTTCGAGAGCACTGGTGAACCTGTAGGAAAAAACATCATACGGGCGGCTCTACAGCCCACAGGAATGGGATTTCAGAGTTGAAACTTTGTGTGGTGAAAGTGTCACATTTGTATATGAATTTAACATATTTTTTTTTTTTTTGAAATTCCAATATTTTTTGGAAGTTATTGCAATTTAAAGTGCTTTTTTTGGAGAATTTTAAAAACTTTTTTTTGCTTTACGTTACATTTTCCTTTGCTGCACAAACTTTATAAAACTTAGAAATTTTAAATTTCGTTTCGAAATTTCAATTTTTTTCGAAGATTTTAAAGTAGCAGATTACTGCACTATAAATAACGTCATAAAACTCACCGTTTTCAAAAGTATTACTTAAAAAAAAAAGGGGGGAAAGAACGATCTTGATTATTTAAAAAAAAGTTTATATTCAACTTTGTAAATACCAGAAAAACAGCAGATTGTTTTAAATGAGATTAAATCTTTGAGATCTAAAAATGGTTATTTAAATAAAATTACCCACCGAGTACACGTGATATACGCTCTCGTAAAAATCTGTGGAATGGAAATTCCTGTTGTCGGTCGCTGCGCAGTACCAGAGGTAAATGGATCTGGAAAAAATTTCCTTCCCCTTCAGATCTACGTCTAAATTGAGGAAGTGACCTCACAATTAAGATCCCTTCTGCAGAGGATCAAAATTGCGATGGAAAGTCTTCGGATCATCCTCAAGAATATTTCCCACATAGCCCATTGTGCTGCTCTAGCACGACGTAAATAAAGTACCCATTTAAATAAAATTGCACCAAATTCCATAACATCCTTAAAACGATTGACTATTATAAATGAGGTTAGATAATTTATTTGTTAAATCCGGAAGAAAAAAAAAAAAACGATCGATAACTTAACACTTTTGAAAAACGATAGTTTTAAATAAAATGAAACAAAATTTTGCAAAATTCTAAAAAACGATAAATTATTAACTACCTTAAAACGATTGATTATTTTAAATGAGGTTAGATAATTTATTTAAATCCGGAAGAAAAAAAAAAACGATCGATACCTTAACACTTTTGAAAAACGATAATTTTAAATAAAATGAAACAAAATTTTGCAAAATTCTAAAAAACGATAAATTATTAACATCCTTAAAACGATTGATTATTTTAAATGAGGTTAGATAATTTATTTGTTAAATCCGGAAGAAAAAAAAAACGATCGATAACTTAACACTTTTGAAAAACGATAATTTTAAATAAAATGAAACAAAATTTTGCAAAATTCTAAAAAACGATAAATTATTAACATCCTTAAAACGATTGATTATTTTAAATGAGGTTAGATAATTTATTTGTTAAATCCGGAAGAAAAAAAAACGATCGATAACTTAACACTTTTGAAAAACGATAATTTTAAATAAGATGAAACAAAATTTTGCAAAATTCTAAAAAAACGATAAATTATTTTAAATTAGGTTACGCTGCAGTATCCTGAAAAAAAAAGAAAAAAAGAAAGTGTAGTAGCATAGTTTTAGGATTACATCATTGACGATTATATGCTAGATTAGAACTCAGAAGACAAAACAGTAGATTAAAATTTACGTATTTTTTTTCCTTTGTAAAATTCACAACATATTCGAGCAAAAAAACATTTTCCTTTTGTTTTGAATATTTTATATTTTTGAATATTCATGACCTATACTTTTGCAGAGTTTACCTCCGTGTCTATTCCATAGTTTACGTGCAGGTCATTACCTTGAACGACTATTTCACCCAGTAACCTTTTGCCACTAGTAGTTTTTTTCCATCAAAATATCGCCACGGGGAAGGAATCGACCTGACCTACTGAAGCGGCTATGTTCATCTCGTTTTCAAGTTCGTCTTTTGTAATCTGGCAACTGATTCATTTTTTCATTCAGAAAGATATTACGGCAATTACATAAAAGTTTAGATCATCATTTTGTAATATTTGTTGCAACTATCCTTGACTTGTTGAAACATTCAAGGACCTGTAAGATTGCTCGCGCTTTGAAATTTCTACAGAAAGATGAAGTTTATACGCAATGTTGTTGAGGTAAATTTTTTAAGTGAGGGAATGCTATGTAATCTACGTATATCTTTTTTTAAATAACATGTAGATGAAACTTTAATTTCTTATTGCATTTTGTTTAAATTTGTCAGAATTATGTATAACCATTTTAAAGTAAGATTTTACTTATTTGTTTTAAATTCATAATATAATTTAATGCTAAATAATTAAAATAAAATAAAAGCAGTAGCGAGAAATATTACTGCTTACAGAACATTTACTTATTAATGAACTTTAAAAAAGCAGAACAGTGCATTAAAAAAATTACAGAAATAAATTTTACAATAAACAAAAGATAATTTGTTTAAAAAAACTGTAAAATAGATTAAAAAAAATGGGATTTCTCAAAAGACAAGTTCTCCCGCGTAGCTCCTTCACTACACCCGTATCAGTGGTCAGTGAATTTTAAATCTAATAAAGCTAGTTTTTTTTTCAATGATGGTTATTGTAAAAAACTACTCTGGATCAAATACAATGAAATTTAGAAGTTTAACTTTAGATGAGGTATAAAAATTTAAGTCAATCGCAAATACATATATTTAATTGCAAATACACATAGCCAGCAAAATGAAAAAGCTAAACAGGTTTAAATGTTCTTGCATTAAATTTAAAACAAAGTTTTAAAATATATATCTGCTTAGTTTACAACTTAAGGGTAAAGATTTTATATATTAGATGTATGGTTTGGTTGATACGTTAGGTTGTTGAAAAGAGTTAGTACAATAATTAATAAAAAAAAGTTAGTAAAAAAAAAGATTTCGTATAATAATAAGTCTGGAGTACTAGATATTAAGCTTCTTTACTTTAACAAACACTTTAAAGCATAATTGTTTAATACAATATTTAATAAATATACAAACAATAGTACTTGTGGGCACAGCTGCCTGTTCGCTGATGTTTCCCAACTTCCGAAGCTTGCTATGCAATCTTATATGGTTTGCTTTGCAAACAAGCTTGCTTGCTACAAAGTTAAAACCCATTTGAAATGTGTTCTAGCGTAAGATCTGTATAGTCAATTCCTCTTTAAAATATTAAAATTTTTTAGACAGTAATAAGTTATTGAAATACAAAAAATTTAATTGAATTAAATGACTTAAGAAAAACACTTGTAGAAACAAAACAATGTGATTTTGAAAAACATGACGTCACGACTCCTAGGCATTCTTTCAATTTTACGTGTTTCATAACTGTCATCAATGCTTTCTTCTGCGTCGCTTTATTATTCTTAAAAAGCATAATAGCACAATTGATAAATTTTTGAATAACAATGAAATAAATGATTTATTAAAACTGCTTATCGTAATAATAAAAAAAAAAAGATTATAGAACACTTGATATGAACTATTCGCTTTAAGCCTTTCAATTAATCCAAACTTAGTTCAGTTTCTTTCTGCTTTTCTTTGTTCAAAATTAAAAAATATAATTTGTCCTGTACTCTTAAGTTACCAGAAAAAAGACTGATTACAAAATCATTTAATTTCTAACTTGTTTTATGGAGTAAAATATCCGTGACAAAAGAAAAATCTTACTGTTATAACATATTTACAGGTAAATATTTTATATTCGCGATTATTAAAAAGTGAAAGCTAAAATTACAATTAAAAATAACTTTAGGAAATATGGAACTAAAGAAAAGCTTTACAAATTATACACCATTTTTTTTTACGTGTGACAAAAAATAAAATGGAAGCAATTTAATCCACGATTCGATAATTTCTTAACTATTCATTTTACCACCATGTATTATAATCAATGATATAGTTTTTTAAAAAAATCGTCAATCATTTTTATGGAAGAAATGTGTTAGAGAGTGTTGCTGATTTTAATCTTTTTAAATACATTTTTGCTTTTTATCGAGCATTAATTTTTTACATTTTTAGGCATATGTACCATCAAGGGGGTACGAAAAAGTCATATGATTATAACTGTAAATGTTTTGAATGTACTTTGTTATTTTACTTATTCTGAAAAATAAGTAAAAATGGAACGGTGTTGCTACCAGTAGTTTCTCTATTTACTGGTAAGTTAATGCTTCATCCGTAATAGCGCAAATCACACTACTTCTCCAGCGTTTTTCAAGATATTAAGATCATAAGACAAATAGTAAATGCAGCAGATAGCTAAAATATCCAGACTGGGCCAGCTCAATCATATAATACATACTTTTGGATAAATTAGGTACTGCTTTGTATCTCGGTAATAAATTTTTTAAAACTTAAAAATTATTTTATACTTGCTATATACACACACAATTTTCTTCAGATATAGGTTTTTAAGATGCATTTGAACCTGGTCTTCAAATATGAATTCTGTAAAAGAAGCAAGTCTGAAATTCGGTGAATTCACTGAATTTTAATTGAACAATATTCAGTGAATTCACTGAATACAGAGCGTTCTATAATTAACCATGAAAATTTTAAAAATCCTTTTCGAAAATGAAGTAGAATATGTACATTAGGGAACACAAATGTTGAGGAAAGAAAAAGATTCTATCTAAAACTATGGAATCACTACGGGGGAAGGTGAGCTGAAAGTATCCAAATCTGATTGCCAGAAGATACAGAAGTTAAAATACGACCCAAGTTTCTTCTGGCAACCAACTGGTTTTGATGTTTTTCCTCTCTTCATCGATTCACAGGTTTCGAAACAAATTTTAGATTTTTTTGCAGTTGATTATTAATCGAAGGCCCTAATGTTCACTTTTTTTAAACGATTTTAAAAAGCATTAAAGAGGGTGATTAATGATTACCCCTGTGTACATCTTATTTATAGGTATAAGATTTACAGGATGAGGTACTCCTATAGTAGAGTGGGTCATTTAGTTGAGGGCTTACCTGTTGGACCTACGATACCCCTTGTGGCATTAATTGTGGGGACGAGTATTTTGCCCGAATGTCCAAAGCTGGGAGGGGCGAGTTAACAAATTCATTAGACCTACTTATTATTATTTGAATATCTTAGTTTTTCAAAGATTAAACATTATAAAAAACATTCATTTTACAATTTATAAATTCAAATTTGTATTTGTGAAAAGTATTATTAATTCATTTAACAGTTAATTATAAACAAAAATTAAGGCTTACTTCATAATACAAAATAGTTTAGCTTTATCCCTCTGAATAACATATTCTGATAAAAAAATAAGATAACTATAAAAATAAATGTTAGAATAAAACGAAATTTGAAATATTCATCACAACTAAATAGTTTTAATTACACACAAAAAGTACAATAGGAATAAAAATAAAATACTAAAAACGCAATAATAGCTTTCTACATAATATACAATATGCTGATTCATCACTCTAGGCAACCATGGCTAAAACCATTGCCAAAAGTACAATACTAATACTGGCCATTAAAATTTTGAGGATGTTGAGTTCTTCAGTTTTCTGCTTGGGCATCTTTCTAGTATCCAAGGCAGCTACAACCCTTTCGTCTACAGTCAAAAGAGCTTCACGAGCCTCTTGCCATGCATTTGGACCTTTTAACCTATACTGATACGGCACGCAGGAGCCGAAGACGCATTGATAAAACAACAGAGGATCATTAAAGAACATGGATGTGAGATCTGGTTTTACACCAGCTAAATCTGCCAATTCGTCCATGTAGTTAATCCAATCCACTTGAATTGTGTGGCGTGGTCCAGAGAAGTAACGTTTTTTCATTTCGCGATCTTTTCTCCTGACATCCCTCATCATTTCCACCTCGGATGGGAGCTTAATCTTGCCTGAAAGGAAGATTGACACTGTTAGAATTTCAATTATAAAATCATGGTATAAGTCTGTCCACCCAATTAACCGTGCATTTTAAGGTCAGTAACATTTCTTAAACTTTACGGTTTTGTAACAGTTCACATTTGGTATCGTGAAAAAGCAGTGATTTCAAAACTGTATGGTTTTGCAACCATTTAAACCAAGCATGGGTTCAAATGCGTAAACATGTAGTTTAAATGTACATTGGGGTTAAATTATGCGAGGAGTTTGATTCGGTAATGGACATTGGTTGTGTTTCGTCAAATGGACCGTGGCTTAGTTTGTCTGGTGGTGTCCTCTATTGCGAGATATGGGAAATACTAGACTGTTTTGCTTTCTTTGTGTGAACTAAAGGTCCGTATTTTAATAGTACGGGGTCACCAACGGGGGAGTGCAAGACATTGTAATCTCTTCACGTGTTGAAGGAACGGAAGAATTATTGTGGTGACAAGGAGGAGATTTGAACAGATTCAGCAGGTCGTAAGATTGACAGATAAGTCCTTTCAGCTATAGTACGTACCTAGTGGCAAGAAACTAAGCGAATTTCATAAAGTGGGCCAAGTTGGTGGGGATAAAATTGTGTTATTTAACAGCATTAGGTCGAAACAGTCAAACAATTTTCCTCAAAGTTAATTTAAATAGCATCCTTTATGGTTATTTGACTGATATGGTTGAAAATAGTAAAATAGTTAGATAATTTTCGGTAAACTCTCTAGCAGTGTAATACCAAAATAAACATTAAATTTTAAGCAAGATTTTTAAATTTTAAAATTTAATTTATCATTATATAAGACTAATTAATTTTGATTATTAGATGGTCCAATATCTCAATAGTTTCAGAATTTCCAAGATTTATAAAAAAAATATTAAGATACGTTTAGTTTATAACACAGCTCCATGAATTCGATTTTATTCACAACCCACAGCCTCATGATTATATACAATTTCATTAATTATCAATCTAAACCTTTGCTACTAAATAAAGCTGCACTGTCATCGCGCACATTTGATAACATTTTTCTAAAAGTAAAAATATAGCACATTTCGTAACTAGTTTCATATTGATAGAATAAATGTTTTAATATTTTAAGTAGCGTGTTTTTTACAAAACTATATTTCTTCTGCACTGTTTAAACAACTCCGACCTTTTACTCAATTTGTTCTTGTTTTTTTTTTTTTTTTAAATAATAAAAAGTATTGATTGAATGTGAAGTGTAATAATACAAAACCAAGGAGCGATTATCTGCAGAAGAAAACTAAGTGCTTGACACTAAGTCTGACGGAAAAAAAAAGAACAAATTACTAAGTTGCATTGGGGTCGTGGCACTCGTAATTCATGTAAAACTAGTTTCTAATGAATGTAAGTTTTTTTTGTTTGTTTTAGTTTAATTGTTTAAATGTTAAACTTGCGTAATATATGTTTCGATAAACTTAAAACCCGGGCAGGTGGCCGAGCGGTTAGCGTGCCCGACTGCGAAGTCAATGGCTGCGGGTTCGAATACCGCTCTGGGTATAGATGTTTCACTATATGTGTTGTCCTCTGTTGTGTGTGATGTGAGAATGTGGCCCACCCTATGAACGGGTATTTGTGGCGGTGTGGCGTGGGCAATGTTGTTAGTCTTCGTGACTTAGGTTCACAGGTGCCCACTGGGTATCGTTAAACGAGCAACACTTCTGGCATCTTCTCAGGTGAAGAACGAAAGTTCAGTACCTGCCGTTACAGAAAAAAAAGATAGACTTAAACATTTAAATTTAATTCAAAACCTAGAATTTTTTTTTATCATGCAGTTTATCAATTTACATATATAAACAGGAATTCGAGAAAAGCATTGTTTATCTTACAATGCTCTCTTATCTTGCTTGCTCTTCATCGAAGACCGGCAATTCCGTTTTCGATAACGATAAGGATCACATCTTTTGTGAGTAAAATCAAATACTGGCAGTCGTGGCATTCGGAGTCTACTATACTGCTCTAAATGTAAATTACATTACGAACGAAAGGTAAATTGTCTAAATGGTGCTGTAAACTAAATCTGATGCAAAAACGAACAGAGGGAATGATTAGAGGACTAAGGGATCTTTGGATTATTATTTAATAGATGATAAACTTCAAAATGGTTATTAGAATTACTTAGACGTTAATTTTATGCACACGAGCTTCATCAAAAGCAAATTTTAATTAATTGTTTTATTACAAAAATAAATTTTACACTCACTGTATGTGTGAACTGTAGACAAAAAATTTTCCTGTGTAAGTAAAATGACGAAATTGAATTAGGCTTTTGTCGTTAAAGACCATGTATTTTTCGGAAAGCGAAAATTTGATCCAACTAATTTTATCCGACAACATTTTCTGGTCCGAATTTCTCTGAAAATGTTTATCACTGAGATTTCTTATCGCCAGGTCAGATAATTGACGTATGTTTTCATGCACATATATTTGGGCAGGGGGTTAAATTTTTTGAAAAAATGTATGAAAATTTCTTAATGAAAAATTCAATTTTAGCAATCACTATATCAGATTTTTCTTTACAAAGATAATTTTTTCAGATTGTTTTTCTTTGCTATTTCCCTATGTTTTTTTTTTTTTTTCAAAGTAACTTTGATATATTTAATACGCTGTTACGAATTTTTTTTGAAGTTTTTGATTTGTGACGATTAAATCACGCTATTTGATTGCTTCTTTGGAAGTTAGCATTTTTTCGGTCCTTTACACATTGTTTTGAACAATCGAAAACTTATATAAGATGTTATTGCGACGTTTCAATTTGGGTTATCACTTTTTGCCACGTGTGATTCAAAACTTTCTATATGAAGTTAACGCAGTTGAATGGTAATTTTTCGACCTTCAAGAGCCGTGAGGAGAGTTTTAAAACACACAGATTTTTTAATTAGCTACAACACAAGAATTTCGAATTTAAGTTTTGAGGCCTTTGATGCAGTCATAAAAATCACGTCGCTTTCATATTGTTTTTACCGTGAATGCGCCGAGGAAACAATTTTGAGTAATTATTCTCATAAAGTGAATGTTGGTTTACGAATTAGAATTCTGAAAATGGGCAGTTTTTACAAATTAGTATTAAATATAAGTCGCAAATGTCCTCCTGAATCGAACTGTTTGGGATTTATATATGTATTATTCTTAATTTGTTAACTTTTTAGCAAGTAGCTACAAATATTATTGAACTTCAATGGCTGGGCAACACTGCACCATACATATGAGTAGAATATTAATTGTATAAATCGTAGATTAATAGAAAAACGCAACAGGATCGAAATTAATTGCAGCGGTCTGTCCAGATATTTTGTGAAAGGTCCTGTTTTTGTAAAATTGTGAAAAAACTCATAATTTGTGACTCATTCTTTCAACCAGGGTCGTGCTTTTGTGAATTTGTGCAAATAGGGTCCTGTTATTGAAAAAAAACCTTTTCAAGAAGCTTTTAAACTGTAAATAGATACAAGATTCCGCTCAACAATTGCTGCTACTAAATTAGAGATGCAGCCTATAAATATTTGGTATTTAGCCCATACTGCTCAACGCATAATATTCATTTCGGGCGTATAATGAAAACAAAATCACATTTTTAATAATTTCAATTGACGTATTTTAAATAACACAACTTAGTTATGTATCATTTTTAATGAGTTACGCACTAAGTAAACTTAAACAATTCTTAAATTTTTAATATTTTATTTAAAAAATAGCCACAAATAAATTTATTTACATGATATTCTATGATATTCTATTATGAATAAATATAAATTGATCAATTATTTATTTAAAAAAAAATAATCATCATTTAATATGAATAAGAATGTGCACACGATGTTTGTAAAAGTAGAAATATTTTCTTAGAATATTACATTTGGAATTTAAACTTAGGGAAACTTTGATAAATTAGCTCGTTTCGAACAGTTTCTTTTTTTTTTTTTCTTCCCCGGGAAGGGCTTATTCGATTAACGAAACAATAATGAAGACAAAAAAAAATTGTGAAGGTCCGATTAAAAGAGATTTTTTGTGAAGGGTCCATTAACGGACCCAAATTTCTTCTAAACAGACCCCTGAATTGGTATGTTACAAAAATCGATATTTCTTACCAGCCATGTGCAGAGCGAATACTCTGGATTGAAGTTCAGATATTGGCATGAGAGGTCCAACTGGCTGACCCAATCCAATCAGAACTAATGTCTGATGCTTCAGTTTGGGTGGAAAAGCGAATTTGAAAAGTTCTACTTGATTATCTTCAACCCATACTATATCCTTACTGAGGTATGGAAAGTAGATTTTGTATCCAGTTGCCAGCACCACTTCATCTACCACAATCTCTTCATTTTCTCCTTCAAAGATCACACCTTTAGCTGTAAATTCCTTGATGTCTCCTAAAAGTGATTCGGACAATTTAAAACTTCAGTATATATTGCACATATTTAAAAATCTGAAAAATATGCATAATGTTTTGATACGCTAATCTTCCAGTATTAGCATAAAGAAATTTGGTTCTGAGAAAATCATTTTAAATACGTATATAATATAAAGTTTTAACATTTTATAAAGAGTACACACATAATTTTTGCTTCTATTTTCATTAAATGTAGAAATTTTTTGCTGCAGAGATAAAATTCGAAAAATTATTTGTACCAAGTATAACAGAGCGTTAACAAACCATGTATTTTAAAATTAGCCAACTTCCCGATCAAGGTTTAAATAAATAGCTTAAACTTTTTTCTATAAAGGTATTGCATTTACTGGAATTATTTAAAGCTTTTCTTACCCAATTAGCAACTGCTGCTATGTATTCGAAATAATTTTTTCCAATGGGCACCAGATTGACACTAGTCATTCAAGTATGGATAGGGTAGATTTGTTGGCCACTTTTTAGAGGCACCAAATTAGGTGGGCCAACGTTGTTCCCACAGTAAGGATAGATGGTACAGGGAATGAAAAAACATTCTAACCCAGAATCTTTCTGAGGCCAGCTCCCTGACCACTATACCGCGCGTCGAATTCAAAAGAGTAATTAGCAATAAAATATTTGGTTAACTAGAGATCAAGGTTGGTACAGTTTTTTTGTTGGAATAAGCTAAATTCCTGATAGAGTATGTTTTGCGTTTTATAGTTCCATATATATTTGGTTTTGCTGCATACTCACTCAATCTTTTGGTACTTTTAATCCTTACAATTCACGCATGCAGATTAATTTCGGTAGTAAAATAACACGCGTGACTATGTGCAGCAAAGTGCATGTTAAATCTGTTGTGGCTGAAAGTGCTCTCGCTGACTATGGTGTGGAAGCCGAGTATTTACCAGCTCTTGCGCTGTCCACACAGTCTGACCAGGATCAAAATTACGTGACATTCCTACCATGGTTTTTTAAGATAGAGCTCTAAAAATGGAGCTAGGTGCACAGCCATGATTGGGTGTTTATGCGGGAATTTATAGATTGCAGAAGGTTATAAAAGAGTTACTCTGAACTATCGATTTCAAAAAGATTCAGAAATTTAATAACAAACTGCCAATTCATTAGCTTAAAATGTGTGAAATTGATAAAATAATCAGTTACGAAATATTTTTCGAGTCATGCAGCTCACCTTTAACCTGAACTGTACCACTGAGTATTCTATTAGGAAGAGCATCATTGACCATTGGATGTTGGCCGAATATGTGATGAGTTGGTTTCATCCTGTACAGCTCATGGTCGAATCTGTTGTTGATTTCTCTTTCAGCAATGGCGCAGACTATGGGATATGGTAAATTATTGAAAAAGAAATTTAGAAACCTCTTCATCAGGTGTAGATCGAAAGGTTTGCCTTTGGGACCTACTCTATGAATGACCCAGGCACCTCTTCGTGTGCTAAGATAAACCTATGGAAAATTCCAAAAAATTAATAATCTGTATAGAAAACAATTTAAGTAAATAAGATTAGATTTCAGAGAAAATTTTTATGAGCTAAAAAATAAAGAATCTCTGGTATTGTATTTATAAAAATAACTCTGAATTGTTGTTTTTAACTGGAAGGTTAGAATAATGTAGTCTTAAACCAAATTTTAAAAACTTTAGTATCAAGGCCACATTAAAATTAGATTTTATTAGGATTCAAAACAAATGTGGCTCAAATATACAAATCAACTAAAAAGGTAAATTTCAAAATAAGACAACTAAATGAAATATCAAATATTTTTTAAATAATTATGAAGCCGAAGAAACCTATTTTTTAATAGCTAAATATGCTTCTTGAATTTTTTAAAAAACTTCTAGGTGAAATAACTAGGTCATCACATTTAAAGCAGACATACTAAGCCTTAAAATTAAATAATTATGTAATAAAAAACCTTAATTTTCAGCAACTACAAAACGAGAAATGAGAAAAAATGATTTCACATATTGAATTTATGCATTTTGATTTATACAAATTAAATGTTTTTTTAGCTGTAGTGATCGGATGTATGAACTCTTTAGAAGCTCAACAGGTGGTTCAAGGTCTTGAAAAAGGAAATTTACATCAACATAAAATTTGCATTATTATATCCATACATTGATAAGTAGCAACCAAGTTAAATGTTAATATTTCAGTTGCAAAAAGAAAAATTTAAAAAGTAAAATTCACTAGGGTACCTCGCGGTCATACAACTTTTCTTTAGAAAAAAAAAAAAAAAAAAAAAAAAAAAAAAAAAAAAAAAAAAAAACCTGAGTAGAGTTTTATTGCAATTACTTCACACGCGGGTAAGCTACTTACTACGCATCTGCTTGCACCTGACGTCAGATATACCGAAGGTATTTGATATACCCAACACCAGTTTTAAAAGTATACAACTTTCATTCAGAATCTAAAAATTGCTTCAATTGATGCTTCATATCCCTGCTATTGTTCTTAAACTTTAATTTAGTGTTCCACGATTGATAATCATGGAAATCGGAGGAAGTTTATTAAAATCTCAATAATTTAGAGATAACCTTTTAATCAGTTTTTCTGTTAGAACAGGAAAAGCTCTAATACTCAGCTCAAATAAATCCAGAAAAACCTTATCCAAATATTTATAAATCACTTTCTGGATATATTAGAGTTTTATTGATGCTTCGAATTTAAAGTATGATATCATTTCCAGTTGACGGTTTTATTCTTGCAATCAAAAATAGTTTTATTTGAAGTTTGTAAATGTTTACTTTTCACTTCAGGCATTATGCTTCAGAAATTACTTAAAGATTGTGATTTGCAGGTCCGCCGTTAGTTAAGCTATACGTTTTAATTGCAGCTCATTAAATTAGCGGTACAGAATGTCACAAGACTGCTAAGTTTCGAATTGATTTTTAAAGGATCAGTAATCTCGAAAATAAAACATTAAAAACTCATTTACAGCAATCATTTCGTTCTAAATTAATACAATTTTGATGAATATTGTTATTTTATTACAAAAACTATTAGGTTGTGAATATTTTTTTTTCACGCCTAATTAATCGTTTCACAATTTCCCCCGAACGTTGTAGCTGTAACAAAAGGAAAACAATTTCGTGTCAGTTATCGCACTCTACAAAGGTTAAATCTGATAAGGAATCATAGTATGATATATTACTATAGTAACAATGATAGTATACTAGTAACAGACTGATTTAAATAAAGAACACCAAGCGCTTTGTTTTTATCAGTTTTATAAGACGAACTTTGTAACGTTGCACATTTAAAGATTATATGATTGCTTAACACATTAATAAAAAGATTTATGGAACCAGTAAGAATTCAACGAATATTTTTGAAACCGAACATCTAAATTTTACATGTTTATTTATTAAATGAAACATTTATTGTCCATAGAACAGGAAACGATATCCCGAACTATTTTCGACTTTCTAAGCCTATTTTAATGAACTACAAGGGAAATCTGTTTACAAATTAGCTAGTGCAAGGAATAATTCGAAACAAGAGATCGGACAAGCGCGAACTTTCTCTGAACATAAAGATTTCCTCTGAATTCTTTTTGAAGTTTTGAGTGGTTAACTTTGAGGGCTTAACGGGTTGTTACGTATGTGTGTGGCCGAAGTCTATTTCTTAGCCATAGATGGCGCCAATGGAAAACAAGTGCACCCCTCTGCCCTAAAATTGACTTGTTAGTATTGACAGGTGGTATTCGACAACTGCAACAATATTCTTTTTACTTACTCTACACCTAAAAATGAATCGAGCTTTTCCATACTCGCACACATAGTAACAATTTCAATTTTTATAAGATTCACCTAAAAATTTAAAGTCTGCTATTCTCTAGTCTCACTTGATTTTATTCAAAAATTTTAAACACATTAGGAAAAAAAAATCTGCATGAAGTTAAAAATGGACTCGTTGTATTATCTGGCTCTAAAGTTATTTGAAGTTACAACCGTTTTCGAGTGTATGAAGCTGTTTTGAGATTCATTAAACTAGAAAGAGTGCCTTATGTAAGTTTATTGTATACTTTTGAGATTAAGTTAGAACGTACTTTCGAAGAATGCAAAAAATAGAAGAAAAAAAAGCATCTTTAAAAGTTCGTTTTCTCTGTTCTAATTAACGAATCATATCGAAAGAAAAAACTCTAACAATTGAAAACTTCTACCTTAACATCAGATTTTTGTAGATTGAGATCTTCATGGTCTGAGGGTTTAATCTTAAGATTAAACAGTCATTTTTTCTGTACCCCACTCACGGAGTTGGGCTAAGAAATCAAGGTTTTCAGAACCACTATTACTTATTCCGTTCATCCAGTTTTCTATTTGTTTTCGTGTTTGGGTTGTAACATCATTCTTTGTGTTACGTTATGAACATAAGAATTATTTTTGGCGTTGTATCTCTTCAGATTTCTTTTCTATTAACAAGGTTTTTCGAATCTCTGTCGCCAAGGAAAATTAAAAACTGTTTAAGTGCCTTTTTTTTAAAAAGCAAAGCTATGATTTTAAACTTTATATCTTCTATGAATAATTATTTGTTCTTTAGAAATGACAAATATCTTAAATATTTTAAAAGTTAATAAAAATAAATTTAAAATTGCTAATTTGGCGACATTTTCCCCACCCAGATAAAAAATTATCAATATCACTGCGTATTCTGAGATTGTGCAATTTTTTATGAGCCTAGCTAATGCAGTATTGGAGTAAGTTTTTAAATAATAAAAAATTAGTCCACAAACTCTTAATTTTGACAAAGCTGGTTTTTCTCCATTTTGACGTTTTGTGCTATTTTTAGAATAAGCATACACAGCGCTGGTTTTGGCGAGGCTAAACTGTCCAAACAGTTATGAGTACCTTTAGCAAACTCGCAGCAGTTATAAAAATAGCATATTATTCGCAAGAAAGCTTAATTTCGTATGACATAATTCGAAGCATAATTTCGAAAAGCCTAATTGTAAACATAATTCGAAATCTCCGTTGACTTCGAAAAATATCCTTAAATTACTTTCACTCAAAACATTTTTGTTTAAAATTATGGAAACAGAGTTACAAAACTATCACAATATAAAAATTTATTGTGTGGCTGAACACTTTTTGAATTTTAAAGTAACATGAACTGATTATCCTTCTAAATGCCGGTTGAGTTTCTTTACAATTACAATTGTTTTGATTTGTGTCAATTTTGAAAATATGTATGGTAATAAATAGTTGACGTTAAAATTATTTTTTTCAGTTAATAAAACATGTTATGAATATTCAAGCGTTATAAATATACACTTTTGAAAAGTCTGCAATTTTTTTTAAAAACATATTCTAAGTGAACTGGGTGGACAAACCCATAAGAGCGAATTGACATTAGTTTTACCTTTTTTTCTTCTTAAGGTCTAGCCAGATTGAGGAAATAATGTTTAAAATGTAAAACATTTTCTGTGTAGTACTCAATTTATATTTTATAACGTACAAAAATACCACAAAAATCTAAAAATAGAGATTTAAAAATACATATTAAATTCTAAGGATTTAGGAACATAAACCTATTTTATATAACAGGTGCATATATTAAATTATTCACTTTTTCGACCACCATAAACTTATTCTACCTAACCTACTTTACCTAAATCAAAGTGAAAATTGCATTTATTTTTTTATTTATATACAACAGCAGTTCTAATGCAGCTGCAAATTTCAGGGACGAAGTTAGACGAACACAAAGGAATATTTTTCATATTTATTGATAATGCAGAAAGGCATTGTCTCTTAAATGCATTTTTTTTTTGTTGAATAGACGAGCTTTTTGGGTCGGGATGTTTGTTATTTTTGTTAAGTTTTGTCAACGAAATTCGAGGAAGTTAAAGTTTTGTTTTCACGTTGAGTTTTTAAATGAATAAAATTTTTGAAAACTATGAACAAGCGTAAAGTTTTTTTTGGATTCGATGAGAATTTTACTTTAATAGATCTCATACATAATATTCCCTACATCAAAGATGAGTGTCCTTTGTAAAACAATTTTAAAACTTTGTATACAATTTCTATGCCTTTCAATAACATAGATTCTTCTATAAGCCCAATTCACGTTAGCTATTTATAATTTTGTGCGTAGTTCTTAGAAGTGTTTTTAACTTACAAGTTTAAAACAGCAGTTCTGATGTCTTTTACGGCTACGGAACCCTAAATGATCGAGCATCTTTTGGCGGAACCCAAAACGTAAAATATATAAGCAGCCGCAAACATATTGAGTAAAATTACCGGAAATTCAAAGACTAGTTTTTCTGGAGAAGTGTTAATGTTTTTATTAAAAAAAAAAATTTCAAAAAGAGACTAATAAAATTTAGAATTTTGCGCATCTGATGACAGTTTTGCGTATGCTATTCAAGAAAGCAATAAAATTAGTTTGTTAGCTTTAACAAAACAATAATGGGAGATTACGCGCAAATGTTAAAATTTTTGGACACAATTTGATTTTTATACAAATATTGAATGCTAGTAACTCAAATTTTCACAATAAAATTAATCTTGAACAACAGATTTTATTGGGCAAGTAATTAATACAACACTACACCAGTTTTGATATTTATTAAAAAAATAAATTTTTACATGTTATTTATAATAGGAAATTGCTTTATTTAAATAGTGGCAGTAGTTATATTTTATTAAAGTGTTATTTTTGAAATCGCAAAAAATACACTAATATATATTGAGTAATATTAAATATACAGGTATCTAAAAACGAAGTAATTTCCGTTTGTTTAATGTATCTTTTAACTGTAACCATAAAACGAATTTCTTTTAACAGTAATTTTAAGTAACATGATAGAATTTTACGTTAAGAAAGAAAACAAATCTAAAGCCGGATATTATTTGTTTATTATTTTGAAAATTTTTGCAGTCTAGTGTGAAAGTGGGTTCGTTGTCCCGGTTTTCAAGAGCAAGGCCGACAAAACTTTATTAACCCATTTTTTGTTACCTCATGTCTTCCTTTTCTTAAAATCAGTCAAGTGAATCGATAAGGAAGAATGTAGTAAAATGCAATCAATTTCACAGCATTTACAAAAATATTAAGATAACAACCACTTCGTTAGAACAGCGAAAATGTTGTATACACTCGATTGCAAAAGATATACCTATTAATTGATAACGTGCAATAATTACAAAGTTTAAATCTCAAAGAGTCCGAGAGATTAAAGTTTAAAAGAATCCAGAGAAGAATCAATTTAAACAGTTATTCTTAATGAGGGAAAATAGTCATAACATACATGTTCAGAAATGTCAAACTGTTTTGATGAATCTTCATTTGATATTTATTACTCAGAACAAACAAGTTTGTTTTAAATAAAATTAAAATCTTCGAAATATCTATTCTAAATTTCACAGTTGTTCGAAGTTGAGAATTTTTTTTAAGTGAGTTTAAATGTCTAATTAGTCTCAATTGTGAAAGTTCTACAGTATTGGAAGAGGAAAAGTAATGAACTACACATAAAATATTTTAACTATGACACTATTTGTGCATTCACATTGGACAGTTAAAAGAACTGCATGGTATGATATACAAGAATGCAGATTTTTTTTTAGCCGTCATCAGCTTAAAATTGATGAAGGTTATAACAGTGTTGATCGTTATTATTTATTTAAAAAGGTTTGTACTAGTAAGATTGCAATCAGGGACACCCTTTAAATTTGGCGATTTGAAAATAAAATAATTAAATTAAGACATATTTTTAATATTGTAATTATAATATTATAATATATAACAGTCTATCAAAGTTTGGGGGTTTACAACTACTAGTGTTTAACTCCGTAGCCTTGTAGTTTTGAACCAATCCAGAAGAAAAGGAAGCTCCTGGATCAGTATCCCCAGAGGTATTTATTTTTTTATGGGAAAATGGAGGACTTTGCGACTAGACAGATTTAACGTGCATTAGTCACCATTTACTACACGGGGTCTTTGGCAGGTGGGAATTGAACCCATGATCTCTTGGTCATGGGCCCAGTGCCCTATCAGCCAGGCTATCCCGGTCTCACTAAATTATGATAAACAAAAGTCGTAGTCATCTAAAGGTGACGTCATTGAAAGCTATGGTAACCAGAAACAAAAGCTTCAGCAAAACTGAAAAAATATCGCCAAACCACGGATATTCCAAAATTGAACCTTATTCTGCTATTACTATTTAGATTATAATATAAAATAAAAGGTTTAAAAAGCAAAATTTTTATTCTATCACAAAAGTAATCTCCTAAAATTACCTTACTAGGCAACATTTTACGATAAAGATATTTAGTTACCATTTTGTAATTATTAAACTGTTTATAAGTTCTCGTTTTTATTAACAAGTTTTATTTACTGTTCAAAATAAGTTGTGTAAAATTGTGTTCAGTCAGTGAATGGCGTTAATATACAAAATATTTAAAATTCTTAAGCAATATTAAGAATAAACTTAATGCACAATTTCTAAAGAATTCATGAGCGAAAAATATTTAACGAGACTTTCTAGTAACCTAAAATTAAATAAGAATTTCAAAAATAGGTGCATGTAGCTGGAATGGTAACCGAGTGAAAATGTTTAACTTCAACTGAATAGAAATGGAATAAATTAGTGTAACCAAATTTGCATTAATACAATCAGGGCCGTAGCGAACGATAGATTGAGAGGAGGCAAAATTACCAGACTTAAATTCGCTAATGATCAAATTAAAACCTCAGATTTTAAATTTTTTCGTATTTTATATTAATTATTTTTGCTATTTATTTTAAACTATATATTACTATTGATAATAAAAATATCAGGTTTGAAACTAGTTTTCCCCTTCTAATTATTCAAAATCTTCAAGCATTTCTACTTACAAATAAAGCACCAAGAAATAAACAATGTAAAAAATTATATTTTGGTTAAAAAAAAACTATTCTTAATAAATCACAAATTAATGCGATTTTATTTTATTTTATGACCTTCGTTGAACAATTGATCAAATTTTGGGTCTACATTAATAACTAGCTTAACACTTCGCCCCGGCAAGGGGGCATCCGGGGACACAACGGTAATTCGAAGTTCGCGCAAATATCTAAAAAACGCTTAAGTTACCTAAAAGTTAAGTTATTACACCCTATAACAAAAAAAAATCGACGCACCAAGAAACAATCATCCGATTGCTTTGCCGAGCCAGATTACAGTGGTGCATGGCTCGATCAGGCTGGAATGATGCCGACTGGGGACGAATAGTCTTTAGAGACGAATCCCGCTTCCAACTGTGTCCTGACGATCATCGAAGACGTGTTTGGAGATGCACAGGGTAGAGGGGAGATCCTTCCTTCACTATTGCCCGCCACACCGGCCCTCAACAAGGCATTATGGTCTGGGGTGCCATTTCCTTTGACAGCCGGACCCCTTTGGTCATCATTAGAGGTACACTTACTGCACAGCGGTACGTCGACGACATCTTAAGACCTGTTTTGCTACCGTTCCTTTTGCAGCGCCCTGGGCTGGTTTTTCAGCAGGACAATGCCAGACCACATACGGCACGTGTTGCTATGAACTGTCTGCAAGCTTGTCAAACTCTTCCTTGGCCTGCCAGATCACCAGATCTCTCTCCCATTGAGCATGTCTGGGATAAGATGGGAAGGCGATTGCATCTGGCACGGAATGTTTATGACCTCGTTCGACAATTGGATCGAATTTGGCAGGAAATACCGCAAGAGACCAACCGGGAGCTTCATCGGTCTATGACACGCCGTGTGGCAGCTTGTATCCAGGCTAGAGGCGGGTCAACACCTTATTGAACTTGTTACTGTAACTCTGCAATAAATTATTCAATTGTTCTGAAATTTTAATCATTTATTATTCTGTACATTGTCTTCCCATCCACCAATTTTCGTTTGAATCGGACAAATCCTTCTTGGTGCGTCGATTTTTTTGTTATAGTGTAGTAGTCTACAACTACTAACGTTAAACTCCGTAACCTTGTAGTTTTGAACCCAATCCAGAAGACAAGGAAACTCCTTGATCATGTATTGGGAGAAATTTGCCTTCATGGAAGACTGATTGAACTAACCCGCATTTGTGTTATGGAGAGGAAAACCACGAAAACCTCTCATGGTTAGTTTTACGGCAAAGGGACTAACCCATGATTCGTCTACTACTGAGGATATTTTACGTCAGCACTGTGGTCGGTGAAAGCCGGAATCAGCCATTGCTGGGATTCGAACCCGGTTCACCTTATTGGAAGGTGAACGCTTTATCACCCGAGCCACCATCGCTCAATCGATGTGATTTGAAGAACTTAAGTTTCAGGAGGGAAATGCTTTTTTTAACAACTTAATTCAGAGCCGTGATCATTCAGCTTTTTTAAGCATTACGAATAATTATTGTTTTGCTTTTATTCAGTAGTCATAACAATATTTATAATAAACTCTAAAACTTCATAGTCGAAATACGGTTTAACTAACTTAGTATGCCGCATTTGCAATCAATTCAGATTTACAGTTGTCTGTTTTTAATTTTCCTCCTTCATTTAAAAATGATTGTCAGAGCTTCAGATTATAGACTAATAGGAACGACTATTAGACTAGATTAAAAGGGACAATGTTAAAAAGTACGGAAATGATTTCAGAAATCATTTTGCTAATTGGGTTTAAAGCACCATGTTTTTCAAAGCTTTGCAAGATATCGGAAACAGATTATAAAGTAATTAGAGTGGAAAGAGGAAACAAAACAGCAAGAAAAAATTTAAACCGAATACTTATATGGATGTTTGATGAATAATTTTCATTACTCTATTCTAAGGGTTGTATCTCATTCAAGTTTTATTCTTTTTAACCTTCTATCTTTCAGGATCGGTGGAATCTGAATTGTTGATCTTTAAAAATTACCCACACAAAAAGGATAAGTTTACCAGCAACCAACAAAAAGGCACTATAGTACTTTGATTTCACTGGCACAGGATGATTTAAAAGACAGAAGACATCAAGCCTCTAGTTTTTACAAATTCAAGTTTAGGAGAAATGAAATTTTAAATTTTTACAAAATATAAAATTCTAATTAAAAAGGTTTGTGATTTAGGAAACATTTTTTTGCGTTATTTGTAAATTTCAGGGACATCTTTTGATAATTTTTGACATGAAGTAATAGATTTTAAAAGAAATGCTAAATATCAAAATCTTAAGTTTAAAGAGAACTAAGAAATTAAAAAATTACTACTCTTCTGTTCTTCTTTTCAGTGAACAGCTTTCTTAATATTTAAAATAATTCATGGTATCATTGTAGAGTTATGAATATATTGCACACGCCGCAGAATTCTCTATAATGCGTCAAACTTCAATATATAGCACGAAAAAAAAAAGCATTCTGAATAACTTTTGATTTACATATGGGGACTTAGGATTTTTTAACCATTTATAAATTTAATTACAAGTTTTAAAAATAATATCTAATTAATTTTCCATTAACGTCTTCAGTATTCTTATGAGGTTTTTGTGAACAAAGAAAATTCAAATCAACGTCTTTTTACAATAGCAATGTACTTAATGAATTATGAAAAATTACACTAGTATTTCAAATCTTATAACAGTTACCAAATTCAACAATGAAAGAGTATACGTTCCTCTGATAATAATTCTTAACATTTATTTTAGTTTTTAGAAAACCATAATTCAGCTGATTCATTTTCAGTTTATACACACTAAAATCAATTTAAAAAACCAGAATAGATGCATTGTGAATTCAATTGCCAGAGACGAGATGCAATTTTTAGAACATTGATAAAACTATGATGAAAAAAAAATATTCATTTTCATTCATTCACTCACTACATAGTCAGAATAAAACTTAAATCGCTATATATTTTTAAAATAATTAATGATCTTCCGTTAGTTTATATGGACACAATTGCTAATGAAATTTATTCATGAAATATCTGTTCATTAAATATTAACTGTTTATATTTCCCTATAGAATAAGCTATGTAAAAATAGGTTGCGTCTACAAAAAGTAAAACATCTCCGCAAAAGCCCATTGTAAATCAAATACATAATGAATCTTAAGAAAAGCATGAAAAAAATTTAAAACTTCATGGTTAATCCGGTTCGAATCCCAACGATGGTTGGTCGATACGAATTCCGCATCCGGCTTGCACACACCACAATGCTGACGTGAAATATACTCAGTGGTAGATGGATAATGGGTTAGAGTCCCCATGCCGTCTGACTAATCATGGGAGGTTCTCGCGGTCTTTCTCTCCATTTAACGCAAATGCGGGTTAGTCCCATCAAAAAGTCCTCCACATAGACACTCTCTCAATACCTGATCCATGAATTCCTTCGTCTTCTGGATTGGGTTCAAAATTAAAAGGCTACGGAGTTAGAATACGGAGTTAAAAGGCTAAGAACATTAGTAGTCGTAAAGCCAAAAATTGGGTCGGCTGTTCAAAGACTGTTATAAAATAAAATATAAATTTTTTTTTCTATGTGCTTGCGCGAAAAAGCAATGAAATATTGGTAATTTATTAAGTTTATTTTAGTTTTTATTTTAATCGAAACCATATTTCAGTTTACGCAAACACTAAAATAAAATTATAAAGCTAAAACAGATGCTGTATCAGAATCGTGAACTCAAACGCGTGAGATAAGACCCTATTTTTAGATTGATAAAACTATGATATGAAAAACCACGATATAAAAAACCATGATAAAACTAAGACAAGAAAAAAAAAATTCCTTTTTTTTTTATCCACTGCTTATTTTTAAAATAATAAAATTTAGATTGCTACACATTTTTAAAATAATTAATAATCTTTTGTTAATTAATGTTCACACTTACTAATGAAATTTATGAAATTCCGCCAAAATAAGGTAGACTAATGTTCCACAGTTGAACATCAAAATAGGAAATAGGTAGCATTTAAAAAAGTAAAAGCATCTCCGCAAAAAGCACATTATGAATCAAAGATTTAATGAATCACAAGACGAAAAAGTCTGAAAAATTTTACAAGTTTTATATACGTCTGCACGGAAAAGTAATAAAATATTGCGTGTAATAAAATATTGCGTGTAATATAAAATTACAATATATAAAATTGAAATTGAAAGAGATTACATAAAATTTATCTCTAAATGTGTTGCAAGAACTTCATAAAAAATTTAGAAAGCAGGCTTTCTTTAAAATTTTTAAGAAATTCTTGTAACACATTTTAAAATAAACTTTAGTTAAAATGAACGTACCTGAAAAAATTAGCCGAGCTCGATTTTTGCAAGTTGCGTGCATTATTATCTTTTTTGTGTAGTTCCATAAAATAGTTAAAAAATTGTTTACATTTTATATAGTTAAATTTCCGCTTATTTTTTAAACTATTAAGTTTTTTAAAAAGAAGTTTTAAAAGTATGATTAACCAAATAAACACGTGGCTTTAAATAACTTTAGGAATACTAACTCTAACGTAACCGCGTTGATCACAGAGCTTGTAAAAATAACTCAACATTAAAGAATGAAATAAACTCAACAGAATCGCTTCAAATATTATGACGACGTAGTCCTCTCATGCTACAATGTTCAAATTGATCAATTAATTTAACTGATTTACGTATTAAAAATTAAAAGAACGTGCAATAAATGCTTTGATCAAATAGAGCTAAAAACATAACTGATGTTATCTTTAAAATATCCGATATAGTAGTTTTTAATTTAATTAAAAAGGGGCCATTCCTGGTAGAGCTGTGTCGTCCTCTGAAAGCTCTGCAGCGTGGAGATAGCAGGGTTGAATCCCACTTTAACCCTGGATGTGCCCTTCTGACTTTTACTTTCCCTTTCTACTTGGCAAATGCGTATAAGCCATACTTATGTAATTGAGCATACAAGCCTGAATGTAAACGTACCTATAATTGATTTGAAACAATGGTAACGCTTAATTAATGAGAAAACCTTATTTTGAAGGATATAATTGAAATTTTTAAACTACTTATAGGATATGGAACTAAAATATCAACCGATGTCCAAATTTTAAGACTCTAGCATTAACGGTTCAGGAGTAATAAGAGAGACTCACAAATTTTATTGTAGATTAAATTGGCCGTCAAAATAATTTGGTTTTTTACGCTATAACGCAGGGGTTTCCAACTTACACGAGGCCGGGGGCCAGAATTAAAAACACAAATCATATGGCGGGCCGCAACTTTATCAAAATTTTATGTAGGACTCTTTTATGCTTGAAGGAGCATTAAATATTACTGTCAGATTTTTACCAAGTTGTACAAAACAAGAGTATTGAATTACAAATTAAAATAAGTAGATTTTTAAAAATATTAAATAAATAATAAAAATTCGGGCTACAATAACTTTAATGTGCACCTAAATATTAAACAATTAATGTGCAACAGATATCTAATTGTTAAGATATCAAACTTTAAAAAGGTTGGTATTAAAACTTACATAGTAGCACACACGATATTCAATGAGAAAATTTAGGTTTGTCTGCTGCAACAACCAGAGAATAGATATTTAAATTTTAAATTTACAAATGTGTGTGTAAATATTTTCATCCAAAATGAGTGGTTTCAAAAAGTTAATCTGAGAATTTCTTCGAGAAAATTTCTGATGCTACATTATATTCACAAAATACAAAAAAATGAAAATTAAAAAAAAAGCAACATACACGATTATTTTTGTATTTGAATAAATATTTTCTTGGATGCAAAACCTGAGAAATAAATTTCTTTGCACCGTTGGTATGCTAAGTTTCAAAAAACGAAGAAATTAGGTTTTTATTAACGAGAAAAGTATTGTAAACCCAAATAGATTTTTTACGAAGATTGTGCGCAAAAAATGACAACTAATATATTTTAGTTCGCGGGCCAACAAAAAAGGCCTCGCGGGTCGGATGCGGCCCCCGAGCCGCCAGTCGGAAACCCCTGCTATAACGCATAACGGAATTTCGCTAAGCAAGTGATCGAAATTTATGATTTTTTTAAAATTCAGATCCTATGTGTTCAAGCTATTTGACTCTGCTAATAAAATAAAAATTTATAATACAAACAGCGTATATTTGTGACTTACTGCTAGATCCAATGTGAAAATTTGAAAACATTAAACCACTTTTTAAATTGTTTTTGTATAATATAAATTCCATAATACAATATAAATTGCAAAAAGTAACTTCATAAATTTATTAAGATATTTGTTCTATGATAAATGGATATTGCTATCTTCCGTTTTGACTTAGATTGCTCAGCCTTCTAAATCCTGTAAGACATCCCATCAAATTTCCAGGCATAATTTATAAGCTTACATAAGGTTTGTGTAAATTAAAGTATAGGTAAAATAGTTCAACCGAATAAATATGTTCTAAAAGAATTAAGAGATTTATGAAGCCACCTTCGATTTTAGTTTTAATTTTTGGTTTTACTTGTCCATGTTTTAGTTACTTTAGTTTTTTTTAAAGTCTGTTGTAAAAGCATTGCTTGAAGATTTCGATTGATAGCACGTAAAAATATTGCAATTTTTTTCGCATCAAACTTAAATATAATTATGTGGTTAGTAATTAGGAGCACTAGTTTAATGCAACGCATTTGTTTGTTTTTAGATGTTTTAAATTTACTTTTATTTTTTTTTTACCGCTTACGAATAATACTGAAAAATGTTTGTTATATTAGTAACACACAAGATTTTTCAAAAAAACTTGGAATTTATAATTTAAAAAATAAAAATCAATATCCGGTACACAAAAGTAATGTAATAGAATAATACTACGTTACAACAAGCGGGAGCATGTTTTAAAATCTTCACAAGACATATTGAAATCTAGAATGCGTTAGAGTAATTTTCAGATTTATTTACACAAACAATTCCTACAATAATTTTAAAACTGTGCCAGTATTTTGAGAATATTTCATAAAATTTTCTAATCAACTTTGGAATTGGAACACTTTGATGAGCTGCGTATTTTTAAAATTTAGTACATTTTGATTAGAATAAAGAGTTTCACAAAAAAATTTCTCGAGAATTTGTAATTTGATCTCCCAACAGCCTTTTCAACGTAGTTTTTTGAAAAGGAAGACTATCTTGGATTTGGATTTGCATAAAATTTGGACTCTTAAAAAAAAATAAACCAGAGACTATATTTACAAAATTTTTGTTTAACGAAAATCTGAAGATGAAATTTTAATTGAAAAATAAAATCTTTCTATGAATTCGTAATGAAATATAAAATATCTCATTGCATTTAAAAAAAAATTGCATGTTTAACTTTCTCTTAAACCAAACAAATTTAAACTATTAGTATATAAAAATTTCATTTTTGCTTTACAACCAGTGTTGATTTGCTGCTATGTTGTTAAACTCCGTAATCTAGTATAATTTTGAAGCTTATCCAGAAGACTAAATTACTCTTGAATTAAACATTGGTATTTATTTTGGGAGGAGGGATTCTGGATGTAACTAAACCGTATTTGCGTAAAGTTGAGAGAAAAAAACTTAAAGCCTCACACGGTCAACCAGACTGCGAGGAAACTAGCCTTATGTACTAATTGACTTTATTTAATAATTGCTATTAAACACGAGACCCATCTTTTAGGTTTATGAATATTAATGTTCAACTACATAGCCATGTAAGTTTGAACCTAACCCAGAAGACAAGGTAACTTCTGGATTAAGCATTAAAACTAACTCTCTTTCGGGGAGGACTTTTTGAGCTAACCTGCGTTATATGGAGAGGGAAAAACCACGAAAAACTCCCTTGTAAGTCCTTATGTACAAACTGGTATTATTGAAAAAGAAAAAAAAAAAATTCATAATTTGTAACTTAGCTCACCTGTGAAGCAATGTTGCTTAATTCCACCGCCACATCACCGCCAGAGTTTCCCACTCCAACAACCAGCACTTTTTTATCGTCGTATCCATTAGGTTTCTTGTAAGAATGTGTATGAATAATATTTCCTTGGAATTCTTCCTGACCCGGAAATTTCGGAATTATTGGAAAAACGTGGTGTCCAGCACACACCATAACTCCATCGAATATCTCCTGGAATGGTTCAGCGGATCCAACTTTCTGAACAGTAACAGTCCATCGTCCAGTATCGTCGTAATCCGCGGTTTGCTCAATTGATTTTACCTCATGTTCGAATTGAACGTACTGCACAAGTCCAAACTTCTTGGCGTACAATTCGATGTACCGAATCATTTTGGAATTATGCATGTAGTTTGGATATTCTTTTGGAGGTGGAAAGTCACTAAAAGCACTCACTTCCTTGCTACTGTTGATGATGGTAGATCTCATCACAGATCCCAATCCATGGACATCTTCCTCCCTATAACGCCATAATCCGCCAATATTTTTAGTCCATTCGTAACAAACAGGCTCTAAATTTTGTTCCAAACATGCTTTAATGGCTGTTAAACCGCTGGCCCCTCCACCAACAATACAAATTCTTTTAGGCATTTTGTAAAAATGAAACGCTTTTGATTAAAATTCTTTTTCTTTAAACGGTATTCTATGAAATGGCTAAAAACAAGCAAGTATCTGACTTAAGAGTTATTTACATGCTTTGACCTAGTAACTGCTGATACAGATGAATAGAGATACTGCCAGGTCATAAACATTAGAAGGTTTTGGTTTCTCTCTCTCACCCATTTTTAAAGAAGCGCCTCTTGTTTAGGGTTGCAATCAAACGAGAAAAATGTCGCCAAATTGTTATCAAAAGAGGATTTTTCATGCCAGAAAGAGAACTTTTCTTCTCACTTTTAGTTATTTCGATATCATATGGAAAAGAGAATGTTTAGTTAAAAAAAAAGTAAAATATAATTTATTTTGAATGTTAAAGAAAATTCATTGAATGTTTTTTATATTTAATTTTGGATTTTTAATTATTACAATATTGTATAAAGAGAATGTTTCTTAGAAAAAAAGTAAAATAAAATTTTATTTTGAAAATCGAAGAAATATATTGAATATTCTTTTTATTTAATTTATTTAAAATCGAGTAGAAAAATAATTAATGTTTTATGGGATTAAAACAGTAAAAAAAAAAAAAAAAAGAATTAAGTTTAAAGCATTATGTAATTTCGTTTTTTAAAACTATTAAATGATTAGAAAGAATTTCAGTTTTTTGAAGTATAGAATACTGAAGATCTGATGACTAAGGCATTTTTCTCCTATCCTAATTTTTTAACTCAACGCTTTAAAATAATTTTTAGTACTTGATTATTATTTATTAGTTAATTTAACAGCATTAAAAATTTTTTTGAATTGTGAAGTATACGAGCTTTATTATTTTATGCTGCGTAATTGTAAATGACAAAATATAAACTTTCTTTGGACTCGGTCGTATAATTCTTGAGCGATTATACTGGCTATTAAATAAAAATTAAAAAATTCGACTGTTTTGACGTTTTATTGCTCAGAAACTGTTCATCCAATTTCATTCAAATTTTGTATTTTGTAATTCATATTTTAGTAAATTAATATGATAAAACAATTTCGGACACTAAATTATCATCGATCTTTATAAAATTAAATATTAAAAAATAAAAAATGATTATTAATTTTTTTTAATTAAAATTATCTCTGAATAACAAGTTTTATATTTCTGAAAAACTGTATTTTAAGCTTTAACCCTTTACGGACGGGTGAGTCATAAATGTATTCGTAAGGAATCAGTATCAGGATGTTAAAAAATAAAAAGCGGTAGCTTAAGTTTGGGCATAAGTTTTTGCTTTCATTCTAAATCTAACACATCCAATCCATGTGTGTTAAAAGTGTAACTATACAATTTTTAACACGAACTAAGTAGTGGTGAATAAAATAAATCAAACTATCATTACTCCGCCCACAAATAAATTGCTATAGAAATATTTTGACTACCAATTTTATCTTTTTTACCCTGATTATCGACACCCTGAGAATGCATATATGGCTCGCCCGTCTCGAAGAGGTTAATAGTATCAAAATATTGCCAAATATTTAAAAAGTAAATTTAACATGAGGGCTCCCAGCCTATTGGTCTTTCCGACCCACCAAACGTTCTGTAACGTAGAGCAATTGACTTTGGCCGTATCACTGAATGTATATTAGTAATGTCTTTTCCTAATTTGAGCTTGTTGTTGTAGTTTATTTATGTAGCACTAGAGCTACACATTGGGCTATTGGCGACGGTCTGGGAAACATCCCTGAGGATGATTCGAAGATATACCATCACAGTTTTGATCATATGCAGACGGGATGGCACCCTCGCTTCGGTAGCCCGACGAACTACGCACAAACTCGAGCACTTTACGGTAGAACAGTTTAAAG
Organism: Parasteatoda lunata; assembly: GCA_949128135.1. Classification (NCBI taxonomy): domain Eukaryota; kingdom Metazoa; phylum Arthropoda; class Arachnida; order Araneae; family Theridiidae; genus Parasteatoda; species Parasteatoda lunata. The sequence goes on along the minus strand of OX421978.1, from coordinate 47,006,389 downwards.
AGGACAGATACCGCATACCCACGGTCCCTTCGTAGACAGATCGAAGTGGTCACCCACCGGCAAATTGACCGCAGCCAAGGATGCCTGTCTTCAGTGCTCTACTGGGAACTGTGTCTTAACGATCAGTTCTCTGCGGGACCCTAATTTGTGCTATCTCTTCTTCAACTTGAAAAGAGCATTTAAGCTGACTTCGTAATGACTTCGTATCTGAAAAAAATTATTAAATAAAGAAATTCTTTTTAAGGGGCTCAAACTTACGACCATTCTCATAAATATTTTTTATTTTTTAAGAGGCGTTGAATAGCCGACCAAATTCTGAGTTTACGATTGTTCAACTCTTTTCCTAGTAATTTTAAACCCAACCTAAAAGACAACGGAACTTTTGGATTAGGCAATGGGACAAACTAGAATTCGTGGAGGACTTTTTGGGAACTAATCCACATTTGCTTTATGCGGAGAATAAAACCAAGATAACCTCCAACGGTTACCCCGATGGCAAGGCGATTCTATTTCATAAATCGTATCAACCAGCCAGCAGTTAAAAGCTACGCGATTAAAGGCTGTCCCTTGAGCCATCACGGCTCTCTTCTAAATATATCTCACTAATTATTATCCTAAATATAATAACTCTCTATCTCCTAAATTTAACAACTCTCAGAATCATATTTTCCCTATTAGGGTACACTTTGATCCATCAGGTATTTACTTTCATCAGGTATATAGCCATGTGGAGGGCTGACGTTTTTGAGGCACTTCACTGAATTATTATTATTTTTGTGTTATAGTTACAGTTTATAGTACCGTTTGTTCAGCCTGCCTAAAGTAGCATTTACGTATCAGTAGTTTGTGCGGGAAGCGAACCTAAGACTGAGAGATCTTTTATGTCCGCATGTTTCATGTATCTGTATGTGAGATCTTTTAGTCTTTCGGTTTCTCTGTTCGAACCCATGATTGTTGCATATATACGGACCGGATTACGATGGTTGTAATACGGAGATTACGGATTCCAACATGAGAGCAACGATCCTGAGATATATTTAGCATATAAGTAAAAGAGGGGCATAGTTACTTGGTAGTTAGAGAACAGAGATTGTGGATTTTCAATCATGATTGTGACCAAAGCATGTAACTATAGCAGTACTTTATTTACGTCTCACTATAGCTGCACAATGGGCTATAGTTGACGGTCTGCAAAACATCCCTCAACAGACATGCTATCACAATTTTGATCTTCGGCATAGGGGATTGCTCCCCCGGTTTGGTAGCCCGACGACCTGCTTGCGAATAAATAGCAATAGGATATAGTTATGTAACGGTTGATTTATGGAAATTGTGGGTTCAATCTTAGTAATCGAAGATCCAGTTAATACTTGTATAACAACGAAGCATAGTTATGTGATGGTTGGAGTATGGGGATTGTGGGTTTAATCCTGATAAAGACCATAGACTCAGAATTTAAATATAGAAATGGTGTGCTATGATTGGAATGTAGAGGAATGAAGTATGAGACGTTTTGGATCATGAAGTAAAAGTAAAAATATTGCAGAACTAATTGAAGCAAGTTGACTTTTCGAAACAAATAATCCTCAGAAGCTATAGCGGAAGGACATTTATTTAATACACTGTGCCCACAGAATGAAAACGATTTATAGGACCTTGCCAATTTGCAGATCAGATAGAATAAATTTGAGAAAGACATCACCAATATACTTTCAGGGTTGCAGCAGGACTTGAACCACCAACTATCATGCTACACAGCGTTAGCGGACACACATGTGTCTTGAGAATGTGTGCCATGTTCGAACTTTCAAAAGATGTTGACTTTTTTGTACCTTAATTATGATACAGCGGTACTAAGGCTCTCGTACTGAAGCAGCTAAACGTCAACATATATATATATGTGTTAATGTAAGGTGGTAAATAATTACACTATTTAACTAAACAAAATTTAATATAACATAGGTAAAGTTTTAGAACAACAAAAAAAAAAACACTTAATAATAGCAGAGAGAAGAACGTCTCTTCTCATCGTTACATATACATCGTAATCAATTTCGTTACCAGATCATTGTCTATCGTTTACTATTGTCTGTATCAGTTATCACCGCCATCTGGCGGCGTTTATAGTTACATTCAATTCCATGGCCTTTACATTCGGCCATCCTCAATTGGAGCCGTCCTCGGCTATATCAGCATTCTGAAAAATTATTAAGACTCTTTCATCATTAGGCATCGTTGATTCGTCAGACGTCCTGAGAACCTGAAAAATAGAAAAAACAAATGGAAAGAAAGGTGCATAGAAAAATTGTTTGCAAGGACCTCAAAATTCGTCGTTGGTCATCTCACATTCGTCGTTGCTTTTTGCTTCGTATTTAATAAAAAAAATTAAGAAAAAAAAGTCACTTTCGGGATTGGTTCAGTCATAATCAGTTGAAAGTTTAGTCACGATAAGTTCAAATCACAATTATGAAGAGAAAAAAAAAATCACTCTTCATCTGTGGGCCACTTTTTCATAAAGTCTGCTGCTGTTGAAGTGAAGTGTGGACCATCATGTTGTCCAATTTTTTCCACCTCGTATCTATCATGTTGTTTGACACTCTTGATTCGGTAAGGTCCGAAGAACTTTGGTCGTAGTTTAAGACCTGTGCCAAATTGTGTTCTTTGTATTGCTACAAGATCTCCTTCATTGTATGCATTAGGCTTTTTGCGCTTTTTGTCATACTGAGTTTTGCTCAGTTTTTGAATTTTTTGGATGTTTTGCTTCGCAACTTGCCGGATTTGGTCACGTTCATTCATAAGGTTTTCCACATGTTCGTCATTTAAAATTTGGAGAATTTTGGCATCGTCTTTTGATTTCATCTTAGTACCAGTAAGTAATTCAAATGGAGAATAGTTAGTGGAGGCACTTACTGTACTATTTAAAATTCGTTGAAGATTTGCAACATGTTTGTACCATTTTTCTGGTTCTGCTATTGAAAGTTTACTCAGAACTGGAATGAGAGTAGCGTGTATTCGTTCTATTTGGCCGTTGCTACGAGGTATTCCTGTTGTAATTTTTATGTGCTCAATTGATTCATTTTTGCAATAATCTTCGAAATTATTTGCTGTAAAAGCAGTACCTCGATCTGTTATTATTCGCGATGGGTTGCCAAATGTACTTTTCTGTAATTCTAAATTTTTTAAGCATCAGTTGTTGAAGTTGATTTAACAGGGTATATCCACGTGAATTTCGAAAAAGCATCAATTACTGTGAATAAATATTTATAGTTTTTATTGGTAGATGGAAGAGGACCTAAAAAATCAGCATGATATGTGTGAAGAGGCGTATCACCTTTCGGAATTGGATTCAAAAAGCCTTCACCTTTACCACGTTTTTTATTTACTAGTATACATTGTACACAGTTTTCTATCACACTTTGCACTTTATTTGTGAGTTTAGGAAAGTAATAATCAAGTTGGAGAATTTGCACAGTTTTAGCAGAGGCAAAATGACCTTTTTCATGTGCTTGCTTTATAATTTCTGTTTGCATTGCTGCTGGGATCACTAACAATTCCTTACCATCTATGACTTTAAACAAAACATCGTTACGCATTTTAAAATCATTAGCTTTATCGTTTAATAAAAGTTGTTTTATTGTTGAGATATATTCGTCATTAGCCTGAGCGTTCTTAATTTTAAGGGTAAGTTCATCGTGTGTAATGATCATTACTGGTTGCCGACTCAACGCATCAACGTGTTTCATTTGATTAGCGGGCCTATGAACAATTTCGTAATTAAATTGAGATAAGAAAATAGCCCATCTAGCAAACTTAGGTGTTATGTCTTTTTTGTTCATCGTTTGTTGAAATGCGGAACAGTCTGTAAATATCTTAAATTGGGTTCCGTGCAAAAAATGACGAAATTTTTTAAGAGATTCAATTACGGCTAATACCTCTAGTTCATAGCTTGAATACTTTTCCTCGTGGGGGAGTGTTTTCTTGCTCATATAATAAATGGGATGGTATTGACCCTTATCTGATTCCTGAAGCAATATGGCACCGTAACCGTACTTACTAGCATCTGTATGTAGTTGTAATTTTGCATTTGGATTAAAAATATGTAAAACGGGATCAGATGACAAAGCCTCTTTTAATTGATTAAAAGCAAGTCTGTGTTCGTTTTTAAAAGAAAAATCATTTTCCTTACGTAGTAAATCACTAAGTGGTTTAGCTATTAATGAATAAGACTTAATGAACTTACGAAAATATCCGGTAAGACCTAAAAATTGTTGGATATTTTTTACTGATTTTGGTTCTGGAAAATTTTTTACGGCTTTAATTTTATCTGGGGATGGTTTAATTGTTCCATTCTCAATCAAATATCCAAGAAATTCTATTCTAGTTTGCAAAAATTGGCACTTACCAAAATTAATTTCGAGACCGAATTTTGAAGCAACTTCTAAAACGCGTTGTAATTTAGCAATACCTTCCTGATAATTATTTGAAGGGATAATTATATCATCCATATAAATACAAATAGTACCATCGTTTATTAATTCTCTGAAAACATAATAAACATAACGTTGAAAAACAGCGGGGGACAAACAGATCCCAAAAGGTGTAACATTAAACTCAAAAAGACCTTGATCAGTTATAAAAGCTGTAAATTTCTTACTATTTTCATCAATCGGAACATGGAAGAACCCATTTCGGAGGTCAAGTGTGGAGAACATGCTGGCTGAATGAAGTCTATCAACAACATCCTCAACAAGGGGTAAAGGAAAGCGGTCTTTAATAATTTTTTTATTTAGGTTACGATAATCCACACACAAGCGAGTAGAGCCATTTTTCTTTTTAACTAATACAATAGGTGATGCATAATCAGAACAACTGGGTCTAATAATCTTGTCGTCTAACCATTTCTTAATTTGATCATTAATTTCTGTTTTCTCAGCAAGTGAAAAACGACGCGATTTATTTACTACTGGTATATCATCATTTAATACTATCTTTAGCTTAATATCAGTATTTTCGGTTTTTTGGGGTTTATAATTTTGTAAAAGTTCAAGTATTTGTGCTCGGATTTCTTTTGAAATATGTTGCAAAGGAAAAGAGTTATCTGACTCAGCAACATCAATTAAATTAATGAAGTTTGCTTCATGTTTAGGTAATAATTCAATACCATTAGCACTTATTTTAAATTCACCCTGCCTCAAAACATCAGTTCCTACAATAACATCCAAATTCATATTTGAATTACTTACCACCCATACATCTGTTTGGAATTTAGTATCGTCTATCTCAAGGGTAGATTTAAAGGAGCCAAGAGGTTGAATTTGACCCTTGCCAAAAGCAGTTACTGTTATTTTCGTTGAGCTTAATTTAGGCTGCCCAATAATTTTGTAAACACTTTCACGGATTAAAGTTACAGAACAGCCTGTATCAAAAAGAGAATCAAAACAATGACCATTAATTTTTACAATTTTATGCATATCCTTTTTTAATTGGGGGGTATTAAGTTCATTAATCATTTCATTTTTAGTTTCGAATTTAGGAGTGGAGCATTGTGAACTTTTCTGTCCAAACTCATTACAATTAAAACATTTTATACCCTTATTTTTATGAAAACAATCACTGAATTTATGATTAAACAAACCACAATTATAGCAACGTATACGTGATACAATGTTATCACCAACAGTATAATGTTCATCTTTGCTTTTAAATTTGTTATCATGGTTGGGAACATACTTTTGATTTGGCGGTCTATTATTTATTCGTGCATGTGTACGTCTATCGTCAATATTATGCGAATTCGATGAGAACTTATTTTTAGAATTAAATATTTTTTCATAAACTTTAAGCCTATCTTTAAATTCCGAGATTGTTTTACATTGATACAAAATAATTTTGTTTTGATTAGAATCCGGTATACCATTAATAGTATGTTCAATAACTGATTGTTCGTCTATTGTAAAATTACTTTTAGAGGCGATTTCCCGCATCGCTAAAAAATATTCAAACAAAGTTTCCCTATTCCGCAATTTTCGATTCTGCATTTCTTTATGCACTTCAAAAGAAGTCAATTGATCCGAAAATTCCTTGAATAAAGCGTTTTTTAATTCAGAATATGAGAAAATATTTTTTAAAGTATGGAGGAACGTTAACTCCGATCCACGCAGCAAACGCTTAACACAGATTATTTTTTGAGCATCAGTAATGTTTCTGACAAAAGTAAAATTTTCTTCACAACTGGCAAAAAAAGATTGGATTGAATAGTTGTCTGTTCCATTAAATTGCCTCATCGTCAAAATAAGTTTGCGCAAAATTGAATAATTATCATCTTTCTGTGGGAACACGGAAGTGGAATCAATCGAAGAAGCTAATTTATTATTCTCAAGGTTAGTAGTTGAATGTTCAATTTCGGTTTCACTTTCATAGTCACTTAAAGAATCAGAGATGGAATTTTTAAGTGTTTCTAAATCATTTAAATTAGCAAATATTTTTTCACATAATTCAGGGGCAGTTCCTTCACAATCTATTCCTAAACTATTGCACACAATTATTATTTGCGATGAATTAAGTTCTTGCAATACTTTATCTTTTCTTTTAACAATGTCAGTTTGAGCGGGAAAGCCCGAAAAAACACGTAACTTTTTGCGTGAATTTCGATCATATTCTTCATCAAATATAACTTTAAATAGTAATTTTACAGTAGATGAAGGTGCAGTTTTAAGAAAGTTTTTAATATTAGGAATCTCATTCAGAGTTATCATGTTGACAATGCACAAGTTCAAAATAGAAGAAATCAGAACAAACTCACTGGTTTGTTGTCGTCTTTTCTTTTTCACTTGAAATAGTCAGCTCTCTTTTGCTGACATTTAATACAGTTATTATTATTTTTTGAAGATTTTTTCGTCATCAAATAAATATCCAATTCGAAACATCTCTTTCGGTTGTCAGTCTAGGGGAGAGTTCTGGGAGGCTGAGCCCCCATTTGTTAATGCAAGGTGGTAAATAATTACACTATTTAACTAAACAAAATTTAATATAACATAGGTAAAGTTTTAGAACAACAAAAAAAAAAAACACTTAATAATAGCAGAGAGAAGAACGTCTCTTCTCATCGTTACATATACATCGTAATCAATTTCGTTACCAGATCATTGTCTATCGTTTACTATTGTCTGTATCAGTTATCACCGCCATCTGGCGGCGTTTATAGTTACATTCAATTCCATGGCCTTTACATATATATATGTATATATATATATATATATATATATATATATATATATATATATCTATCTATATATATATATATATATATATATATATATATATATATATATATATATATATATATATATATATATATATATATATATATATATATATATATATATATCAAATCTCGGTTTACAGAGAAGACACATTCCCACATTATCCATCTGCCGATCGTATTTTTGACCTGAACCAGAGCACGATCAATCTCTGATCTAGTTTCCCTCAGATGTATTGATTATGTATAGGTAAATGGAGGACTTTGTGACCACGACGGATTTAATGTGCACCAGTCACCATTTTGTACACGGGGGTCAAACTCACGACCCCACGGACATTGGCTTAACACACTACCAGCCAGGCTATCCCGGCCCTCTTCTTAAATTATTAAGCAAATGAGGTTTTTATAGAAAACTATAAATGGACTCTTTACTTAGTTACGACCCCCAAGCAAAATTCATAGGCATGTTTTTATCTCTGTTATTGTGATTATCTACAAGGGTTAACAATTAAACTATTTAGACAGCTAAAAATCTAATTTTAAGGTGTCAGAATTTTTTATATTTAATATTAGTTGTACCTAATAGTGAAGAAGTGACTTATAATAGATATATTAAGCACTTATAATAGATAAGCTAGAGAATATACAACTTTATTTGGCGGATGCAAATTAGTAAGCCTTTTCAATTTTTTTTAAAGTTCACAATGAGGAAGCATTCTGTCATTTGACACGAATTTCCGAGGAAAGGTTGGTTTAATTGTACTTTATCAAACTCAACTGGACGGCAGGTTAAAATTTCTATTATTAAGCGCTTTTGCATACCAATTAGGAGTTGTTCTTTCAGTTATACAACCCTCCCCACACGCATCATAAAAGTCACGAGCAGCTTTTAACCTTGGAAACTTAATTGAAAGCAAAAAGTTTCTTTCATTTTTCTCAACTTGACATTACATTCTAATAATCTGAATATTAACTTAAACAAAATTTAAAAAATGGATTCTGGCGGAACAAAACATCCTGTTTCGAATGATTTTAAAACATTATGTCAAAATTATTTACCAAATACAAAATAAAAATGGAATAATGAAAAATGGCGGGAAAATAAGAAGAGTGTGTGTGTGTAGTTAATTTACGTCGCACTAGAGCTGCACAATGGGCTATTGGCGACGGTCTGGGAAACATCCCTGAGGATGATCCGAAGACATGCCATCACAATTTTGATCCTCTGCAGAGGGTAGGAAAATAAGAAGAGGAAAGATGCTAGTGCGTCTCAGGATTATGGAACAGTAAACTCTTAAGGGGTAAATAACAATCAAAATTTAGTATTATTATTTTTTATTGACATTGTTTTGGGATTAAAATTAAATATTTAAACAAACAATGATGTTTTTGTAATTGGAGTACGGTAAAATCTTTTTATTGCAGGCTAATACAACGAAAGTGATAATTTATTTCTAATTATTTATTCGAAGTCTTAAAATAATAACTTATGTTTGGAAACAATGTCGTCATTATTTGTAAAATATTTGCAGAATGAATTTGTTTTTTCTTTTGGAAAACAATTCATTTTGGTGATAAATAGCCAAATATAACAACCTTTTTTGTGTTCCCTACAGCAGAATGTTTTTCATGACGCATGTCAGATGTATGTTTAATTCTATTCAAATTCAGTTGAATAAACATTTTTTACTAGTTTATTTTTTATCGCTAATCATTGAAATATATCCGGTTTTTTTTGCCAAGTAGAAATAATGCTGTTAGATTTTAAAAAGTAATTGTGTCAAAAATAACAAATCTGACCTAACACATGTTTTTAGTCTATACAAGTTATATGATAGAATAATTATACTGAAAATGTGTGTTCTTTTGTGAAAAGAAGACATTATAAAACTAAAATACGTGTATATCCTTTAATTAAAAAATTTTGCTAACTTCCTCTTAAACGAAATAAATGACCTATTTTTTGTGCATAAATTCATAGTATTCGTGCTTTAGAAAAAGTAAGATATTCTTGTTTAATTTTTGTTATGTTCATCTCTCGATATTAAAAAAAAAAGAAAAAAAAAAAAAAAAAAACGCAAGAACCGTAACTTAACTAAACTTTTATTTTGTTGCGTAAAAACTATTAGACTATTAGAAATTACGCTGATGAATAGAAGTAATTATGCACTAGAAGTACAATTGCAATAGTATTTCGTAGTTACCTCTAGAAATTATAAATGTTAAACTTGAAGTAAAATTACTTAGCAATAGTATTTAGTAGTTAGTTCTAGAATTAATAAATGTTAAACTTGGAGTAAAAATACTTAGTGAGCAATAGTATTTGGTAGTTAGTTCTAGAATTAATAAATGTTAAACTTGGAGTAAAATTACTTAGTGAGCAATAATATTTGGTAGTTATTTCTAGAATTAATAAATGTTAAACTTGGAGTAAAAACACTTAGTGAGCAATAGTATTTTGTAGTTAGTACTAGAATTAATATATGTTAAACTTGGAGTAAAAATAGTTAGGAATAGTATTTGGTAGTTAGTTCTAGAATTAATAAATGTTAAACTTGGAGTAAAAATACTTAGGAATAGTATTTGGTAGTTAGTTCTAGAATTAGTAAATGTTAAACTTGGAGTAAAAATACTTAGTGAGCAATAGTATTTCGTAGTTAGTTCTAGAATTAATAAATGTTAAATTTGGAGTAAAATTACTTAGTGAGCAATAATATTTGGTAGTTATTTCTAGAATTAATAAATGTTAAACTTGGAGTAAAAACACTTAGTGAGCAATAGTATTTTGTAGTTAGTACTAGAATTAATAAATGTTAAACTTGGAGTAAAAATAGTTAGGAATAGTATTTGTTAGTTAGTTCTAGAATTAATAAATGTTAAACTTGGAGTAAAAATACTTAGGAATAGTATTTGGTAGTTAGTTCTAGAATTAGTAAATGTTAAACTTGGAGTAAAAATACTTAGTAAGCAATAGTATTTGGTAGTTAGTTCTAGAATTAATAAATGTTAAACTTGGAGTAAAATTACTTAGTGAGCAATAATATTTGGTAGTTATTTCTAGAATTAATAAATGTTAAACTTGGAGTAAAAACACTTAGTGAGCAATAGTATTTTGTAGTTAGTACTAGAATTAATAAATGTTAAACTTGGAGTAAAAATAGTTAGGAATAGTATTTGGTAGTTAGTTCTAGAAATAATAAATGTTAAACTTGGAGTAAAAATACTTAGGAATAGTATTTGGTAGTTAGTTCTAGAACTAGTAAATGTTAAACTTGGAGTAAAAATACTTAGTGAGCAATAGTATTTCGTAGTTAGTTCTAGAATTAATAAATGTTAAACTTGGAGTAAAAATAGTTAGGAATAGTATTTGGTAGTTAGTTCTAGAATTAATAAATGTTAATCTTGGAGTAAAAATACTTAGGAATAGTATTTGGTAGTTAGTTCTAGAATTAGTAAATGTTAAACTTGGAGTAAAAATACTTAGTGAGCAATAGTATTTCGTAGTTAGTTCTAGAATTAATAAATGTTAAACTTGGAGTAAAATTACTTAGTGAGCAATAATATTTGGTAGTTATTTCTAGAATTAATAAATGTTAAACTTGGAGTAAAAACACTTAGTGAGCAATAGTATTTTGTAGTTAGTACTAGAATTAATAAAAGTTAAACTTGGAGTAAAAATAGTTAGGAATAGTATTTGGTAGTTAGTTCTAGAATTAATAAATGTTAAACTTGGAGTAAAAATACTTAGGAATAGTATTTGGTAGTTAGTTCTAGAATTAGTAAATGTTAAACTTGGAGTAAAAATACTTAGTGAGCAATAGTATTTGGTAGTTAGTTCTAGAATTAATAAATGTTAAACTTGGAGTAAAATTACTTAGTGAGCAATAATATTTGGTAGTTATTTCTAGAATTAATAAATGTTAAACTTGGAGTAAAAACACTTAGTGAGCAATAGTATTTTGTAGTTAGTACTAGAATTAATAAATGTTAAACTTGGAGTAAAAATAGTTAGGAATAGTATTTGGTAGTTAGTTCTAGAATTAATAAATGTTAAACTTGGAGTAAAAATACTTAGGAATAGTATTTGGTAGTTAGTTCTAGAATTAGTAAATGTTAAACTTGGAGTAAAAATACTTAGTGAGCAATAGTATTTCGTAGTTAGTTCTAGAATTAATAAATGTTAAACTTGGAGTAAAATTACTTAGTGAGCAATAATATTTGGTAGTTATTTCTAGAATTAATAAATGTTAAACTTGGAGTAAAAACACTTAGTGAGCAATAGTATTTTGTAGTTAGTACTAGAATTAATAAATGTTAAACTTGGAGTAAAAATAGTTAGGAATAGTATTTGGTAGTTAGTTCTAGAATTAATAAATGTTAAACTTGGAGTAAAAATACTTAGGAATAGTATTTGGTAGTTAGTTCTAGAATTAGTAAATGTTAAACTTGGAGTAAAAATACTTAGTGAGCAATAGTATTTCGTAGTTAGTTCTAGAATTAATAAATGTTAAATTTGGAGTAAAATTACTTAGTGAGCAATAATATTTGGTAGTTATTTCTAGAATTAATAAATGTTAAACTTGGAGTAAAAACACTTAGTGAGCAATAGTATTTTGTAGTTAGTACTAGAATTAATAAATGTTAAACTTGGAGTAAAAATAGTTAGGAATAGTATTTGGTAGTTAGTTCTAGAATTAATAAATGTTAAACTTGGAGTAAAAATACTTAGGAATAGTATTTGGTAGTTAGTTCTAGAATTAGTAAATGTTAAACTTGGAGTAAAAATACTTAGTGAGCAATAGTATTTCGTAGTTAGTTCTAGAATTAATAAATGTTAAACTTGGAGTAAAATTACTTAGTGAGCAATAATATTTGGTAGTTATTTCTAGAATTAATAAATGTTAAACTTGGAGTAAAAACACTTAGTGAGCAATAGTATTTTGTAGTTAGTACTAGAATTAATAAATGTTAAACTTGGAGTAAAAATAGTTAGGAATAGTATTTGGTAGTTAGTTCTAGAATTAATAAATGTTAAACTTGGAGTAAAAATACTTAGGAATAGTATTTGGTAGTTAGTTCTAGAATTAGTAAATGTTAAACTTGGAGTAAAAATACTTAGTGAGCAATAGTATTTGGTAGTTAGTTCTAAAATTAATAAATGTTAAACTTGGAGTAAAATTACTTAGTGAGCAATAATATTTGGTAGTTATTTCTAGAATTAATAAATGTTAAACTTGGAGTAAAAACACTTAGTGAGCAATAGTATTTTGTAGTTAGTACTAGAATTAATAAATGTTAAACTTGGAGTAAAAATAGTTAGGAATAGTATTTGGTAGTTAGTTCTAGAATTAATAAATGTTAAACTTGGAGTAAAAATAGTTAGGAATAGTATTTGGTAGTTAGTTCTAGAATTAGTAAATGTTAAACTTGGAGTAAAAATACTTAGTGAGCAATAGTATTTCGTAGTTAGTTCTAGAATTAATAAATGTTAAACTTGGAGTAAAAATAGTTAGGAATAGTATTTGGTAGTTAGTTCTAGAATTAATAAATGTTAATCTTGGAGTAAAAATACTTAGGAATAGTATTTGGTAGTTAGTTCTAGAATTAGTAAATGTTAAACTTGGAGTAAAAATACTTAGTGAGCAATAGTATTTCGTAGTTAGTTCTAGAATTAATAAATGTTAAACTTGGAGTAAAATTACTTAGTGAGCAATAATATTTGGTAGTTATTTCTAGAATTAATAAATGTTAAACTTGGAGTAAAAACACTTAGTGAGCAATAGTATTTTGTAGTTAGTACTAGAATTAGTAAATGTTAAACTTGGAGTAAAAATAGTTAGGAATAGTATTTGGTAGTTAGTTCTAGAATTAATAAATGTTAAACTTGGAGTAAAAATACTTAGGAATAGTATTTGGTAGTTAGTTCTAGAATTAGTAAATGTTAAACTTGGAGTAAAAATACTTAGTGAGCAATAGTATTTGGTAGTTAGTTCTAGAATTAATAAATGTTAAACTTGGAGTAAAATTACTTAGTGAGCAATAATATTTGGTAGTTATTTCTAGAATTAATAAATGTTAAACTTGGAGTAAAAACACTTAGTGAGCAATAGTATTTTGTAGTTAGTACTAGAATTAATAAATGTTAAACTTGGAGTAAAAATAGTTAGGAATAGTATTTGGTAGTTAGTTCTCGAATTAATAAATGTTAAACTTGGAGTAAAAATAGTTAGGAATAGTATTTGGTAGTTAGTTCTAGAATTAGTAAATGTTGAACTTGGAGTAAAAATACTTAGTGAGCAATAGTATTTCGTAGTTAGTTCTAGAATTAATAAATGTTAAACTTGGAGTAAAAATAGTTAGGAATAGTATTTGGTAGTTAGTTCTAGAATTAATAAATGTTAATCTTGGAGTAAAAATACTTAGGAATAGTATTTGGTAGTTAGTTCTAGAATTAGTAAATGTTAAACTTGGAGTAAAAATACTTAGTGAGCAATAGTATTTCGTAGTTAGTTCTAGAATTAATAAATGTTAAACTTGGAGTAAAATTACTTAGTGAGCAATAATATTTGGTAGTTATTTCTAGAATTAATAAATGTTAAACTTGGAGTAAAAACACTTAGTGAGCAATAGTATTTTGTAGTTAGTACTAGAATTAGTAAATGTTAAACTTGGAGTAAAAATAGTTAGGAATAGTATTTGGTAGTTAGTTCTAGAATTAATAAATGTTAAACTTGGAGTAAAAATACTTAGGAATAGTATTTGGTAGTTAGTTCTAGAATTAGTAAATGTTAAACTTGGAGTAAAAATACTTAGTGAGCAATAGTATTTGGTAGTTAGTTCTAGAATTAATAAATGTTAAACTTGGAGTAAAATTACTTAGTGAGCAATAATATTTGGTAGTTATTTCTAGAATTAATAAATGTTAAACTTGGAGTAAAAACACTTAGTGAGCAATAGTATTTTGTAGTTAGTACTAGAATTAATAAATGTTAAACTTGGAGTAAAAATAGTTAGGAATAGTATTTGGTAGTTAGTTCTAGAATTAATAAATGTTAAACTTGGAGTAAAAATACTTAGGAATAGTATTTGGTAGTTAGTTCTAGAATTAATAAATGTTAAACTTGGAGTAAAAATACTTAGGAATAGTATTTGGTAGTTAGTTCTAGAATTAGTAAATGTTAAACTTGGAGTAAAAATACTTAGTGAGCAATAGTATTTGGTAGTTAGTTCTAGAATTAATAAATGTTAAACTTGGAGTAAAATTACTTAGTGAGCAATAATATTTGGTAGTTATTTCTAGAATTAATAAATGTTAAACTTGGAGTAAAAACACTTAGTGAGCAATAGTATTTTGTAGTTAGTACTAGAATTAATAAATGTTAAACTTGGAGTAAAAATAGTTAGGAATAGTATTTGGTAGTTAGTTCTAGAATTAATAAATGTTAAACTTGGAGTAAAAATACTTAGGAATAGTATTTGGTAGTTAGTTCTAGAATTAGTAAATGTTAAACTTGGAGTAAAAATACTTAGTGAGCAATAGTATTTCGTAGTTAGTTCTAGAATTAATAAATGTTAAATTTGGAGTAAAATTACTTAGTGAGTAATAATATTTGGTAGTTATTTCTAGAATTAATAAATGTTAAACTTGGAGTAAAAACACTTAGTGAGCAATAGTATTTTGTAGTTAGTACTAGAATTAATAAATGTTAAACTTGGAGTAAAAACACTTAGTGAGCAATAGTATTTTGTAGTTAGTACTAGAATTAATAAATGTTAAACTTGGAGTAAAAATAGTTAGGAATAGTATTTGGTAGTTAGTTCTAGAATTAATAAATGTTAAACTTGGAGTAAAAATACTTAGGAATAGTATTTGGTAGTTAGTTCTAGAATTAGTAAATGTTAAACTTGGAGTAAAAATACTTAGTGAGCAATAGTATTTCGTAGTTAGTTCTAGAATTAATAAATGTTAAATTTGGAGTAAAATTACTTAGTGAGCAATAATATTTGGTAGTTATTTCTAGAATTAATAAATGTTAAACTTGGAGTAAAAACACTTAGTGAGCAATAGTATTTTGTAGTTAGTACTAGAATTAATAAATGTTAAACTTGGAGTAAAAATAGTTAGGAATAGTATTTGGTAGTTAGTTCTAGAATTAATAAATGTTAAACTTGGAGTAAAAATACTTAGGAATAGTATTTGGTAGTTAGTTCTAGAATTAGTAAATGTTAAACTTGGAGTAAAAATACTTAGTGAGCAATAGTATTTCGTAGTTAGTTCTAGAATTAATAAATGTTAAACTTGGAGTAAAATTACTTAGTGAGCAATAATATTTGGTAGTTATTTCTAGAATTAATAAATGTTAAACTTGGAGTAAAAACACTTAGTGAGCAATAGTATTTTGTAGTTAGTACTAGAATTAATAAATGTTAAACTTGGAGTAAAAATAGTTAGGAATAGTATTTGGTAGTTAGTTCTAGAATTAATAAATGTTAAACTTGGAGTAAAAATACTTAGGAATAGTATTTGGTAGTTAGTTCTAGAATTAGTAAATGTTAAACTTGGAGTAAAAATACTTAGTGAGCAATAGTATTTGGTAGTTAGTTCTAGAATTAATAAATGTTAAACTTGGAGTAAAATTACTTAGTGAGCAATAATATTTGGTAGTTATTTCTAGAATTAATAAATGTTAAACTTGGAGTAAAAACACTTAGTGAGCAATAGTATTTTGTAGTTATTACTAGAATTAATAAATGTTAAACTTGGAGTAAAAATAGTTAGGAATAGTATTTGGTAGTTAGTTCTAGAATTAATAAATGTTAAACTTGGAGTAAAAATACTTAGGAATAGTATTTGGTAGTTAGTTCTAGAATTAGTAAATGTTAAACTTGGAGTAAAAATACTTAGTGAGCAATAGTATTTCGTAGTTAGTTCTAGAATTAATAAATGTTAAACTTGGAGTAAAAATAGTTAGGAATAGTATTTGGTAGTTAGTTCTAGAATTAATAAATGTTAATCTTGGAGTAAAAATACTTAGGAATAGTATTTGGTAGTTAGTTCTAGAATTAGTAAATGTTAAACTTGGAGTAAAAATACTTAGGAATAGTATTTCGTAGTTAGTTCTAGAATTAATAAATGTTAAACTTGGAGTAAAATTACTTAGTGAGCAATAATATTTGGTAGTTATTTCTAGAATTAATAAATGTTAAACTTGGAGTAAAAACACTTAGTGAGCAATACTATTTTGTAGTTAGTACTAGAATTAATAAATGTTAAACTTGGAGTAAAAATAGTTAGGAATAGTATTTGGTAGTTAGTTCTAGAATTAATAAATGTTAAACTTGGAGTAAAAATACTTAGGAATAGTATTTGGTAGTTAGTTCTAGAATTAGTAAATGTTAAACTTGGAGTAAAAATACTTAGTGAGCAATAGTATTTGGTAGTTAGTTCTAGAATTAATAAATGTTAAACTTGGAGTAAAATTACTTAGTGAGCAATAATATTTGGTAGTTATTTCTAGAATTAATAAATGTTAAACTTGGAGTAAAAACACTTAGTGAGCAATAGTATTTTGTAGTTAGTACTAGAATTAATAAATGTTAAACTTGGAGTAAAAATAGTTAGGAATAGTATTTGGTAGTTAGTTCTAGAATTAATAAATGTTAAACTTGGAGTAAAAATACTTAGGAATAGTATTTGGTAGTTAGTTCTAGAATTAGTAAATGTTAAACTTGGAGTAAAAATACTTAGTGAGCAATAGTATTTCGTAGTTAGTTCTAGAATTAATAAATGTTAAATTTGGAGTAAAATTACTTAGTGAGCAATAATATTTGGTAGTTATTTCTAGAATTAATAAATGTTAAACTTGGAGTAAAAACACTTAGTGAGCAATAGTATTTTGTAGTTAGTACTAGAATTAATAAATGTTAAACTTGGAGTAAAAATAGTTAGGAATAGTATTTGGTAGTTAGTTCTAGAATTAATAAATGTTAAACTTGGAGTAAAAATACTTAGGAATAGTATTTGGTAGTTAGTTCTAGAATTAGTAAATGTTAAACTTGGAGTAAAAATACTTAATGAGCAATAGTATTTCGTAGTTAGTTCTAGAATTAATAAATGTTAAACTTGGAGTAAAATTACTTAGTGAGCAATAATATTTGGTAGTTATTTCTAGAATTAATAAATGTTAAACTTGGAGTAAAAACACTTAGTGAGCAATAGTATTTTGTAGTTAGTACTAGAATTAATAAATGTTAAACTTGGAGTGAAAATAGTTAGGAATAGTATTTGGTAGTTAGTTCTAGAATTAATAAATGTTAAACTTGGAGTAAAAATACTTAGGAATAGTATTTGGTAGTTAGTTCTAGAATTAGTAAATGTTAAACTTGGAGTAAAAATACTTAGTGAGCAATAGTATTTGGTAGTTAGTTCTAGAATTAATAAATGTTAAACTTGGAGTAAAATTACTTAGTGAGCAATAATATTTGGTAGTTATTTCTAGAATTAATAAATGTTAAACTTGGAGTAAAAACACTTAGTGAGCAATAGTATTTTATAGTTAGTACTAGAATTAATAAATGTTAAACTTGGAGTAAAAATAGTTAGGAATAGTATTTGGTAGTTAGTTCTAGAATTAATAAATGTTAAACTTGGAGTAAAAATACTTAGGAATAGTATTTGGTAGTTAGTTCTAGAATTAGTAAATGTTAAACTTGGAGTAAAAATACTTAGTGAGCAATAGTATTTCGTAGTTAGTTCTAGAATTAATAAATGTTAAATTTGGAAAAATACTTAGTAAGCAATAGTATTTGGTAGTTAATTCTAGAATTAATAAATGTTAAATTTGGAGTAAAAATACTTAATGAGCAGCCCTGCTGTCTGCAGATATGCAATAACAGAGTTGAAATTTGGGACCCTAAAAATGTCAATTTTATTTGTTAACTTAATGCGAGTTAACTAATTGCTTCAAAAGTTATTGTAATATTAAGTGCTTTTTTCAATCATTTTTCACCCAGTTTATTATCTTTAAAAATTGTAGTAAAAATTAAATTCTGTTTTACGATTTTTACTTTATAAGCTCACGCTTGAGCTGACGTCAAAAATAACGCAATAAAGGAAAATAAGAGCGAGAGTTTAGATGTTGTCAGATATAAATTATAACAATTGTATTTTAATTTTAAAAAAATATAAAAAAGTGTAATTCTAGAGTTATTAAATTAAATACTAGTTAATTAAACCCGTTTGCTATTTGAACTGTTATACTATCCACCTTTGCAAGCGCGGCTTTTTCATATATTTATTTCTATAGCTGCATTCTTCAACCCCTCCTCCATTCCTAACGCATTCATTAGTTGTAAGCAATATATTAAACAAATTTTTAACCGTCTAACTGCTGCAGGCGGCTTTGCCCATGCATAAGTAATTTGATTTTAATTTTAACTATTTTCAAGAGATGTTCTCGATTATTGTCAAAGTTCTTTATGTAGTGATTTTAGTAATCAGTTAAAATCTTACCGGCAACCATTAAATCATACAAATCAATTGAAGTAGGAGTTCGGGTCATTTCAGCATAGTAGACAGCAGAAGTATTAAAATTATTTCCATATCCGGAGTGATATAGGATAGAAAACTCATCAGAAGGCTCCATTACGTGCTGTACTACTTCCTTACTCACCTCTCGAGCCATAACTTGAGCATCGAATAATGTATATGTTACGGTTAATGTGAACAGTCGGTTATTATTAATGCTAACCCATCAATCTTAATAATGACCAAATAAGTCGGTTAAAGAGACAAAATAGAGCAAATTTATCACATTCAGGGGTGAAGTTTGGGGGTGGGTCCGGTTGAAGAAACCCCCTCCAAAATTGTATATTACTTGATTAATGAATTATTGTACGTAAGTAGGTTGTAGTTATAGAAAAGAAAAAAAAAGTTTTCATTATTCATTTTTTGTAATTTAAACGTTTATTATATTAGAAGGTTTATTATACTTATATGTGTTACGGCCAAAGCCCGAAGTCAGGCCAATTCGCGATCTGGCCGGCCCTCTTGGCCAAAGTCCGAATTATTTTTTTATTTTGGGAATTGGCCGGCCAGATCGCGAAGTGGCCGAGGATGGTTGGCCAAAGTCCGAAATAATTGAAGCGATCAGTGAATATTTTACTTTGGCGGCATTTTATAATTATATAAATAATTCTTATAAATCTTCTATTTTAAAAATATAAAAAATATAAGTTTTTAAATTGTCTAATAAACAATTATTAATTTAATAATCATTATTAAATTGTCTATTTAATTGTCATGCATACACCAAAGGTCTTGTCATACTAGGTCTAGTTAAGTGGCACTGCCCGGTAAACCCTACACTGATGTTTTTTTAAGATTCAGTGCCACTCCCCGGTATACATTTGTCCGGTATATCCTACACTGATGTTTTTTAAGGTCAAGTGCCACTGCCCGGTATACATTTGCCCGGTATATCCTACAGTGAAGTTTTTTTGAGGTCAAATGCCCTGCCCGGTATACATTTGCCCGGTTTGCCCGGTATAATGATTTTTTCTTCCAACTTTGGCTGATCTTCCCATGCCAATTCGCGATTTGGGCGGCCAATTCCCGAAATCAAGAGCAATTTCGGACTTTGGTCAGCCATCCTCGGCCAATTCGCGATCTGGCCGGCCAATTCCCGAAATCAAGAAAGATTTCGGACTTTGGCCAGCTAATTTACAGCGCTCTTGGCCAATTCGCGATCTGGCCGGCCAGATCGCGAATTGGCCGATTTCGGACTTTGGCCGTAACATATACATTAGAAGGCGATAACCGCTAACCTCCTCGAACATTAACGCTACGCCACTAATCACATTAACCGGTTATTATTATTATTATTAATATGGATAATAACCGGTCATTATTATTAATAAGGTTATTATTATATCAATGGAGTTCGGTCAATGAGTGTGATGTTTTTTTTTTTTTTTTTAGTTTCTCGCGGGCCGCTTCCCGGAAGTGGCCAAGATTTGGCGATTATTAGGCCACAGATCAAGATACGGAAATCTCCCTTTTTCATTTCTCACTTTGATCAAAAGAATGGGTTATTATTAATATTGACCTGTTAGTATTAATAATAACAGGATTTATCACTTTAACCGTAACATATATACGCTATTGCTGAAAAAGGTAAGCTGTGTCCTCAATAATTAATATGACAATACGCAGCACCATAACACTGTGTTTAAAATTTCTACAACCATTTTAAAAGGGATCAAACAATTATCGAAACATTTACTTCGTTACCAAGTTTTTATTTCTATAACAATAAAAAAGTATTCTAAATAAATACTATTCCACAATTCAACAATAACTATTCAACATAAGTATATATATATATATATATATATATATATATATATATATATATATATATAGCTAAAATTTCAAAATCAAAACTCAACCCCACCGAAAGAATTTTGGTGGGATTAAGTTAATGTTCTTAGACAATTCTTTTTCAATAACTTATTTTTTCATGAGCTGTCCAAGGTTTGGACCCCTTCATGTTAATTTTACATGTTGCGTATTTCACCATATCTCGAGAAATGTTTAAGTGAATGAAAAAAAATTTGCACGCAATTATGAAATTCATTTATCTAAAGATAATTCCACGCAAAAATGAATATTAATAAATATTTATCTTTTTTTATGATTTTATTTAATATTCGTCAAAAAAATTTTAAATGTAAGGGTGTAAAATTTTTTACATCATATTAAAGAATATAATTTTACAATGCAAAATACAAAATTTTAGTGAAATAGTTTAGTTCTTGAATAATCGAATTTAAAAAAAATTGGATTTCAGACGAACTATTCGACCGATTAAACACTAAACTTATATATTACCATGCAAAATCATGTTCTTTGAAATGGTGCAAAAAATTGTATACCTTAAAATTCAAATTTTTTAAAATTAATATTAAATAAAATAATAAAAAATAATTAATATTTTCTAAAAGTTATTTTTCTATGGAACATTTTTGGATAAACGAATTTTATAACTGTGTACAAAAATGATTAAATTTGCTTGAAAAGTTCTCGAGATATGGTGAATACGCTAAAATTAAAATTAACATTAAAGGGTTTAAAAACTTTGGCCCGCTGTCCTGACCAAACTATTGGGACCATATTTCCCAGACTGCTGCTACCCGAAATCCGAATCCGTCGAAAGAGAGGCATGTTTATTTAGAGAAAGAATGTTTTTTGTATGATTTCGTAATTATCGTTTGCACTAATCAGTTAGCAAATTTCAGGTTACCCCTTTGAATCAATAAGAATGAGTCCTAGTACGTGAAAGTTCAATCATTAGATCTGAAGTTATTAAGGGTGGTCCGTTTTTTATGATGCGCACAGTACGATTTTTATTCTTTCATTTTTAATCACTTCTTTTAATAGTTTTTTAAAATTTCATGAGGCGATGTGGGCGTTTTTAATTGTTTTAATGTATCAGAAGCAGAGTATTTAAAAAAAATTCGCTTTCTTTAATTTTTAATCGCTAATTTTTAATATTTATTATATTATTTACAGTTACATAACAAGTTATTTGTAAATATTAGCAATAAAAAAATTTTAAAATTCACAAAATTCTTAGAAATTGTGTCATTATATACATCATTGTTTTTCTAACTGAAATTAAAAAGCAGTCAAAATGATTTTCTTTTGAAATCTAGTGTTATTTTTTGTATGTCTTATAATTTATGTAAACAGCGAAATAGGTTGATTATGTGCTCCAGAAATAATTATTTGAAGGAAAGGGAATTGAAATTTACTGAATTAATTTTCAAATTTTATCGAATCCTATGTATAAGTATGCACTCATATATACACCTGATTGAATATTTAGTTATTTGTTTTTTATTAGCCGAAATGCTTGGTATTAGGCAAATGTGTTTTGAAACTGACGAAAAATTTAATATTTAGTGATTCATTTAGTGAAAATAGTTTTAATTTAATTT